>VWZG01012113.1:57072-170069 GCA_013396735.1 Grallaria varia
TGAGTGGGGCGGCCCGGCGGGAGCGGCCGCTCGGCCCCGCCGCCCGCGCCCGCTCCTTTCTCTCTCCCGGAGGAGTTTTCCCTCCGGGGGGACCGGGCCCGTCCCGTGAGGGAGATGTGCGGGGGTTCCCTCGCGTTCTGCCTGGCGGGCGGTGCGGGTGGGAAGGGAGAGCCGCCGATGGCCGGGCAGCTGCCGGCGGGAGCTGTGAGGGAAAGTGCCAAAAATTCACCTTTTCCTTCGTCACGGCCCGGCGCGGGTGCCGTGACAGGGCGAGCGGGCGGGGGAAGGCGTGTTTGTGCCTTTGTCGCGGCGCTGGCTCCGTGAGGGGCCGGGCGCTCGGCCGTAGTTGGGGCACAGACCGGGTGTGTGACCCCGCCGGGCGCCTCAGCCCCTTCTCCCGCCGCCTGCCCGCCGGCGTTTTGCTGCTTTTCGTTTGAGTTGGGATTTTTGGGGGAGTGTTTTTTAAAAAAAAAAACGCAGTAAAATAGACTCAACACTTACAGCGCTAACCATGAAATTAACGTAAATCCCATCAAGCGGAGTATGTCAGTTTATACTGTCCCTGTATTTGTGCCCCCTTGTGTATTTATTATTTACTCAATATATTGGGATACGCTTCCCTTGAAGGAGTTTATTCTTTTTCTAAATAGTGCTTGCGACTATTTTTTTTGCCTTAAAAATGTATTTGTATTTCAGTTTAAAAGCTGTTGTGGGCTTGCCACAGAATGTTCTTGATGCTTCATAGATCTAAAACCAGTCAACCCAGAAGGATTAAATGCAGGCTTTATGTGGAAAAAGATCTATAGCAAGAGCTGAATCTTGACAACTGTTCTTTAGATAACATCTAAATGAATGACTGAAAATACTGGAGACTTCTGCTATCTATATAAGTATAAATTAGATGTAAGAAAATATTAACAAATATCAAGCCTGAGAAAATGCTGGAAATATCATGGTGCCCTCCAAACTTTAGGAGGGGCACTTATGTGCCTCTTCTTTGCATAAAATATTTTTAAAAGCTGTTTTTGATACAAGAAGTATGTGTATAATTTTATTTCCTGTCACATTTTAGCTTCTTTGAAAATGCAGTTTAGAAACTACTCAGTCACTGGATGACAGGAATCAGAGTATGTAATGGATTAGCAGTGATGTAATTGTGGTATCTTTAAAGATGGGGAAAGTGAGGAAGTCTGCCAGTGATTCAGAATAGCTGCTGAGTGTGTCTGTTCTCTTTTTAACAAGATGCTAAAACTTTTAAGATAGAGTGGAAGTGAAATAGATATGATTTTTCCTTCACAGACAGCTTTGAACCCGTAAACTTTACATTTTGGAGCTTTTTGTCTGCTGATGACAAACGTGTAAACTTGGAACCTATAAAATACGGTTTAGATGCTAATTGTTACTTTGTGCCTCTTACAAACAGGACATGCTTTCATGATTAATCATCGTTCTTGTGATCTGGTGTTAAGTTAATCTCAGGTTTGTGTGAATAGAACAGCAGCACAACTAAGACAGTGAATTCCATTTTGACTGTCCGTGCTTCATTCTGTAGCTTTCCAGTTCATGTTTTTTATCAGTGCCGGTGGGAGGGATAGTGATTTGGTGTTGGTGAGGGAGATGGGAATGGTTACTCAGATGTGAGAGGCCGGGGTGGAGCTGTGTGTGTTTGTTTCCATGTTCTCCCCTTTTGATGTGTAGGGGTGTTTCCAAATGCGAGGAGGAAGCTGGTCCCCAGAGCTGTAGGGCTAAGCCTCTCTTCATTGCTTCTTCTGGAAAATTTGAGAAGTTTTGAAAACAAAACAACAACAAAAAAGTTAATCCCTGTCCTTCTGGAGAAGAGGGCACAAGCTGCTTTGCCTTTCATGCTGTGAGGTCCAGGGTGTTTAGTTTGAACTCCTGGCCTCTGGACCGCTCCTTGGAGTGCTGATAAGAGCCTGGCAGTTATGCCATGTCTCCATGTGTCCATGGAGACAGTCATGTCTCCAGCACACAGGGTGTGTGGACTGGCTCTGGGGAGCATGGCTGGATTGGGGATGGACAGCAAGAGCAACAAGGCACATATCATCAGTTTGGGGCGATCTCTTGTGTTTAAGGCTCTGCTTATTTCCTTGTTTTACTCCAATCCTTGTACGTAGCCCTTTAAGATGTGAATGTGTAAGGCATTGTTAGTGCAGAGCTCGTACAATACCAAATTAAAAAGTTGGTCATGGAAAAGTCACATGCCCAGCAAACAGCTCTGCGGGCGATGGACTGATAAGACCTGGACGCAGGCGACATGCAGCTGCTTTTCCAGGGCGTGCAAAGGTCTGTCTGGCAGTGGGACACTGGCATCCTATGGAACATGCCCTGTTCCTGTCAAAGTGCTGTCAGTACTCTTTTCTCTTGCTGCTCATTAATCCTGCAGAGCATAACAGTGACGAGACACTCCTTCTGTGCCTGTGCTCCCACAGCCTGTGCTGAAATCACTGCAAGTGCATCTCTGTTCCTTATCCATTCAGTGAAGGATAAAGATCCTGAGGCAGGACGTGGTCCAGTCAACACATCTCTTCTTACAGTGATAGTTTTACAGGCTTACTTTAATTAGTTATCCAGCATTTAAACAGAGATCTGATGAGTAAAGATGGAATGCTTGCCAAGCATTTCTAGTTTCCATTGTTATCTCTGGAGCTGTGTGCTTCCTTGCTTGCATGATGCATGCTCCTACTTCTGCTTTCATGGATTTTTAGTTTTGGTTCTAGTGAATCTAAAGTTCCAGAAGACGTACAGAATTATGGTACAAATTTCTCTGGTGACAGAGCTTTTCCTGATGTTTTTTTTTTTTTTGCACCTGTGATTAAGTTAGTTCAAATTGAAGCTGAATTGTAGTCAAAAGGCCTCTATGTAGTCTTGTAGCCTGCTGAAATGCTTCTGGTACAATAAACAGATATCAACCCTTCCTCATGATTTTAGTGAGAAATACAGCTGCTAACTCTAAGAGGTGTTAGTGAGACATTGGGAAAGATCCCTGTGCCATACACAAACACTACCAGACCATTCACGCAGTGTCTGTATGGTCCCTGTCCATCAGTTGCAATTTTGAATATTTGATGGAGTCACTGTATCCTCTTCACATAACTTATTTGCCACCCCTCACACCATACACTGAATTGGCTGGTTACTTGTTCTAGTTACTGTCTTAGAGATGCATAAATTGCTTCAGGACAGACACAGCTCGCCAAAATTCCAATCAGGCACTTTCACAGCCAACCGGGTGCTTTAGAAAGCAGACTTCTTATTCCCTGTGTTTTTATTGGAGTGTCTCTCCTTCTGCTTCAGATTTGGCTTCTGATTTAAAAAGAGGTCTAAGCCATGCTTTCCTTCTCCTGTCCTACTCGTGAGCCATAGAGATGGTTCAGAGGAACCACCAAAGTACAGTTATCTCCTGGTAAGATGTGTCTTTCTGTGGTGGAGATCCTTAGTTTTTCAGAAGTCAGCTGGAAATCCTCCTTTGGAGGTCTGTGCTTTAATCAGTTGTTTGCTCTTAACACTTCATTTCAAAAGGCTTCAGTAGATGTTTGTCAAAAGTAGTATAAGCAAATCTACAAATAATGGCTTGGATTTCCTCTTGCTGTTGAAATGCACACTTGCAACCTCCAGTTGTTGCTTTGGGTGATGAGTTCTGTACATCCTATGCTCTGTTTCACTTTGTGTTGGGATAGTGCCGTAACCAAAAGCTTAATTGTAAAATACATTTGAACATTAAACTTGTGCTTCAGGGTGTCTGCAGGGAGGTGGTACAAGAAAATAGGGTGTTTTTTTTTTCCTCGGTTTGTTTTTCATTCAGTGAGATGGTCAAGCAAATCTTGGTGTGTTCTTGTGAAAGGTTGTGGTTTGTGTCTTCAGATGCCTTGATTGTTAGTGATCATTTACTTCTTGTCTTGGGCAACGCTTGCAGCTCTAGCACATATCCCTGGGTTTTTGGTAGAGGACTAAATCAGTAAAGCATAAACCATCTCCAGAGGATACATGAACTTAGGAAATAGGAAAAGGGGAAGGAGGGGAAGTGGAGAAGGTGAATGAAGCAGAGCTAAGGAGGCTGGACAAGGTAGTCTAGTCAGGTAATCAAACTTGCAGAAGATTCCCAAAGTTGGTACCTGTAGTGAGTGAATAATACCTGTCTTTTCTCCGTGATGTTTATTTTTCCTTCAAGACCTATGGGTAAAGATGGAGGATGTCCCAGTGCTGCTTTCACAGGCATCATTCCCAATTATTGTTCTGAGTGTGTAGGGGACTGTAGAGAGCAGAGGTGCTGGGAGAGAGGAGTATCTTGTGGTTCAACAGCAGTTTTGATTTCACTACATCTGTAGCTGCTTCTGCTGGCAGCTGCATTTTGATGGCTGTGAAGTGTCTGCAGACAGTCACTTTGTGCCTGTGAGGGAGAGGTACTTGGTTTGGGGTTTTGAAATAAAATAATTCTACTTATCAGGGAGGACTTTATCAAATCAGGATAGATAATTGTTCCTATTAATGCTTTTGCAATATGAAATAGTTTTCCTGTGGCTAGTTGGATAGTTTGTTTTTAAGAATAATGACAAATTATTCTGTTTTGTTGCAGTAAACTTACTTGAAGAGAGGACAGAATTGTATGTTTAGACAGAAGGTTCTTTGGTGAAAGAGTTGAAAGCTTATGGTTGGGATGACTAGGTAGCTGCAGCTTCCCTCTGATCTTGCTTGGCAGAAAGGGATAATGCTGATCATTAATTGCTGTCTCATTGAGAGAATCTTAATGTGCTTTTTCTGATGATGGCATTTTTCACAAGTCCAAAAACATGCATGTCCTGCTTCTTCTGGAGTTATTTTTCTCTGTGGAGTTGCCTGCGTCTGTTTTGTCCTGTTGAGATGTGTGTTAAGTATTGCCCCTCCAAGCTTCCAAGTCATTCCTGAGAAAATCCAGATCCCTGACTATAAAGCAAATTTGGTTCAGCTGTGTTCTGTTTTCTGTTCAGTTGTGTTCTGATTCTTTTTTTCCCCCATAATGTCTATGAATGTCTTGATTTCAAGGAAATACAGAGCAGGTTGCTGATTCCTGTATTAAAGAGCCTTCAGGTATGGAAAAGTACTGAAAAACTGGTTGCTGTTCCTTGTGGTTATAAATACAATAGTTTATTAACGATGGCCTTTTCTGAATATTGCTCTGATTTAAAATATGACCAAGTTCTGGACTCTTTGTTTCTTTCACAGACAGATGTTACCAGAAAAGGTAAAATGCAACTTGTATTTCTTCAGTTTTATTGTGACTAGTTGATAAGGCATAGTTTTGGGAAGACTTGAGCTTAAACATTTTTGTGTTCTTAAGGAGCTTGTTCTATTTACATTCCCAACCTGTGATAATTCTTACTTCTGATGGATTTGGGAATGATGTAATATAGGGAAGAGCTTTGCCTCTGGTTCTGTAGAATTTTCTGCCTCTTCTGTTTGGTTTTTTTAGGGTTGTTTTTTTGTGTTATTTCCTTTTTTTCTATTTCATGGGGCATTTCTTTGACCTGGCTACTCCAGCATTGTGTTCTTTTGGACGTGTGCATATCTAGACACTGTCTGTCTCTGAGTATTGTTTAGCAAAAACTTCACACCTGCACACCCTTTACCTACCTAGACAAAAGGACAGGAAGGCAGCTGGATTACTAAAGATAATATATTTGCTCCCTCTTTCTTAGCTGTAATTGCTTTTGATTCTTAAAATTTATTTATTTATTGTAGACAAGTAGAGGAGCTTCTGCCCAAATTCACTGAAGCAAGCATCTATGAAAACCAGTTGATAAAGCCAAGTATGCAATTAGGGTGTGTCACCAGTGGAAAAGAAAGGAAGAGATGTCTGCCTTGGTGTAAACAGCAATTAAATTTTAAGAAACAGGAGACAATCACCAGTTTGAGTTGAAATTTGGGACCCTTTGTGACACCTGTATGAAACTGTCCATTTACTTGTGTTAACCTTGGTTAACTGATACTTAAATACTCCTTTGTGCTCACTGGAAAAAAGAGAGTTTTGTGTTGTGTGGTTTTTTTGTTTTGTTTTGTGTTGTTCTTTGGCTAAACTGTGCCTGTAGCTGTCATAAATAATTGGAGTACCTCTACTTGAGTACAATCTACAAAGCTTTTAGTGTTAAAGGAAGAATTACAAGTTGGAAGACTTCCAATTTTGTGAATTAGCTGTGAAGTTTTTCTGGACACGACCCCTCTTCCCCCACCCTCCCCTCAAAAAAAAGGCAATAGCTCGAGTCAACATCTCTGTAGAATTTTAATTCTGTCTCAGGGTTTAAATTCCGTGTTGTACCAGTGTAGTTAAATTTACTTTTTCCTTGGCTTTACCAGGTTTGAGCACTGAAAGCTCTGAATGCTGAGCAGTTTAGTGTCTTCCTTGGTGTGGAAGAGAAGGTGGTACTGCGTAGCAGGGCTGAGTGTAGGGAGGAGAGAGAACAGAAAGGCAGCAATTGAAACTTATCGTGAAAGTGCCATAAGTTCTGTAGATGCAGGTGGAAAAACAGCACATGTGTGGATGGAGGTGGGCGACACAAACACTGCGAGTCCTGGAGGCTGATACTCTAATGCCATACAACAGTGGTCTTTTAACAGCTGCAACAACACTTCTCTCCCCTTCCCAAAGTGCATTTTTTCAGAGGTGGTGTATTATTTTGCTAATAATAAGTGCTGGAGCAGACTTGTCTTCTGGTGACCTTCTCTGGAAATTCAAAGTGCTTTAGACCTATTTTTTCTTTTTTGAGTGACTTTTGAGAATGTTGAGGGCCATGTCCATGAAAATGTAAAACAAATCTCAGTGTTGCAGTCAAGCTCGGGTGTGGGTTGGCCTTGATTAAAAACCCTCTTGTTTTCCTCTGTGTTCTGTATGAGCTCAAACTTGAATGTCTTTCTTGTGCAGTTGATGAGATCAAGTTGTTGCCTAAACAGCGGGGTTTTTGTCTGTTAGGAGTGTTTGGTAAATGTAGTAATGGTGGAGTTTCTGTGCCTTTTCTCTGCTGCTCCTGTATCTGCCCTCAGTCAACAGCAGTCGTGGGTTGGTTGCTTTGGATAAAGTAGCCTGGCTGACCTAAAGCTGTGTGTGAGTTTTATTCACTCCTTTGGTTCATTCCCAACCCTTCACTGGCCAATTTTTTTTTTCCCTTGGTGTATTTTTCTGTGACATGCAATAACCGTGTTCTGACCTCCCTGAACTGTGCTCCCTGACCTTGTTTTACTCAGGAAGGAACAGAGTCTCTGGATTCCATGGAACACTTGCCCAGGGCTTGCTTAGGTGTCTTGTAGCTGAGGTGTTCCGGATGCTGGGAATTAACTTACTCTAACTCTCCATTTTATTACTTCATTTCAATCTAATCCCTCTTTACTGTTTGAGTCTTTGTTTCCTCCCCTCCCTATTACTATTTTCCTGGAATGCCTGGTTTCCCCAGTGTAACATCAGGTGACTCAGCTGCCTAATGCTGGGAAGCGTGTTGCTGATAGCAGGAGGTTTAGGGCAGCTTAAAGGAAGGAAGCCTGGTGCATGTTTTTGTGTTCTGCTTGGTACCACTCACCTGTTTGACAGATGGATGAGGTATTTGATGTGCTGTTAAAAGTTAAGGACTGTTTTTCTCCTTGTGTTTCACGATGAGAACTCAGGGCTGTGTGCTGTGTTAGCAGACAGTGCTGATGTACTGAGGGCCAGGCATCAATGGGTTTATTCATCCTGTTCTCTCTCTGGTGTGTGTTTCCACCTTGTACCAGTGGGTGTATCACTTAACATCATTTCAGGTTCTCTGATTAGCTGGTTTGGCTGAACAGCAGACAGTTCCTTCTCATTCTTGGTGAGTGCAATCATTAAATTCTCTTGAAATTGGTACCATCTGCGCGTTGCAAGGTTATACAAAGCTTAGCTGTAAAGTGAAACTTGAGGTAGTGCTGAACTCTCATGGGAGTTGAGATCATAACCAAGCAGGAAAAAAAAATTGGAATGAACACCTGAAGCCTGATGCAAGCTGTGAGCTGTGTGCTAAAGGAAACAAGTATCGTGGGGGATTTGCTCTCAAATAATGGTTTGCCATATTGAATGGTGTCAAGCCAGGTGCTATGCCAGAAGTTCTTTCTTCATATAAAGAAATAAAACCATTGTTATTCAAGGACTCCTATGCTAAATAAAAGAGTATTGTTCTGATTTTTGAATGCTTCTTTGCACTATGTGTGAGCAATTGCTAAACTTCCTCCATACTGGCAGGAAATGCAGCTTTCCTCACTTTGTTTTGTGTGATCTTATCCACCTTATGCAGAACAAAACTGGGTTGGGAAAGAACAGTTGTACACAATACTGCCATGAGTACTTCATTCAAAAGCTGCAAAATTTTCTAGCACTTAGTTTGTTTCCATCTCTCACATCCCTCCATACTGCACAGCATGCTGACTCTGGATGAGGAGACCTTTAAAAGTGTCTTGTGTTGCGTGTTGTGAAGGTAAGCTTTGGCTGAGGTGCCTGGGCAGCGTGGTGGGCATGTTTGTCCTGAGTTTTATACGGTCTCAGAAGGAGGAACTCTCCTCTATGTCACTGTCTTTTCTGAGATGTGAATATAACACTTCTTTGTCCATTTTCCTCCTTACCAGTTCAAATCCCTCAAACTAGAGTTGGAATTGAAGGGGTTGTGGAATGTAGATTTGGAATAAAAATGGTCAGAATAATTTTCAGTTGACATATAGTGCATGCAGCTCCAGTGTGCGACCACAGAGGTAGCTTAGTGTCAGCCAAACAGTCCCAGAGTTCATATTGAGTACCATTAAAACAGTCATTAATTAGTATCTGCACATCACTGTGTTCAGTTTATCTCCCTCGCTTTGACTGAAATGTAGATAAAATGTACTTTCTGTAGGTGTCATTGCTGTACACTGCATCCACAATGATTAGGTGGTGTTGAGTAACTACAGCGATGGCAGGAGGTCTGGCAGCCAAAGAACTGTTTGGTAATTTCTTGGTAGCTCTTTAGTGTCATCAAAGAACAAATTAAACAAGTCTTGACTGTATAAAGAGATTCATGGGCCTTGACAAACACTGTTTTCTCTAAAAGTATTGACTTCTTATCTTCATCTTCTTTGGCACTGGTTGGTGATATTTTTGGTTGAAAAAACCAGTAGAGCAAGAATTAATTCTAGGGAAAGATTTGTTACCAGTCTTTGAGAGTGTTTCCCCCCATGTTTGTGACTGAAACCTGTGACTTTTATGTGGACAACTTTAAAAGAAATACGGATTTTCGTGTTCAGTTTGTGTATTGTGTGCCTTTTCGAACAACAGGGTGTAGTAGGCAGGTAGGTGACTTTATGATGTAAAATTGGAGAGAGTGCTTGCAAAAATACTGGTGAGTTTTTAGATGGCAGAATTTATGAAACTGTGTGGAGTGAGGGAGATGACGGATGTGGGAAGAGGGGTGGAGTTCCTTTTGGGGCTTAAAAAGTTGCTTCCCGAAGTGTCTTGTTTTCTATCAGTAGATCTTGCATATGTGAACACAAGCTGTTAATCAACTAGATGGGAATCTTGTCCAGTTGCAGAAGGAGATGTCATGGGGTAGTGCTTTGCCTCCAGACAAAGGCAGTTAATGTGTGCTGTTTAGAATAATAATGGAGTAATAACAAATGACGTGAACCTGCTTATTTGGAAAAGGAGAATTTGATGTTTCCCAGGCTTTGTGTTTGGACAGGCTAATTCCTTATATTTTTGTACAGAAGCTTATTTTAAACCCATGTGAGCTGAGGTGGTAACAGCATGAGGAAAATACATATCTTTCCATAATTCTAAACAGTATTACCAACAGTTGAGCTTGGTTTTTTAGAAGTTTTCCTATTTCTTTCACTGTCACCAACTCTTATGCAGATCTTGTTACTAATGTAGCAAGAGATGGAAACCTGAAAAAACCCCTCAGTGATGCAAACGAAGCTGTTCCCTGAAGGGCAATATCAAGATTATGAATTTGCCCCAGTTGTGCTTAACTTGTGAAAACTTTCCAGTTCAGGAGGCCTGCATTCTATGATAGTGAGGTCATAAAACGAGGCCACTATCAAACATCAAGCTGTAAAGAAATAAATGTAAGCTTTTATCCTAGTTTCATAATGCTGCTGCCTAATCCAAAGTACCTGATTGGTGCCAGTCATATTTTGGCTGAGCTATCAAGGATCGCTTTGTTATTTGGATTTCTCTGAGTAAGATTAAAATAATAGTTGTAGTAACTGCTTTGGATAAGAGAAATTCTTTCAGGTAATGCTCTGGGGACTAAGACCAGCACTGTTTTTTCCCACGACACAGGAGGACAGGAGCTGTGTGTATTCACATCCCTGTGGTTCTGTGATGCCAGCGATTTCTATGAGTGTTTTCACAGCCCCTCCCAACAGCTTCTCTCCTTATTGGCAATGATTAACTTCCTTATGCTTTAACCAAACAATTGTTTGGTGATAGGGTACTAAAGAAGTGTTTGCTATTCTTAGTGGCACCATAAGCTTCAGGCTGGAGTCTGAAAACGCTGTGACTTAGGATAGTGCTCCTCTGGGAAACTCCAGATTACAGCGCCTGTGGATGCTCTTCAGAGCCGCGAGTTTTGGTATCCTTGTTGCCAGTGTTTGTTTTGAGCTTTCCATAACAATTGGGAATGTCACTGTAGCCCTAGTGTGGTCCTGGAGCCACTAAGAACATTGTTTTCTATCTGCTGTGCTCTCATGTGAGAGTCACCCTTGAATTCCTTATCTGAGAGTAAGAGCAGTCATGCTTGTTCTGATGAGCTGTGTTTTTTCTAGTCTGGTCACTAACTGGATACTGAACATATGCAGGATTAAACGGAAATTGTAGAGAGAGTTGTTCCTTTGAATTCACTGTTTTTCTAGTTTGTCTTACTTCAAAAGGTGTGAAGCCTTTTAATGTTCCATGTGTTACACTTGCCTACCTCTGTGCATTGTTTCTTTCTATTTTTCTTTTTCTGCTTAGAGCCTGCTTTTTTTATCGTTGTGTGTGTGAAACTATTATCCAACTAATAATTACCCTGGTGGTAATGGTGCCTTGATGGAAATGGTGTTAAGCACCTTTGTAGATACTTCCATTGCTTGTGGGGGATGAAATTTAGAGTATTAGGATCTAGTTGGTCTGATTCTCCAGGTGCTAAGTAGTAGTGACAACCTCTTCAGAGATCTGTTCTCTTCTGGATTTGGGCCATTCTCTTGCATACAGATGAACATGGTACATCTTTGGTGTTCAATCTGTAAATATAAAAAAAACTAAGGCATTTAAGATAACTGACAAAAAACCCTCATGGCAACAACTGCCCACAATATTTCCAAGTAAAGAATCAGTCAAGTGAATCAGAAATGCGATAGCATGGGAATGCAGACCAGTATTTTCAGTGGTGATAATTCTGAAGGAGTTGGCATCTGTGACATCTGATGGGTTCACTTGGTGCTGTGGCAGTATATTTGTGTAACATGTGTGTTGAATTGCACAAAGGGATAGATCTAGCTGAAAACTTAACCCTAAAAAGAAAAAAGTATTTTGATTTGGTTTTTTTTTTTTTTTTAAGTTTGCTTTTGGTTTTGGGGTATGTTTTTTTTGTTGGGTTTTGTTTTGCTCTAATCATGTAAAAGCCTTAGTAAGGTGCAGTGTGGAGTGACTGGTGGAAGTGCAAATAAAACTTCACAAAATTACAGGTGAACACTGCTGTTCCCTTTTGACATCTTTAGACAAGCAGGATGGTTTTGTTAATTTTGTCCTATGTGCCTCTTCAGAAATGACTTGGTAATGAGCAAATACATAGTGAGTCCTGTGAGAGCAGTCCTGTTTTCCAGAGCAGTGGTTGGAACCTTGTTGGCTGGGAACTGATTAATAGATAAATATCTAAACCAGCCTTGAAACACCACAGAATCATGTTTCTGAATGGATTAGAAGTGATAATCACATCACTCCATCACTGATCCCCTTGCTTATGAATGATTAAAGCAGGAGATCCAAATGGTTGAAACACTGTAAGAGTAACACCGTGTGCACAGAGCTGCAGGTTCAGCAGGACTCTGTTACCACACAGCCCAGCCTAGTAAGGCTGCAGGTTCTTCAATATCATGTCAGAATTTGATTTTAATATAAAAAGTCTCTTTACTAAGTATAATGGTTAAATTTCAGCAAGATTTTATTGAGCGAAGGGTACTCAAGTGACTTCTGTGATGGAAGACACTTAAGAGGCTTAAGGAGAAAGGCCTAATTTTGAAATATTTTAATCTGAGCCAATAAAAATAAAGGCTGAGGATGTTTTTAGAATTTGTGTACTTTGAAAATACACTTTGTGTACTTTGTTAAAAAATTGATAAAAATTGCAAAAATTAGTGAATTTTCTGTGGTTTAAAGTAAAATATTTGCAAACCTGCTGCATTTATTTCTGTGCAAGGTGTTTACTCTGTGGAAGTTTGCCAGTAACAGGGTTCACTGTTTGTAAGTACAGCTGTGTAGCTGCTGCTGGAAACTGCTAAGTGTCTCTGTAAGGTTTTGTGATGCTGTGCTGATATTGTAAGTGAAGTGGGTCTTGTTGCTCTTTGTCCCCAAAGAGCACAAGTGCCAGGGTGGTGTGGTTTGTGGTTCCGTCCTGTGCATTCCCAGGTTTCCAGAGCAGTGCTGTAAGCTAAAGGGAGCATTTCCCTGGTGCACTTGGTGAAATGCAGAGCAGCAGCCTCGTTAAACTGATGGCAAAGGTGGCAACAGACATGGGTGTGTTTGATTTCAGTTGGTGTATTTGATTTCAAGTTGAGTGAAATAGCCATCTAAAATGCCCATCTTGCTTTTCTTTTTTTCCCCTCGATTTCTCAGATGGGGTAGACTGGGGAATGAGACAATTGTGCTGTTCATAAATGATGAAATGCTAACGAAACCCTACTCTCTCCTATCTCCCTCCAGCGCTGTGTGGTGCTGCGCTTCCTGAAGTCCCCCCCCAACCAGAATAAGGTAAGCCTCAATATGTCCCCTTGCTAAATGCCCTCAGGTAAACTAATAGCCAGTGTGAGGAGAAACAAGAAACCCGTGGCAGAACTGTGACTGGCAGCAGTAAGAATAAGGGGGTGTTTTGAAATGTGCCCATGTTTCAGGCGTTTTGGCAACAGGAGGAAATTTGAGGTCGCCTTATGTAACTAAGATGGTGTGAGTGCTGATACCAAGACCTCTGTGAAGGGCAGAGTGTGAGGCTGCCATGTGTTAGAGGGGACAGCTTTCTGTGGCACAGAGACCGTGTTGATGTTCCATACCCACGGACGAGATGCTGATGGAAAAATGAGTTTTATTGATTGTTCATAGCTGGGACAGAACAGGAACAGCTCAGGACTGGTGTCCTGGTAAAGGTCTGCTGGTGACTGCCTATTCAGTAACTGAAAAGCCATGGAATTTGAATAAACACGTGAAACATTCACAGAATATTTGTCAGTGAGTGATTTTAGTGTCCTGGCTGTTGCAAAAAGAACATGGCAGGACACAGTCTCCCGGTTTCTTCAACGGTAGAATAAGGTTTTCTGCTTGAGAAGGAACTGAAGTGAGTTACTTTAGATTTCTTTTAACAAGGATAAAAAATGATTGAGAATCAAAGGTGGAGTGTAAACACAGTGGTCAAAGGGAAAAAAAATAAAAAAAGAAGGCATAAGATTCAAATTCTTTCCATTTCCTCAACCTCAGGAGAAGTGTTTAGGGTGTGTTACCTGAGAGATAAAGGGAATGGCTGGAGTTACAGCAGCTCCTGAACCGTGGCTTTATGAGGTTCAGTGGCAGTGGAAGGTTCTTATGAGAGAAATAGAAAAAGCATTGTGGCTCTACTGAGAGCTGGGGGGTATGTGCTTAATTTTAGGGAAAAAGAAACAAGGGTGAATGTAAAGAAGACATAGAAAGGGCATTTTGTTGCTTTAAATCAGGAACATGAATGTGAAAACATTCACTTAAAGAAGGGATAAAATAAAGGTTTCTAAGATAAAGCAGAGGAGGGCAAGAACCCATGAACACAGTGTATGTATGGGTTATTTGATGGCCTTTCTGCTACTATTTTACTGGAATAAAGTCTGGTAAAACTAAAATGTGATTCAAATTGGCTTTTGAGCTGCTTATAGTGGCAGGGTTTCAAAAATGTATCCTGTGCCTCTGTAGTAGCCCAAGATAATAAATGTTTAGAGTGTTAACAAGAACAAGGAAGAGCCCAGTGGATTGCAAGAAAGGAAACACTGCTTATCTCAGTTTTTCATATAGCAAGGGAGAACTAGACCACAACTTCAAGTTTAAAGTCAGTCTGTTACAGTTTATTTAAGAAGACAAAACACTGAGTACCAGCTTTTTTTCATATTTTTTTTTAATTTTTAAGTTGGAAGAGATTGTTGCATTTTAAAAAAAATTAAGAGAGTGTTACAAAGTCACAAAGGAAGCCAGGAAATGGCTTTTCAAGTACACACTGCACCAGTGGGGTTGGTAATACTGCTGTGGAGTACTTTGGCATTGCATATAGTTTTATGGACTGCAATAGTGAAACATGAGGAGAAAAGGCTTGTGCCCAGCCCCAGCACTCTGCATTTGCCTTGCTGTGTGGATTGGGTGGAGTTCATGATACACAGTTTCCTCTAAATATAAGACTTGGTAACTGCAATATATTTACTTATGCAGGTGATTGTTTTTTTTTTAAAGGGTCATTTTTTTTTTTCTTGGAGCAGAGCAGAAAACTAAATATTTTATCTTCAGATCAGTAAACAAATTCTGGGGAATTTTGGGACAAACTTCCACATAGCAACATTACAGAGGGGAAAATGGTTTTTAGGGGTAATCTGTATTCCTGTCTAGTGAAAGATGAGGTAACTGACTTTCTTCAGACACGAGCAGTGCGATAGAGATAGTGACTGAGGCATCTTAGTGTGTACTTGGTTCTGAGACTCAAGACTGCCTGTTGGGAAGAGACTCCACGGCTATTATGGCTCTCTTAAAAGGATTCAGGGAGAGTTGTTCTGAGGAGCAACTTCGTGTACAGTTTGCTGAGCGTTTTAAATAGTCTGTGCTGTCCTGGCCTTTATGAAAATGGTGGAAATGATGCTGTGGAAAAAAACTCTCCCTGTTGTGATGGCACTATAAAAACAAGTCAGTAAGACTGTTAGTGACAATCTCCTTTTCCCTGTAACATCTATAATTTGTGTTGGATATGGTCTTTCCTCCTTTCTCCAGACTTTGTCAGTATCTGAGTGTTACCCTCCATCATTTTATTTTCTCTTACTCTGCTCTTGCGGTTTTCCTTCTCTGATTTTCTAACTTGTTGCCCTTTCTTTTCCTTCACTTAATCGCAATGTGGGAATTAAGTGGTGGGTTTTTTTGTTTTACAAAAGTACAGATGAGCTTGGAGATTGTCTGTTGTAACGCTAAAATACTGTGTACAGAACCAGAGTGTACTGGAGAGCTGGGATTGGAATAATATTCCTCTAAGGCTTCTTTGCTCCCTCATTAACAAGCAGGACAACTGCTCCAATGTCCCTGTCCTGGTTCCTTTCTGTCTTTGGGCGTTTTTGTCTTGTAGAACTTGGAGTTTTCTTATAGACACATAATGTAAAATTAACAGATGACATTACAGTAAGATTTTTCTTTGTCTGGAACAGGATTTGGGACAGATGGCAAGTTCTGTACCTGTTCATGCTGAGGTTTGTCATGTGCTCAGCCTTTCCACCCATTTCTTCCCAATCTCTGTGAGATATTTCGTAACACTCCAAGCCTCTCCAGCACTCCGGCTGTTGGCAGGCAGGCCTGCTGGACACATCTTTGGACTACTAGAGTTCTTTGAGTTGTTTTAAGAATAATGGTCAAAGACAGAGTAGTTCTTGAGTAATCTCCCTCTCTCCCACCTTTGTCATTTTCTCTCTCGTTTTTTAACTCTGAAACTTAACAGTCATCATCTCCCTGGCTGTTTTTCTGTTTGTCCCAACCCCTGAGGCAGCAGTAGGGAAACAAATGTAGCACGTTTGATGTGTCTGTTTAATTTCAGAGAGCGCTGACCTACCAAGCTCAGCAATTAGACTGTTTGCTAAATCACTGACTAGGATATGTATGTGTTCCAGAGAGTTATTTATCATTATTTCAGAGTTAAATTACCACATTTCTGTCTTCCAGACTTCAGAGGAAATACTACACCATCTGCAAAACATCGTAGACTTTGGAAAACATGTGATGAAGCAGTTCTTTGGGGAGAGCTATGTTCACCACGGGGTAAATGTTTTATTCTTAAAATAAATGGCTTATGCATTGTAAACACTGAAGTGTTTGGGGGAACACTGAATACACACACACAAGAAGCATTTGGATGAGAACAAAGATCCTGCCCTGTGCTGATGAGGGGGTTGGATTGTCTCCATGGTTTGGCTACTTCAAGCTACTAATGAAAGAGTGATCGTTTCTTTGCTCTGCATTGTGTAAGAAGGATTTTTAGACTGGCTCTAAAACAAAGGATGAAACCTGGTTCATATAAGTGGCTGAAGTTTCCATGCACTCGCAGGTAACCTTTTCCCTTGCCACTCACTGTGTTCTTCAGGGCAGCCAGATTTCATTCACTGACCATCAGATACCTGCGTGGAAAAGTTTGAACTTCACATGGCATTTGAGTGACACAGTTCTGCCTTGAAAGGGTGGGATGTGAGGGTGGAATGGGACTTTTTCACTTGTGAAAAGGATAAAATGATGCAGGTTCCTTCATGCACATTAAACTTGCACTGAAAATGCTCTTTCTCATTTAAATTAGTTCTTAGTTTTTATAGCAGGTAGTGCATGTGATTGCAGGTAGAGGTCTTTGGTTAATCAGAAGGAGAAGCTGCTGACTGTAGAGTTCAGTGTACTGTTTAAAACACCTACTGAACTTTGCTATTTCATTTTAAGACCCTCGAAACTGGGTGTTAACTTTTGTGTTGAAATGCTTTTTCTTTTTTTTTTTTTTAATAGGAAATTATTCAACTGCCTTTAGACTTCATAAGACAGCTCTGTTTGAAAATCCAGCCAGAGAGGCCAGGTGAGTGCCAGGAATGACATTAAAAAGGGGGCTTCCTCAAGCAGTAAAGAGGTTTCCTGTGTTCTAAAGTATAAAAAGCATTATACCTCAGAAGATAGAGGCTTTGTTTAATATTTAGACAATGATAAGTTAAAAGTTTGTTGTGGTAAAAATGGAAATGGATGTGTTTTGGAATGAACTGCTGTGCTTTTCTAGTCCCCTGGACATGGGGGATTGATAGGGACAATGTGAGGTGAGGGTGTGCTGACCTTGTGAAACCTTTGGGAACGTGCTGCAAGACTGGAAGTTTGGCAACCGGTGACATGCTCGGTGTGAAGGGAAGTGCTGCAGAATGTGGTGTCATCTTTCACAGCTGGCAGCGCTTGATGCAGGTTCTTTATGTGTGGCTGAGCTCTGAAATGGGCAAAGAGAAGGGCCCTTATGGCTTGTTCATCTTACATTCTCAAATGTTCTTGAGAATGGCCAGAAATTCCTGCTTTTGGAAAGTTCCTTGAAGAAAAATGTGACATTAAATCAAAGTCCTGTAGCTTTGTTGCCTTTGATCTAGGAAAAAGATTGAATTAATTTACATACAGTGAGTACAGGACACTCTCCATTGTTGATTTGTCCTCACCTGTTTGAAAAGCAGTTCCACAGTGTCAGAAACCAGTGAGGAAAGTAAATAGTGTCTAATAAAAGTTAGAAAATCACTGATACTCTGGTAGAAGTGAATGATAGAATTTAGTTTATTCCATGAAGTTCAACTTTGTGTGCCCACAGCTGCTGAGGATTGAAAAGTGGTTGTGAGGAGCTGTCCAAGTGCTTTACAACCGCAAATCTCACCACCCATTTTTAATAGCAATCTTTTTAAAACCTCGAGGAAAGAATTTCCTACAGTATTATGTGTCACATAAGCCTGTCTAACTTACGAAGGAGCTTCTCTCGTACTTCATATTTCTCGGTCTGTCTGATTTGGCAGGTGGCTTTCAGCTGTGAAGGTGGATAGATGTACTTTTGCTCAAGTTTGGAAATGAAACTCCAGTGTTTGTTGGAGACAGAAGGTTTCTTGCTCATTCTGGTGAAGTGCAGCAAGTCATTGCAGGCTGGTGCCTAATGAGGCTTCAGTTTCTGGGATTTATTTTTTCTATTGCAATGTGTATTTTTTCAGAATGGAGATTTTTCTTAGCATTCGGAACTGTAACAGAACATGTGTGTTCTCTGTGTCTTTAGTAACACAGGTATTTGAAATTTGAGGAGTCTGTGTTCTTGTTAACTTTGAACTAAAGTCTCACAGACCTTTCTGTGTTCCAAAGGATGCTTGGGGAGGTTATTTAAAGGCTTTTTTAAAATAATGCCTCTTAAGTTTATGGTATTCCTGTCAGTTTTCACAGATGCCTCTTGACTGGGCTGAGGGATGGTAGTTCATGCAGCTTTAGTGAGCAAACACAAGATGACATCTTTGAACAAATGCACTAACAAGTTACTTTACCTGTTGTTGGCCAATGCATTTCCTTGCTGTTTCAGGCCTCACCTTTCTTGGGATGAGCTGGGAGCTGGCCATTATACAGCAGCTCTTGGGACACTCCATATGCCTGAGACAGTTTTGAGGAAACTCAGTCTGGGTATTGATAATGGGGAGGGCAAATTTGTGCAAGTGCGTAATTGGCTAAAGCCTCCCAAACTGTGTGTCCTGTGCTTCTAGGTTTGTTCTCACGCCCTGTCTGGCAAACGAGAGGGCTACAGAGTAAACAAACATCCACACACCTGATTTTGTTGTTTGTGTTGGCTTTTCTTTGCTTCCCCAGAGTGTCGCTGTGACAAGGACATGGACACCCTGAGCGGGTACGCGATGTGCCTTCCCAACCTCACGAGGCCGCAGAGCTACCGCCTGGCCGAGCACCGGCCCATCCTCTGCATAGAGATCAAGGTGTGGCAGGGCAGAGGGGCCTCCCGGGGGCTTCTTTGCATTTCTTAATACACCCTGGCCAGAGCAGTTCAGGGGCTGCAGCAGATAAGGTAGAGCTCACCATTTTCGTGTCAGCCCTCTTCCAATTCCTGATCTTTTGAAGCCAGGGAAATTCCCAGGTATTACTAAGCTTTTCTATAGGCCACAGCAGTTTTGTGTCCTTTAAATTAAAATAATTTATTTCTCTAAAATAATTGGGAGTAATATTCAGCTTATAAGTGCTGGATTTTTTTACATTATTTTTTTAAATTTTCCTTTTAGTGGAGAGATTTGCATCTTGTGTATGCTTTTATTTCTATGGAGAGATACCTTTGTATTTACAGTCTTTGTTTGTTTGTTTTAGCCAAAGTGTGGCTTCATTCCCTTCTCCAGCCATGTTTCACAGGAGATAAAGCACAAGGTGTGTCGTTACTGTATGCATCAGCATCTAAAGGTAATTATTAAGTCACCCTGCTTCCCTTTGGCTGGACTGTGCTTTATTTGCTGTTCCAGGCTTAGGTTCCTGTTAAAACTTGCTCAAATCTCCACTATGACTAAAGCTGGTAGGTGGATACACAGCTGAGTTGCTGGGTGTGAATTTGTTTAGTGAGAGATGGAACAAGTTCTGTGGGAAGCTGGAAGCAAACAAACACAATATCAGTCTTTGGGGACTGTGAACACAGTGATTGGGTAAACTCTGATGTGGAACTTGCTTTCAAGATCTGCTCACCCAGTGCATTCTGTGACTTACAACAAACAGCCTGTAACAGGCACAGAATTCACTGGACTCGTGTCCATTGTGAGCCTGAAATGGTGTGACTGTGCCTGCCTGGCTTAACGTGACCTTTCTCCCTCTGTGATTGCAGTTTGAGTGATTCGAGCTAAATAGGACCAGGAAGACCCGCAGTGGTCACAAGTTTTATGTTCAGAGGGGTTTAAATGTCATGAGACCTCTAAGGCCAGGTGTCAGTGCACACAGCTGGCCATTCACATAAGAGAACAGGTGTTCCAGGCAGAGTGGTGACAGCAGTGCTCTGGCTTCCCACAGGTGGCAAACGGAAAATGGAAGCGACCCAGTAAATATTGCCCGTTGGATCTCTTCTCAGGGTAAGGATTCTGTGTCTTTGCCAAAAGAAGTCTGTAACACAGGGTTTTCTCAGATTACTTTACCTTTTGCTGAGGATTAAGGATAATCAATGCCTGCTTGTCTGACCTTTACAGTAAATGCTTCTGATGCCATCTGTTTGCATCTCTCTCAGGAGTCAGAGCTGCTTCTTAATGTGCCAGTGCCTTTTAACATTTCATCCCAGAGCTCTTTGGTTTACTCAGATTTGAAGTTCACTTTGCCTTTGCAGTTACCTCAGTTTATGCCAGGTGTGAACATCCAAAGGCTGCGATAAAACATTCTTGGCTTTATTTTTTGTTTTCCTTAGAAATAAACAGAGAATGCACTTTGCTTTGAAGAGCTTATTACAGGAGGCACAGAACAACTTGAAAATATTTAAGGTAAACAGTTAAATCTCTACTTGCTTTTTTTGCCTTGGCTTTTGAACAATTTCCCTTCAGCATCTAAACAGTCAAGATGTTCCTTCAAACCTACCCAATTAGAACCAACACTGTTGGTCTCCATCAAAAGGAAATGGTTAGGACAGTTAAGTAATGATTTCCCAGAATTCACAGACTCATAGAATATCCTGAGCTGGAAAGGACTCACAAGGATCATCAAAATCCCACTCTTGACCCTGTGCAGGACACTCCAACAATCCCATCATGTGCCTCAGGTCATTGTCCAAATGTTCCTTGAGATCTGGCAGGTTTGGTGCTGTGACCACTGCCCTGGGGAATTAAATCAGCCTAGAAGACTTGCGTAAGAGCAGCTAACAGAAAAGGATTTTAAAGGCTGAGCAAAGTTTTAAAACTTCAGGAAGAAGATGGAGAATCTTGAATGTTGCTGCAAATATTTTGCTTTTAAATTCCTGTTGGAGCACTGGCGCAGGCCAAATGTTACCTTTCCCACTGCATTCATGTAGGAAAAATATAAAGCAGTAACTGATGGCTTATGGAGAGTTTTAGATTAATTCTAGGAAACAAGATTATTTGCAATTTATTTCCAGTATTAAATCAACTATTTGAATTACTTAAACTTCCATGAACTGTCTTATTTTTTCTCTTGGCACAGGTAACTATCACACCTTTTCTGTCCCCTTTCACAGCCTTCCTTTGGCCAGTCTGGCTGGTAAAAGAAGGTTGTTTCACGTGGTGCTTTTTTACTTCTGACATTATTCAGAAAGAAGTGATAGGAAAATGTGCCAAGTATCATATCACTTGTATTGTTCTGATTTCTCACAATTGATTAAGTTGGGAAAGTAGCACTTGATTTAAATGGGGTTTTGGGTCCTCATTCAGAGGTTGTTACTTGTGAAATCTCATTAAACTTAAGAGTGCAAGTTTGTAAGAGACTGGGAATGTTGTGCGTATTTGTATGCAGATTATTAAGCTAAGAACACTTTTCTGTGCTTAAAATATCAAACCTGATCCTTTGAATAGCTCAGTGTGAATAACTTGATTTCCTGAAGTGCCTAAAGACATTTTCCCCCCCCCCTTCTCATTTCAGAATGGTGAACTAATTTATGGCTGTAAGGATGACCAGGACTGTGTCTCGGACTGGAACGAACTTGCTCGTCACTTGAAACCTTTCTTTTTCCCTTCCAATGGGCTGGTCAGTGGCCCCCACTGCACAAGGACAATTGTTAAAGAACTGATCCAGGTGATAACCATGACGCTACTAAGTAGCACCGATACCTGCAGGGCAGGGGACATGAAGACAGTTCCCCTTTCACAAGGACGAAGCTACTGTGAAGCAAGTGCTTTTAATAAGGAGCTGGTTAGAAATGGTAAGGAATAATTCATTAAGCACTGTCAGTAATTACTTGTCCATGGAATCACAGAGTGGCTTGGGATGGAAGGGACCTTTACAGGCCATCTAGTCCAACCCCCTGCCATGGGCAGGGTCACTTTCCACTAGACCAGCTTGCTCAGAGCCTTGTCTGATGCAACAATTCAGATTTTGTCTCGTTTGCTTGTTGATACTGATGTGAGGATGGAAACAGTAGTTGTAGTGACACTTAAAAATGAGTTCTGAGCTGTGTAGCTGGTAGATAATCGCCCTTCATGCTACATTGTAGTGAACACTTTTAGCCCTGTGTCTATGGACAGGTAAAAATAAATTCAGGAGGTGGTAGAGAAAAAAATGGAAGAAAATACCAATTTGAGCTGGTAACGATCACAGGGATTCCAAATGAGTGGGGAATGTTTGTGCTGTATGTGATGAAGTCAGGCCGCTTTGGTTGGTTTGTTACATGACACCTGTTCCTTGCCTTTCCCTCTCCTGCCAGCCCTCACCAGTGAGGGCACAGCTTATGTTCTACTGCCCTTGTAAAAAGAGAGGTCTGAATGAATAGCAGAGGGAAAATGAACAGGAAGTGAGAGTTGGAAAACTGTGAACACTGACAATTCCTCAGTGCATAAGTTCTGTGAGGCTCTGATTATTGAAGATACTACCAGTTATCCTATTTACACAATGTATTTTTCACCCTGATTTGGAGGAAGACCTTGTGCACTCTGGGGCTTTGTTGTAGTGCTGGAGAAAGAGCTGTTTCACAGATATTACAGCAAGTGCAAATCTCTTTATATTATGTAACAAAAAGACATGATAGCTGAAATGCTAAATTACTTTCTGCCAGCAGTTGATGCTGTTCAAAGTGAATTTGTGGTGGTTTAGAACTCAGATGAGAAATTTCTCTTGTGGACCCAGACGAGTAGATTGCAGTGGACGTGGGTGTGTTTTGGTGTTTATTATTTTGGGTAATTTGTAGAGTTGTATACCAGGTGTTTTATTCTGCAGTCCAAGACGAGCTGTTTAAATGTGCAGGTTAGTACGTGCATCTGGCACTTTAGGGTTTGGAAACTGAAGTGCTGTAAGGTCTTCCCCTCCCCATGACTGGACTAAGAGTATCTCGCCTCGTGTTGTGAACAAGCACATGTTCTGGCAAATTGAAGCAAAGACAACACTCGTGTCTGCCTTATTTTAAAATCCATTTTCTTCTAGGTAAACATAAATTGGAAAGCTCTGGCTTACCGAGGGGTTGTCTCCTTTATAAAACCCTTCAGGCTCAGATGCTTGACATGCTGGATATTGAAGGACTCTATCCTTTGTACAGCAGAGTTGAACAGTACTTGGAGGAATTTCCTGAAGAGAGGTAAGACTTGATGGCTTTTCAGTTCTGAGTGTGCAGGCAAGATTGGTTCTGTGCAGACACTCTGTGTTCTGTTGTACAACCTTCCTGCATGGCATTGCACATTCTGAATTTCTAACTTGAACTGCCAGATAACATGAAAGATCAGTTTTATTGTTAAAAGTTTTGATGTCAGTCACTTTGGCCTGAATTTTTAAGTAATAATTACAAGAAGTTCACAACAGGTAGGAGAGAAAAATTCCCTTTTCCTTAGTAGTGGAGGTTGTGTATTTGCAGAATGGCACAGTAAAATGGGTGCGTGGTTTCTCCAGTCCCAAGTACCTGCAGAGCTCAGAATTTCTGCAGGGATAACAAGGTTCTTACAGTCATTCTCGGGTCTGTATTGGATTACCTACAACCTGCCCTTAAAATCCAATATTCGACAGCAATCCAGCTGTGCCTGCAGGGTCCTGGAGAAGGAGTGGATCTGCTGTGGTCTTTCCTGCCCTCATGTGAGAACAGCTCCAAATGCCTGTGACCCAAGTCACAAGTGTTCAAATCATACCTGAGCCACAACAAGCTTTATCTTATGGTATTTCTTGTCTGGGCATTGCGAGCTGCTACAGTTTTTCCTCAAAGAAGGCTTATTGGTGTGCTAATAATTGCTCCACAAAGCCTTCCCTGGGGTGCTGTGCCTTGTGCCTCTGCTGTTGCTCACACGAGGGCACTCTGGCTTCACTCTCGAGAGCCACTGCTGGTTATAGTTGTACATGAGACAAATGATTTGGAACTGTGTTCTTTGCACTGTGGGGTGTTTGTGCACTGCCAACCCCACTGTGAGGGGCGCAGCTTCTTTGCAGGGGTTCAGGTGTTTAACAGGGGAAGGAAGGAGGTCATCCACCCCCCATGAGCACATGGTACAAAGCTGGGGCAGAGCAGGGCCCTGTCACATATGCCTATAGCCCTGGTTTATAATTATATAAAACACCAATACATTATGTATTTCAGCAAGGTTTCTGGGAGCTTCTGCAAACTGCTATAAATTTTGAAACTTACCCATTTTTTTCAAGAAATACTGTTCTTGCAGTGACACACAGGGGGCAGCGGATTAGGAATGAGTCATCTTTAAAAACCCCACACGACACCAATGCTAAGCTGCAGCAAATCTTGAGTGATATGAGAGTGACAGGGACTGGTTGTGATGTTGGTTGGTAGTGGGTTAATACTTGGACATGTATATCAGTGTTATTGTTGGGTTGTTCTATCTGAGTATCTGGGGTGCTGAAGAAAGAAGACACTGAAAACCAATAAATCATCTTGGCTGTCTGTAAATCTTCTTTTAACATTTATTTAGAAGTACATTACAGATAGATGGACCTTACAATGAAGCATTTTATGAGAAGCTGCTGGATCTTTCCACAGAAGATGATGGGACAGTGGCGTTTGCGTTAACAAAGGTATTTCTGTGCACGTTGGTGGGGGTTGTTTGCTCTGTCAGTGTTCACGGACACCTGTCTCACTGAAAGGGATGGACAATGGATGTGGGCAGCACCACTGGCTCATCAGGGTCTGGGCAGTTAAAATAATCCTTACTTGTGCCAGGGTGCATCCTTATAGCAGAAACAGCTAAATGTGTAGCACCAGCTCTTAAGAAAAAAATAAAGCTCTTTATTTTCTCTCTAAACTGAGAAAGCATTTGCATGAACTGGTGCTGGTTTGGCCTTTAAGAAAATGATCTGTAGGAAATAAACACAGTTCTTACACAGGATGCTGCAAAACCACCTGCTCCTGCCAACCAACCATCTGTTACAGAGATCATTTCCAGCTCTTACAGTGCCAACATACCAACACAGGGAGAACACTGGGGCCTTCTGTAAGGAACAGGATGCTTTACAACCGGCAAACACAAATGTGTGTTATTTTTGTTGTACAGGTGCAGCAGTACAGAATAGCCATGACTGCTAAAGACTGCTCCATCATGATTGCCCTTTCCCCCTGTCTGCAAGATGAATGGTAAGAGCTGCCTGTACCTGCTTTGGAATGGCACCAGTTGTTTAGAAATTGGAGATGTTTGCACAGTTCACTCAACAACTTGAAAAAAGTGTGGGGTTTGGTGGGGGGGCATCCAAATATTTGGCTGTGAACATACCTAGTAGGGCTCTGATTTACGGCATTTAGAACCCATGTCTGTTTCTGAAGAGTTTAAAGTTGATCAAAAGGGTTAAGGTTTGATATTAATTCTTTTCTTGAACTTTGAATTGACTCTTTATAGTAGCCCTGCATGGTTTTAAACAGGTGCAATTTTTCTGCTTTGGTGTCCTCATGAGACATTTTTCAAGCTGAGTTGCCTGTAATGGCCTAATTAGAGTAAAACCAAGGCAATAATCAAGAAGTGACATCTGTGGCTGTCAGGCAGGAGGCTTTGCTGCAATATCATCCATTTTGGCTCATGCCAGCAGTCAAACTGCCGGCTTTTTTTTTTAAGAGGATATTTTATTTTTAAGAGCCCTTTTATTTTTAGAGGATATTTTCTGTGTTTGCCCTGCAGTTCTTGAGTAAAGTGCTGGTGATGGACATGACTTGTGCAATGGTTGAATTCAAAAACCTTCCATTCCTCTGGGTGCTTGGACAGCAGTTCCCCCACTCACTGTTTTATTACCATGAATCACAGTAGGCGTTGCAGTGGTTCTTTTTGCATTTGCTAGTTAATAAGGCTGTTGTTTTGTATGCACCACCTAGAAATAGCTTAGATTTACTAACTACAGAGACACAGTAGTTGAGAGTAGTGTTTGACTTCAGCTGTGTGGAAGCTGAAAGGAAAATGACTGGAAGAGACCCCACCAAGTTCCCATTAGGACTGGCAAAGCTGGAGCTGTAGTTCCCTCAGTGCTACATTAGCTGCAGTTTATTTTCTTGGGCTCCCACAGAAGTTCTAAGATAAACATTACAGTCACTTTTGCAAGGGGACTCGGGACACATACATTTAAAGTACTGGTTTCAGTGACTCAGATGTGCAATGTGGTTTTGTTTTCCAGCTCTGAGCAAAGATCTGTGGTACTGGCATCCAAATCCAGATTCACCTTTTCCATCTCTGTGCTGGACCTGGACCTGAAGCCCTATGAGAGCATTCCCCACCAGTACAAACTGGATGGAGAGATAGTCAACTATTACCTGAAGAACTTACAGGCCAAAGACGACCCTGTTATGTCCAATCTCTTCCAGGAGAATGAAGACTGCACATTAGTTCTCCATAAAGTGTAACCATTTCCCTAAGGTTATTTTTATTCAAACACTTTAGAAAGTGAAAGATTAATGGAATACAGTTATGGTGATTTTTTTTTCCTTTTCTGTTGTGTTCAGTGCATTTTTCAGCTGTGAATGTTTTTGCTTTATGAAATGATTTCTGATGGGTGATGCCTTCTCAGAGCCCTGGGAGAGCATCTGCTGACCTTAATGAATGTATTTAATGTGACAGAACAGGTAACGTGCCATACCTTGGAACTAGAGGACAGAGCAAATTAATATGAAAAGTCTACTTCCTTAGAACTGAAAGAGCACAGAATTAAAGGTTTCCTGCAGTATTGCACTAATATAGAAAGCCTAATTACTAACAAGAGAATTGCCTTGTAGCCTGTGCATTGTCTTGCTCATCCTTCCTCGAGGAGGGAAGGCTCTGGCAAATCCTGGTACAACACTTTAGCATTAATCCATTGAAAGTACACCCATGCAGTGGCTGCTCTGTGGAACTACCCTGTCACTGCAGAACACTTCAGTACTAATGCATGGATTAGGAACACCAGGCTGCCTCCAGAAGCTCTGTGATCACCTCGTATCTACCTGAAGCTTCTGAAACCAAGTGCAAAGGGTTCAGGTAAACATCTTTGAGTTTTATGTCATAGCTGGGCTTAGCTTGCCTGCCATACTGGTTTTTATTGTCTCTACATTATATGCTGCTATTTAAGGTGAAACCACAGCTCGCTCTCACCAAATTGAAACTGAGCTATAAGAAGAATATGTTCTGAGTTTTACAGATGATTTCAGGTCTTTCAGATGGTGTCAGACATTGGCATTATTACACTGAGGCCCCACACTCTGCATAGCATGAGCAGCTGCCTTCAGACTCCGTTTTAAGGGACACAGAAAAAAGGTGACAGCCTCTCCTTTTCTTCCCTGAAGCTGCAGTGATTTTTGTGATGGCTTTGCTTTGTAAGCAGTGCTGTGTGCAGCTGAAGTCCGGTGAGGGGCTGCAGCAAAACCATTTTTGAGGAAGATCCTGAGTTGTAACCTGGGGATATATCCAAAAGTGAGGGTACTGTGATAAAATCTACACCTCCGTTCCCCTTGGGGATTGTACACCTTGAAAGGTGCAGAGATGCTCCTTAAGTCACAGGTTGTTACCTGGATACAGCCTGTGCTTACCAGTAATGGTGGTCAATCCTGTGTAAAACACTGCTAAAACCACATTTATAGTGGGATCTCAGTGTAATGTTTGAATTGTTCCACTTTACCTGGAATTCAAAAAGCCAGCCCAGGACCTGCTGTACATTGGCACAGTTCCAGGAGGAAATGTGAAACTCAGAGTGACACCACTCCCACAGCGACAGAGACCCGAGCTGGCACTGCCAGTTTGTATCCACTGCCAGGTGCCTTCCTGGGCTGGGGCCCAGAGCTGCTCTCCTGGATGTGAGATGTGATACTACAACAGTGCAGTAACCTGGTGGCTGACAGTGGGAATAACCCCTTCTTTCCAAAGAAAACCGGGTGGGGGGGAGAGAGAGCCTGTTCTAAATTCAGAAACCCTCCAGCTGTTAGAAAGAGGAGGAAGGGAGGACCATCCACAGCTGGGAAGTTCCCAGGTTTTTATGATGTAACTTCCCACACATTCCATGTGCAACCAGGAGTGTCTGTGCTGAGCAGACAGTTTCATTTCCAGGCAAGAAGGAGCTGAAGATGAACTGAACTAAAGGTTACACAAAACCAGCTAGACCAGTTCCATGTCAGTGGATAAGCAGCAATGAGTTTTACCTGGCTGCTGGACTCCAGACTTGAAATTAGCCTGCTTTATCTAAGGAGAGATTTCCTTAGAGAGTTGCTGTTCATCACAAACCAATCTCTGGCCTTGCTCAGCTGTGGAGTCTGGCAGTTTTTCCTGACCTACCAGAACAGTGGGAGACTATTTCAGTGATCAAACAGTGGATTATTACATTTATGGCATTATAAACATACTGTTGCTTTAGTTCTTGGTTTCTCTACCTACTCCCTGTTGCTGTACAATATTTTACCATCACTGATGGGCAGAGCTGTTGTGCTGCCAGGGTGGCTCCAGCAGGTCTGGCCTTGGAAAGGAAGTTTCTTCATGTCACTTGAGAGCCCAGCGTTTGTGGGTTTGGGCCGTTGGTTCCAGGAAATGTTACTCCCTACCCAAGAAGTACCTGACTTCCAGTCTTAGCAATTTGGCTGGGATACGGTTGTTTGGTTGGGATGGAGAGAGCAGGAATGCTGAGAGTTCTCAAAGGGGGTGATGGCACCTCTGATGGAAATGAAGGGAGAGGCAAGACATCTGTCTGATCTGTTTTGTTTCTTCAGGGATGAATGTATGAAATGTGATGCTTGGTAATATGTTGCCTGCCGGACTTTCCCCCTGGAGGCGGGAATTGCTGCAGGGGGCAGAAGTGAACTCACCCACCTCTTCCCAGCAGTGTCATGGGTCTCTGGGTTACTTTAACACTGTCTCAACACTTACGTTATGGAACAAAGTTACTTCAGTTACTCTTGGTTTTTTTACCATTGTATGTCTTTGAAATCTTCAAATTGTCTTCTTCCACCCTAATTTAAGGAAAAAGCTGTGTAACTCTTTGTTCTTGGAGTCTCTTACTGTTTTCTTGTCATTTTAAAATCACTGTACTTTTACAGAGCTGTGAAATGAAATGGATTTTTATGGACTTGATTTTGACAGTGCATGATCTTTTAACAATTTCCAGGTATCTAGAAAATGTTAAGAAGATAAACCACTCTGGTACATTAATGATTCAGAAAGATAAATTTATAATGAAATCACTCTGTACATGTAACTATTTTATTTGGCATTTTTGTATTTAAATGGCTGTATTTATTTTCATGTCATGACAATTTATATATAACGTGCCATAATTGTACAGATAGCATGTTTTATGAGTATGGTTTCTAAATGGAAAATAACTTAATGTTTATATTCAATAAAATTATAGACTGTGTAACACAATATCTTAATTAAAACTACTTTTGAAATTGCTACCTGGTGTAGGTAATGCTGGTATTCATTTCAGCACTTTGATCAGGTTCTCCATGGCTGCCTCGATGCCAAGGAGCAGCACCATGCTCCGGAACCGGGCTGGGACACTCTCAACTCTCGTCACCTTCTGCTGCAGGACTGCAGGAAACACAGAGCATGAAGGTTATTTCCCCAGAGCTGCACCAGTGGTGGGTGAAGCATCTCACCCGGACATGGTTTGTAACCCTTGCACAGGAGGTGAAGTGTAGCTGCTGCTGAACTGGGGTTTGTTTGCCTGGCTGGGCTCTGAGGTGGATTTCTGTGTTATCTAAAGGGATGTTGGCCCACAGAGGGCCTGGTTTCTGCCCGAGGGCTCAGAACAGGCCCTGATGTTACCTTGCTCTGGGACTTTGGTCAGCAGGTCCAGGACAGGTGTAGTTGTGCCTTCTTCATCCAGATGGATCTTCCAAACAATCATTAGTTCAAACCTGTACCAGGAGCACAGGAAGGTCAGTTCAAGGTTAACCAGGGCTCTATCTTTTTTCTGGTTCCTTCAAAGCAGAAACTGCAGCATTCCAGAGGCTCCTGCTCTCCAGCAAAAGTCACCTCATGTGATGCAACTTATCCATCTCTGGATTCAGGCGTCAGGAGCTCTTAATTAACTGAGGAAAACAGTAATCTGCTGACAAGGTAAGGTTCTGAGTACATCCAAATTTTCAGCCTCAAGGATTTTTTCTGCTGGTTCCTGTCTCTTATGAATGGTTTGTTTGCACAGTGCAGTGGGGAAAAGAGAGGAAGGGAAAGGAGAGCACTGAGTGTCCCCTGTCCTGTCCTGTGACTTCTGCACCCAGGGCCAGGTGCTGAGCTCAGACACAGGATGAGAACAGGGCCTGCATTCCTGCATTTGTTTGCTTGTAACTTAAAAAAAAATCACTACTCCTTCCAGAGTGGTTTTGGTGTTTTTTGCAAGGGCAGTCAGGATTCCCAGGTATCACAGTGGGACAATCCCTGCAGTAACCCAAGGGAACAGTGAGGCAGGAGGCTGGTCTGGAAAAACACCCAGAGCAGATCTGCTGCTTTATAACAGCTCTTCTTTACTGCATCTCTATTCCCCTCCAATCCTAGAATTCCTTACTGAAGGCAAGGCTTTCCTATTCCAAAGCTGACCTGCACAGCAAGTCATTGTGAGGAGGAAGGTCCCTTTTTCTCGATGATGTTTGAACCATCACAACTGTAAAGGTTTCCTTCAAATGTGATTTATCAGCCTTTTGCCACTTCATGGTTACAAATCCTTTGGGAATTTGTGCACAGCTTGTTCTGGGATTTTGCAAACAAATTCCTATGCCAGTCTGGTTTCTACAAACCCACTGAAATTACTTCTAAATTCCTGCGTTTCATGACTGTGGGTGAGAGGGAATATGTGTAATAGAACTGGCACCTGGTGACATAGAAAGTGTTAAATAATGCAGGTTATTCCCTAACCCTGATGGTCTAGGAACAGTTCATTCCAACAACCCCAAATTAAGGCATTTAGTTTGAAATGGCAGGTTTGGCTGAACCAAGACAGCACCTTCTATTAGGGTTTGTTTGCTAGTTCTACACACAACTATGACAGAGGGAGCTGTGCTCAAATTCCAGTTGTTTCCATGTAAATTAAAGCATGTTATAGCAAGATGTAACAGGAGAAGGGAAAGGTCTGGTCCCTTCACAAAACAGTTATTTTTCTTGGCCCTTACAGATTTCCTGGCAGGGATAATTATATTGTCTTACATGTAACTTCAAGGATATTTTTTTCTCTACTGAAAACCCCAAACCTGCTGGAACACATCCCACAGGGAACCCAAACAAATCCCACAAGCCTGGTAGAGCAGTAATTTCTTCATCCAATGGATTTCCTTCTAAAACAATGGAAAAGCATAACCATAGTTGCTTCCAGTGACATGGTAACTGCCATTTTCTTTCCATTCTTTAATGCCAACACACCAAGGAACTGGGCTTTGCTGGGGTGTGACTGGGATCCCTGCACCTCCCGGCCTGCCTGTGCAATCCCTGGGGCTGTATCAATCAGGAGATGCATTTTTTGGCTTACCCAGAAAGTTTGGGGTTCCTCAGGATGATACAATCTCCCTGCAGTCCTTCTGGAAGGGTCACGATCTCAGGATACTTGGCCTGTCAATAAAAAGGTTCAAACTGGTTCATAAAAATCACGGCAGACAAGGAGGTTTCCAGCCAGTGCTCCCCAGTCCCAGTGATTTCAGGAGCTTGTATGATAACAACAGTAATAGTTAAGAGTAACAACACTGACTCTTTGAAATTCTGACCTGTTTTTTTTTTCAGAGTTCCTTGTGCAAGACACAGGAAACCTTGAAAACACTTTTTTAAACTAAGTTCTGTGAATTTGATTTAATAATACATAATATATGTCCATCTCACCCCCACCCCTCTGTGAGGGAAGAAACCTGACTGATACCTTTTTGAGAGCGTCCCCAAGCCTCACACTGGGATTTGGAAGCACGAAGTAATAAAGGCAATGAGATACCAAAATAACCACTGTTACCAAAATATGGGACAATGGAAATGTGGTCAAACTGACTCCTATTAAACCTCCACATCACTGGGAATTATTTCTGGTTACTACAATATGCACAGGTTGATTGTTGCTCCATTACTTTATTAGTCCTTCTGGTATTTGACAGTGTGTGCATCTTGAATTACACAGGACTCCCAACCTTTGCTAGAACTGGTTTTGAAGCAAATGAAGGAAGAGCAGACTTGTAGCTCCATGTGGATGCTGTAGGTGACGGGTTACTCAGGACATCAGGAGATGCACAGACTCCAAACACTGAGGAACAACGTGTGTCCCGCAGGGATGTGCTGCTGGAAAAGGGAACGGAACGGAGCCACAGCCTGTTGTCGTGCAGACTCCAGTGCTCTGCCCTGCTTGCCCTGCCTCACTGGACACAAAGCTGTGCTCCAAAACTCACAGTTTAAAAGGTGTGAAAAGTCTCTCAGCCTGAATCATCTCACAGAGCTCCTGGGGCAGGCAGCAGGTCTTACAGAAAAGGAGCAGGAGAGGTCCTCATGGAGCGGCGCTGGAGAAAATGAGGCCAGTTTGATGGGATTGCGCCTCATCTGGCAGAGGGAAATCACTACCAGATGTGACCTTGCTCTGGGTTAGGAATTTATGACAAACTGAAGGGGGGGCTGTGCAGAATGTGCCAAATGACATAAAACACATGGAATCTGCCAGTTTTAATTTCTACCCAGTATCCAGTGCTGTATTTACTGTGGGGAAAAGGACCAGGATCTATCCTGGGAACAAAGACACAGAAGGGACAACATGGAGCAGGACAGTGACACTGTGAAAGTGGCTTGACCAAGGGTCACTTGCCCAGCAGAGCAGGGATTCTCTTCCAGCTTTATTCCCTGTGGAATAATGCCCCTCTGATAATAAGACAAGTTTTCTACGTTTTCCTTCTCAACACTCATTACAAGCCTTCATGTGGCTGGTGTCAAGAGGCCTGGGAGGATCTACGGGTCTCTTTAGCTCCAGGCTGCCCATACTAGAAATGCAGGATTAGCTTCTCCCTGGAACTCAGCTCTTGTATTCTTCATTTACAAGAGATCCTGAGTATCCATAGCTAAGCACTTCATCTGCCCATCCCTAGGCCTTTGGGAATCACCAGAGAAAACAGATCATACGAATGAGATAAGAGTTACAATTCAAAACACAGTTGAATGCTCCCAAGGCTTTTTTTTTGGATTTCCTGTGTAGCTGCCGTGACCTGGTGGGTGCTATTTATGTCATATGGAAAGCAGAGGCCACTCCAGGAAATCCCAGTGTGTGGTTTCTGTGGCAAAGCTCCCCATACCTGGCAGAGGGTGCCCGGTGGGCTCAGCACACAGACAGTGGTTATTCTGTGCCTTCTGGAAATGCCACCAACCCCAGCGCCGGGAGAATTCGATCCTGTGTGGAATCCACAGGATTTGGGATAAAATCCAGCCTTTTAGTGGGAAAGGTCATATTTTAGCAATCCACAAAACACACAAAAAGCCAAACCACAAATACCTCCATCTCTCCTTGCTAAAACCTGAGCCCTGACAATGCTCCAGGCCCAGATCCATGTGAGGATCCTGGCTCTGTTCCCACCTCAGGATGGGTCCTTACAGCAACCACTCGGCAGGAGCAGGAAGCAAAGCATCCAGAATTAAAAAGCACCTTTAAACACTGAAAATTTCAGGAATAAACCCTGGGAAACGCACTCACAAAATCTGCCTTTTATATTTCCCATGGAAAATGTAAATGGCTGAATCCCACAGGTAAAATGTGGGGATCTGGGATGTAACAAACACCAGGCACACAGACAGAACTGCAATTCCAAACACTCTTTGGATACCACATTATCACCTCATCTTCTCTGCTGAGCAACTTTCCCGAGTTTTCCCTGAGGAAAAGAAAAGCCGAGCCATGACCAGGGTAACAGAATGAGCTGATCCACTGAAAGATCTTTTGGGAAAGTCAGGAACTCCTGTGGGATCTTCTGACCTGGAGCCAAGGCAAGGGAAAGAGATCCCATCAAGTACACAGCACCATATGGGAGAGATCAGCTGCAACTGCATTAAGCAAAACCTGAATTTAATCAAGAAACATCTTTCCTCAGACGGCTTTTAAATGTCAGTTTATGATCAAACCCAAAAGCCCAAGCTATTATTACTCCTAGACAGAAATCGTTTTTCCAGCTCCTTCAGGAGTCGAAACAGCGAATCTTATGGGAACTTTTGTCTCAAACAGGAATAGTTTCAAATCCAAGGACCATGGTGATGGAATGCCCGGCCTTCCCATGCTCCCATGACACATCTTACACACACAGAGCCATCCCAGGGAATGCACTTGCAGGGGCTATTTTTAAACAAAATATATTATTCCCCAGCTGTTTAGAGCTGCATTGCAGTTTTTTGCACACTAAATCTCTGCTAAGGAACATGTTCTAAGTTACTCAGATGAAGAGAGGCGTGGCTGTGAACGCAAAGCAAAACTGGCAAGGCAGGGACAGTAATAAAAGCAGATAAATTTGCTTCTGACCCACTTAGCAAGAAAACATACAACCTGCTCCCAGCTGGTACAACAGTTCACTTTTACTGCTGATCCTGAACTTGGTGTTCTGTAGGAAGGATGCAATTAAGGACTCAGAACACCAGGAGTCCCTCCATAGGTACAAGCTCCTCAGTTTTCCAGGGAGGCTCCATCTGGGCTCTGATTTGGGTGATTTGTATGCTTTGCTCAGCTAAGGCCACGCCCTCACCAACTGGCATCACCCACTCAACCCCAGTAATTCCAACAGACTTCACCTTGAGTCTCATTTAGAGGTGATTTAACAAAGTATCTAAAGAAAGAAACATGGTAACTGCAGCTGAAATGTGCGAGCACAGTCAGTAAATCCGTAATCTGCCTGCTCAGGGATTTGTGCAGCACGCACCCAAAAAACCCACCAAACAGGAGGGACCCAGATGATTCCAATGTTACCAGGACAATTCAGCTCTGGGCAAATCAAGCACCCTCCACTGCTTTAAATCCGGCAAATAAACACACCCAGTCCATTAAACAACCACCCAACATTAACATAAATTGTTAAATGATTGTTCAACTGACCAGCTTTGGCTCCCAAGATTTGTTCCTGCCTGTGTAAATTGATGCAAATGTAAAATGAATTAATTTCCTATTTTCAGGAGTCTCAGTCACACAGGTAAATTATAGACCTGTGAAATACAAAAAAAAAAACCCAAAACCACCAATGAAAAAAGAAAGCAAAATAAGCTACTTAGAGAGAAATGCTTAGAATTTCCTTACATGTGATGCACCAACTGATGCTGTTTACCTTACAGGCCAACATGTTTAAATCTTTGTTTCTTTAGCAGATTAATACTGGAAACAAAGGTCTTCTGGAACTACTGGGGTATTTGTAAGGCTTAAACATTTATGTTATGAAGGAGAAAACACTATCCCACCCCACATATTTTTGGGTTGAAAAATACAGTATTTATGTGCCATTTCATATTCTTTTTTGTATCTTCCTGTGGAAGGAAATCCTGTATTATCTAAAATCTGTATTTGGTACACAGCATGTTGATTATATTACCCGGCAACTTCTGCACATGGGCTTTTGCTTAAAGATGTGCAATGACCCAGTGGGACAAGAATTAGAAGGGGCAGGGACTCCTCATTCCACAGCCTGTCCCTTGTACAGCCATTTCCTGTGTGTTTGTGCACAATCCACAGTTCTAAACCAGGCTGGATTTTCTTTTTTTTTTTAAAAATGAATTTTAGTACAGCAACAGAGAAACATTTAGAAAGGGATTTATCCAGAGTTACACCATTATTTCCTACTGTACCTGGAGCAATGCTGTGCCTATTCCCTAACTCAGAGAAGTGCAGAGCTGGGATCTCACTCCAAGTCAGTATTTGTTTAATTATTTTGGTTTCTACAGCAAGGAAATTTGTCAGCATCCCAGTTATGGAAGTATCCCAGGACAGCACACTTTGGGAATCAGTGTCCCACTCCTTGCTTGATCTCTTTCTGTCCATTATAAGAGTTCCTGATAGAACTTTACAGAATCATTAAGGCTGGAAAAGCCCTCTAAGACCATGGAGTCCATTAACCCAGCACTGCCAAGCCAACCACTACAATGTGCCAAGTGCCACAAAACTGTGTAATTGGAGTAAAGAAACACAACACGTAATTGCTGATGTAGAATTCTACAAATAACTTGAATACCTGGGTTAAAAAAACCTCCCATTCTAATTTCCCTCTACAGTAAAACATATAGACCATTAGAGACACTTGATGTAACACAAAATATGTCTGTATTTCCCAAAGCTAGAACTGCACAAACCCCACTTGATCCACTCCCCTTCCTGCACTTTAATTTTACGGTAATTCCATAAGATGCAAACCTGCCTTTCTTGCCTCTTCCCATGCAGAGATCACTTCACACTTAAAACAGTACAGGTGTTTCAGGGCTGTGTGTGCTTAAACAAGTGTTTCCCACTGGCCAGTGGTTCATAAAGAGATTCAAGTTGAACAGCAGACACAGAAACATGAGGGAAACTCAAACCAACACAGCCCTGCTTGACCTGGTCTATTATTTGCAGGACTAATCCCAAATATTCCTGATGGGAACGGGGATTGCAGAAGCATCAGCACCACATGAAGTTCTGTGTCCAAAACAATGTTCTAGTGGAAGATGTTCAAGTGGGGTGTCCTAATGGTTCCTTCAGCCCCACTTTCCATGAATTTGAGAGGACAAACTCCCTTTGAACTGTGCCTGAAAGTTGGCAATAGTGTAACCCAAGGTCTTGTCAGGAGACAAAGAGTGTGTTTAACTAAATCTCAGAGACAAAGAGTGTGTTTAACTAAATCTCAGTTAAGAGTGTGAACCCACAAACACAGAGGTCAACTCCCAACACATCATTATCATGCGCTCATGAAAATGGCAGTGCTGTTACTTTTGGGTAAGTGAAAATACCAATTTGAAGCAATGGGATATGTGATAAATTACAGCTACGGAAATAAACTCTTATATCTGCTACTGCAGAAGAAAAACCTTGCTAAAACCTGTTTTCAAACAATAAAATACAAATTATAGAATTTTAAAAAGAAACATTTTATAAACATGTCTCCTTGCATGTTATATATACTTTTAACGTCTGCAATGAAAAACGCTTTGCAAGGGCTAGAATTATATCTTTAAACATTCAAAGAATGGCCTGTTGAAAATTCAGAGCAGAAAGGATCATAAAAGTCACCATGAAGTTTCTCATTTTGTGCAATTAAAGGAACTGTAACCAAAAAATATAATGCACTTCCCCCCTTAAACTAAATTACACCCCACAGAAACACTGTGTTTGCAGGATGGATTTATGAAGCCTCACCACTCGTAATTATGTTTCAGAATAAACAGTTCCCACCTTCCCATCTAAGGAAACTCGTTCCTCCAGCAAACCAGCCCTGCTGGGGATCTGAGTGATGCAAATCACACGACACTGTTGCTGTCTCTGGGACCAAAGGACGGGCTGGCAGCAACAAGAGCACGATGACAGTGGTTTTGTCTGTGTGGCAGTCACAGCACAGCTCACACCACGCAGCCCCTGCTTTTAGAGCTAAAATCACCAGTGGTACTCATGAAGTGATTCCTTTGCAGTAAAGGAAAGGAGGATTTTGGGGGCAGAGTTGAGGGCCTACAAGTCAGTCTGACAATAGCAAGCAGTGACAGGGTGGGGGGGGATGGCTTCCCACTGCCAGAGGGAGGGTTAGATGGGATATTAGGAAAGAATTCTTCCCTGTGAGGGTGGTGGGGCCCTGGCACAGGTTGGGCAGAGAAGCTGTGACTGCCCCATCCCTGGAAGTGCCCAAGGCCAGGCTGGAGCAACCTGGGATAGTGGGAGGTGTCCCTGCCCATAGCAGGGGGTGAAACCAGACAATCTTTCACATCCCTTTCAACACCAGCTATTCTAAGATTCTATAAAAAGCAGTTTGACTGCCACCCTGGACAGGCGAAATCTTTGTAGAAAACATTTTCCAAAATCTCCTCCCAAGCTCAGGACATGCCTGGTTTCTCCTGTAGAACATGCACAGCTGGTTACTCGAGTCAAAATTGCTCTGCAGCCCCCTGGTTTCAGACCTGTACTTTCTTTCAGCTGTAACTCCTGAGTTACTGATCACTTTGCTAAGTCTCAGTCTTAGACCTGCCTCTCAAGGATAAGCCAACTCTCTACACAAGTATCTGAAACCAACTGGAAGCTGCTCCCCCCCAGCCCCAAACCCAGAGAGCCTTCACAAACTGCCAGTGAAGTTCCTTTGCTTTGTTCTTTCCTTCTTTTCATCTTCCCCTGATTACAGCTTCTCAATTTTGGCCCCGGCTCAATTTCCACTGCCATTTATTTTCCTTCTTTTGCATTTGGATTATGAATCCATAACATTATTATTTTTCATGCTTGACTCAGCCACAGTTCTACGTGATTCAGTTTGTCACTATGTTCACAACGTGGCTCTTAATTTTCCATACTTTTTGTATTTTCTTGATTGGACCTAGAACAGAAGAGCCAAACCAGCATCACCAAGGCCCAAGGACACATAATACCGTGTCTCTCATAAAGCATTTCCTTTCAGTATCACTCTGTCATATGGTAACCATGTGTTTATCTGCGACTTAATTATAGCAGACTGGGAATAAATTAAAACACATACTAGAGGCTTATTTTTGTGATGAAAAATAGAATTAAATGAACATGAAACCTTGGAAAGAACAGGAAGGGGTAGATCATGATCACTTAAGGGAACACAGAAGTTGCAGACACTTTTTCTTTACTTTTTTTCTTGCTGGGCAAGAGACAAGTTTTCTCTCCAGGGTTTCTCTGAAATTGTTGAGGCAAAAGATTTCCACTAGTTTATGAAAGTTTTAAACTCCCCATTTCTCTAGCTTAAAATTCTAGGGCTTATTTGGCATTTTATTCAACTTTTAAAATACACTGTCTCAACACCAAGACGGCTGCAGAACTACCCCCTGCACAGGTACGGGCACAGCCCCAGTTCCAGGGAATACCACCTGATTTGGATTTTGTGGGAGAGCAGTGACACTGCACCTGGGTATTTATTTTGGTGGAAATCTCCAGTAAACCAGTAGGGCTCAGTAGTTCTGTTCTTCCTCCACAACTTCACTGACATGCTAGATTTCATTACACTTTATTTTGGACCCCCTGCAGTTCAGTGTAATTAAATATTTCTTGCTGATAAACTTTGTATAAAGCACAGTGTGGAAACCAGGAGAAATGTCTGATTTGGCAAAAAAGATCCTGAGCTGCCAAGGACAATACAGAGATGAAAAATTATGAAAGAAAAAAAAAAAGTCATATTGCAGAACAGCATGAAGTATCAACAATTTGGGAAGAAATAATTGTGAGCCAATTTTTTAATAATCTGAAGGAAGTAGACTGCAGGAAAGGCAATTTTAGGACAGAAATTAAGCCATGTTTGTGCTTTCTTCCATTACAACAGAAGCAAGATACTTAATAGGTCATTAAATCTTTTTTCTGTACAGAAGATGCTGCAAGAGTGTCTCTAAGCCTTTCTGATGTCTTAATAAAAGGGTCCAGAATCATATAAAGCAACCTGGATTTGAAACACCACAGAAAAGTTGATTATCAAGTGTGACCCAACTTGCTTTTGTACAGTTTACATTATCAAGCTTATCCAGACAGCAGAATTTAAACATAATATAAATAAAAGCATCTGAACTTGGTTAATGGCTTGGCTCTGACGCTGTGTTAGCTTTTTCCAAGTAGCCAGATTAATTTAAAAAATAAATCAGAGGACACAGTGAAGAACATCTAGTACATCTAAATTAGCTCAAGGTTAGACATATACTTTAAAAAGTGGGATTAAAAAAGTTTTCAGACAAAAATAAATCAGAGGACACAGTGAAGAACATCTAGTACATCTAAATTAGCTCAAGGTTAGACATATACTTTAAAAAGTGGGATTAAAAAAGTTTTCAGACAAAAATAAATCAGAGGACACAGTGAAGAACATCTAGTACATCTAAATTAGCTCAAGGTTAGACATATACTTTAAAAAGTGGGATTAAAAAAGTTTTCAGACAAGATACTTGGTTTTTGTTGATCACTCACTGCTGTGGTTATTTCACCTTGACTGTGGATCAGGTGGAAGGAGAAGTGTTAAGGACAGAAGTCAGTGAACTGCTGTTACACAGTAAAACTCCATTAATTTGTACAATTAGAAGAAGCAGTTGCCCACTGATCCTGTCACTGGAGATCTGTTTTCCCTAGAAAGATACATACCTAGGAAAATTTGGTTATTATTACTTATTTATTAAGACTGTCAATTAATAATACATCAGGTATAGGAAAGGTCTTTGGAGTCCCGTTCAAATCCAGCTTAGAAAATTGCCTTCCTCAAAGAGTCTGAAGAGTTATTTGCTTCGATGTGGGCAAAATTTATCTTATCTAGTAAAGACATGTATGTCCATAGAGCCACCTGGAATATCTAAGAATACCCATTTTCACCCAGAGATATAAATTGATACAAAGGTCAATCTCTTGTCACTTGGAGCAAACTGTCCAACAGCAGAGGGGTTTGGTCAATTGGTACCTGTGAAATCTGCCTGGACCATCCCTTTGATGTCACAAGAAAGATGCAGCTGTCCCACAACCTTCACAGAACACCAGTGGCAAACCTGTGTTTGCACAAAACCAAACAAAGCCCTCCTGTGTGACTCGCACCCAAGAATAAAGAAACGCTCTTTCCTGTAGTTCCACTCAGATTTGGTATCAGTGGATGAATGGCAATGTCCACAGCACAATTCCCACTGCAAGTAATACAGTAATATCCATTTATCCAGCCTCGATAAGGGCCAGATTTTTCCTTGCACACACAGAGATTTGTATGTAAAACACATCCTCATATAAATCAGCATTCACTTCCCCAAGTACCACTGCAGTATTATTAATATTCTGCCTGAACATCACCAAAAGGTTTAACATCTGCATTAGGTCAAAAGTGAAGCTTCCTATAGAAAACATATGCTGTAGATACATTGAAATATTTTCCTCTTTAATGGTTCTACAAAGCATTACATTTTGGACAGACTCCACAAAAATTTGCCACCCAGTAACTTCCATTTAGCCGGTTATTTACAATTATCAGCTGCTTATGTGGAAATAAATATTGACATGAAATGCTAAAGTGCCTGTTGCTTTCAACAAGGGCAGGAACTGGTCCAGCTGAAAAGCCCCTGAAAGCTTTAAACCCATTGAATTCCTTCCATGTAATCCCCAAATACAGTTCTTCACAGCTGGCTGTCAAAAGCATGACATTTCAGTTGGCCAAACACATTCTCAGCACAAACAAGAGGGACACAGGAAATATTCTTGAGAAGACCCGAACACCTACAAGAAGAGATTTATCAATCCATGATTTTTGTACGTGCTGGGGTGTAAAGTTGTCAATCCACTGATAATCACTTTGTAAAAATGGTCAGCTTCCTTCAAATTTTGATCTACTCAGCGACGCCAAGAAGAAAACAGCAGACCCCCCAAAAACCGAAACAGAAGGAAAATTAAGGAACACTGGAAACCTGGAACTAGTCAGTGTGCAAGTCTGTGCTATCCCTTAGACCAAAGCCCTCACAACAAGCAGGATTTTGACTCAAATCTCTGTGTACTGCCAAGGACAAAGGAATCTGGGGCAGTGATGAGAGTTCTTTAGTGTATCCAGCAGGACAAATCCCAAGCAGCTGCCAGGCAAAAACATTCTTATGCTCCACCTTATTTGGGTTATAAAGGCCAAATGTTCTGCGATGGGTGAGGATAAATATTTGTTTTATTGCTAGGTACTGTGACAGCACAAAAAGCACTGATAATGCTCACAATAGCTGCCAGAGCAACTCCTTCCCTCAATGCAAACCTGAGCCATTTCACCATTTGAGTTTACACTGCTGGCCTTGCAGAAACATTTCAAACCGGCTGGTAACAGCACAGTTTGTTGTGGTAAAAGCCCAGCTGAAAGGAAATCAATTAATATTAAAAGCTTCTCTTTTTTCTTGGTCAGTTTTTCAGGTTTAGGTGTTTTTGAAGCCCTAAGGAAGTAAACGGGCACAAACATTCCCCCCTATAAACCTGCAGTTCGCTTAAAATTTACATTTTAACAGTAACAAAATTAGCCCGAACTTCACATAAACCATGGAATAATGTACAAGGTGGATCCTGGAGCACCAGACTGCCCTTCCATGGCTGGATTTGAGGAAGCACAAGGAGCCCTCAAGGCCTCATCCCAAATTCCTCCCCAAACCTTCCCCACAGCTCCCAACTTTTCCACCCAAACCCATGGCAAGATGCCACCGTTTGGCCTGAGCTCCTCGGGATGGGATAACTGTGGATGCAGACTGTGGAATGACCTCAGGGCTGCTGGAATTCCACGTGCCCTGCGATGCCGTCAGAACTGCCCAGTGAAATCCCAAGGAGCCCCTTGGATTCAACGTGTCCTCTCCACGATCCCACAGTGGGGTTCTCAGCGGGTCATTAGTGAGGGATGGTTGGGAAGGGGCATTCCATCATTCCATGCCACGGGGATTTCCCTTTTTATTGTGGAATTAGCAGCTCTGGGAAAGGGGCACGTCCTGCCCTCCAGGCTCTGACCTGATGGTCTGACAGAAGAACTAATTGCAAGAGTTAATTGACATTCTATTAATAAACATCACAGACAACTCGGGTAATCAGTATCTCAAGTTTCCACACAAAGGATGCGAAATAATTAAATTTTTTTTTTCTTATCCTTTCAATATAAGCAACACTGCAGACGCCTCCAGAGTTCTAATTCAATTAATGAACCTAGAATTATTTGAGGTATATTAACAGGACAAACAACAAAGTCATATGAGGAGAACCAAAAATTCAGCGCTCGGTTTCGTTGTATGTATGTGGAGAAAAAGGAGGAGAAAAGCAACAATAACAAAATGGAGAAAGAAGGAGAAAGGGAAAAAGGGGCAAGTACGGGGGAACAAAGACTAAGATCAAAGTATTTTATAGTAATGGAAGAGGAGTAAAAACAATTCAAGAAGAAGAAAATGAAAGCAACAGACTAAAGGAAGATTTTTCATTACTGGAATTTAAACATAGAGTTATCCCCAGCTCATCTAAAAAGATAAGGATGTGTTTTTATGCACTCAGGCTCTATTTCCAGACCCAAGCAGAGACTCACAGCAGGAACTGGTAAGGTCCACACATATAATCCCATGGAAAAATTTGAGCAGAAAGGCAAACACTATATTGTTATTTAAAATGTAGTTCTGGATTACTTCAATAATCATTTTTTCCGCTGTAAAAAGACCTCTGGATGACTCTTCCCAAACACACTGCAAACTACATTTGAGGCCTCCAGTATATTCTTCACCTTTGGCTTCTTCTACTTTCCCCCCTCTCTGTTTTGGAATCAGCTCTTGCATTTCCTGCAGCTGCCCCTGCCAGTGCAGAAGCAGCACCGTCTAGACTACGAACACATTTGTGCCTCTTAAAGTAATTCCAGTTATAGCTCTATAGCAACTAGACCTCCAAAATCACATTTCTCATTTCCAGCATATCCCACCGCCCTGTGAATTCAGAATTACTGTCTGACAGTTCAGTCCTTATTAACATATAGGATCTTTTCTGCTAATTTCTATGAGACAAAAAATATCATAAAGTTCAGTTACCAAAGTACTCGCTGTGAATGGACCTTATAAAATGTCCCAGCCCTCACAAATAAAATTGGTTTATACTCCCTCGTACAATTCACGTTCTGTAACAGAAGTAAAATCCAGGAAATAAAGAAAAAGTAGCAAATAAATCTTAGGAAAATAGAATACCCTGAATTGGAAGGGACCCATAAAGATCATTGTGTCCAACTCCTAAAGAATTAGATATCAAAGCCTGCTCTAAAATACAGTAATACTATACTATAGACTAGAATGATTTTAATTTAGGATACTATTCAAAGAGCTGGTGAACTGGTGATTCTTACATTAAAATATGGTTTGCTTTAATCTAAGCTTTTTAATACTTGCTAATTAAAAAATACCTTGTACTCCCTTGCAAGTTGTTGGCCTGTTTTATGGCAAAGCTTTGAGTTAGCAAACTCAGTCTTTTAAAAATTCACTCATAAAAGGAAAAAGGGCAATTAAAGCATTTCAGGTACTTAAAACTCGAATTACTTTGCAACTGATGTGCTTTTAAATAGATTATGAACAAAGCAGTACAAAAGAGACAAAGTGTTTTAAAAGAGAAAATGAGCAACTGATAAAGAGGAAATAAGTTAATTGCACTCTGAGCTGTTGCAAACACACCCCAATCTGCCCCTGAACCACTAAATCAGTGTTACTGTACACAAACATAATGTCCCCAAACATGGCCCATCTCAGGCTCTTTGCTCCTCTTCCTGTATCCCAGCATTTCCTAACCTGACAAACAAGGAACTCCAGCGTTACTGTGCACACCTTCCAGTGGAACTCCTGCAGGAGTGGGACATTCCCTAAGGCTTCCCAAAGCACCTGAGCACTGACACTGGCGAAAGGGAAACACTCAGAGGCCAAAAACTCTGCTCAGCATCCACAGGGAGCAGCCCTGGGAGAGCCGGGCTGGGCTGGCCTTTTGTGCAAGACGTTCACAGAAAACTTGGATGTTCTTCCTACTGCAATTGAACAGCATCTTGGTTCTGCAGTGGTTGATTTTTACCCAGATTGCCATTTTACAAAAGAGATAACTGTTGGTTTTGAAACAAAGAGCCCCAGGCTGTGCATTTACACAGGGCATGGTGCACGACCAGAGCTGGGCTTGGAGGAGCAGCAGGTGGGATATGTTGGCACAACAGGAATGACACGGTTCCAAGGGGACCTCTCTTGCTTTCCCTGTCCCCAAACTTCTCATCCTCATCTTGTATCATGAAAAAAAAAACCCTCGATGTTTCGGAAATAACTCATTCTTTGGTCATTTGATGAGTCCTCCAGTTAGCAAAGGAAAGGGAACACAAAGAACTTAATGAGAAGAACAGATGGAAATCATGATAAAAATGTAAATTGGCTAAGTCTATCCAAGCTCTTGGAAAAGCCCAACCAAAGCCAATGTTCTCCTCCAACAAGACATGTTTATACACCACACACAGAGCCATCCAGAACAACAGAACCTGTTGAAACAGAGGGGTTTCCTTGTTTTTAACATTTCCCTTGTGAAGGGAGGGCTGTGCTGCAGTATCAGGAAACACACAGCTCCTTTGGCTCCAAATGCTGGTCAGATTGTAAAGCAAACACAATTGATCACTTCATGGGGTGTTTTCAACTTGTACTCAACCCTGAATGTGGGGCACTGTGGAATTATAAATGTCTAGAAATGTGATAACCATAAAAATAGCAATACGGTATTAAGAGATACATTTAAAACTTAGATATGTCTACACACACGCTCCCCTTCTGCCATTTCCCCCCTTCAGATTCCCACTGGGAGCTGCAGAATTGATGTACAAGTAATTTTTGCCACTGTCCACTAATTCACACAAACAAACCATTTGATGCTACTGTTTGTAAGGGGAAAAACATGACTCAACAGGCAAAGACAACTAATTTTTAGATTTAGAAGGAAACCACAAGCAAACTTCGTTATTCTCCTCAGTGTCTTCTTGTACCAGCTGCCAACAAATCCTTCTTTTTCACTAAAATACTTCAAAATATTTGTGTCCTCAGTTTAGTCTCCTTCCTGAGACAGTCTCTCAGTGGAGAGTCATCCTGTTATTAATTCCTATTTAATATTAAGATGGGAAAACATCCGAGGCATCAAACAACACCGATATGAGCAGAAAGCCACAGGAACCCAACCCTGTGTCCCAGCTGCCATCTCAAACCCACAGTTTTATCTCTAAGATCAACTATTCACTGTCTCACGCCACCACTGATATAATCTAAGATGGCGACAGTAAACATGAAAAGTTTACAAAAAGATGTGTCCTCTTTGTAGAGAAGTTTATAGTGTTCTATATGGACACTTTTTTTGGCCATTTTGGCTAGAAATGGAAAGTGTGACCAAGCACAACCAAGTAAATGGAGACAAATGAAAAGAGCAAACAAGTAGGGAAAGATCATTAGAATAATTATATATTCTTCATGAATTCTAAATAATCTGTTTTCAGTATTTACACACAGATGAAGTGATACAAATTTTCTATATTTATAACACAGACTTTTCTATATCTTCAGTATAGCCCAGTCTTTATTTAACAGAAACACTGTCTCTTTGGTCTGGTATGATGTACTTGCCTGTGGAAAAAATAGAATATAAGAAGCAATGTCAGGACATGAAGGAAAACCTACAGGAGCCTTATGGCTAGAAACTTAACAACTGGTTAAGTTGCTTGGACCTTCAAAACTGTCTTTTGAAAGACTCTGAATGGTTTGCAGTTTCCATGAGAAAACTGTGTTTATTATAGAAATAAACATAGAAAATCTCTTAGAGGGTATTTCTGAGCAATAAGAGGTTCATCAGGATGAAACTAATAATGTAGTGGGATTTCCCTGGAACAGAAAAGCTTCCAATGGCTGAAAATCTCGGGACAATGTCTTTGTTAAAGATTTACATTCCCATAATTCCATGGGTGCTTACCAAAATCAAGATCCAACTCTATAAACTACTCTAAACACAAAAATATTTGTATAAAGAATCTTCAGTTTATGCAAAGGTTGAGGAGAGAAGAAATCAGGGATAATATTTTGTGAACAATGGCAAGGACAAAAAAAAGCCAGTTACTCCATCTTTTGTATTTGACTGATCAGTAACGATGGCCAGCTGAGGCACAGGAGACAACAATCCCCGACCAACTCACTGTGCTGTTTTAGCCCCAAGGAAGACTTGCTCAGCTGCTGAGTATTCTGGAAAAATCCAAGTCAGCAAATAGTTGAAGTGTAACTGCCCAAAATACAGGGAAGAGTCACCGTTTGCACCTCAAAAAAGAAGTTATTCTAATTGATAGGAAAGACAGAAGGACAGGGGACAGGTATTTATTCAAGGTAGACAAGCAAGGTGCTTTGGAACATCAGAGGGAAAGGCTCTAGGCAATGATATAATAAAAATTCAACTAAGTTTTTTCACTGATAAAGGCAAGAAGTGAAACACACTGGCCTCAAACTTCAGGTAGCTCTGAAGAAAGGCCTCACAAATTAATTCCATCTGTCTGTTCTTTGGCATTTTAGATATAACACGAGAAAAACCTACCACAAACTAAACATGGGAGCAAAGGGAAACCTAACCCAGATGCACCAAGCTGTGGCAACAATCAGCACCCTCAGAAAGTCAATCCTAATGAATCAATATGAGTAATGAACCAGTCAGAACAAAAAAAGCACTAATATTTGAGATATTCCGTTCACTGCAGTGAAGAACTGGCGTTGGGACGCAGCTGCAGTGGAAAATAAAGCATTTTTATGTAACTAGATCCCAGCTACAAACACCTCATACTGCAATTTCACATTTATTCCCACCTAAAGAAGTATCCAACGCTTTTTGCAATGCATTGTTAATATTTTTAGATACGTGAGGAAAATATGTGTTTAAATCTCTTAAGGTTTACCAGCACCATTTTCTCTTTTCCTGTATTTTTTCCCTTCAGGATACCCGTGACCACTGATTACAGTGAGGAATGCAGTAACTGCTGTAGGTTTCAGAAATGCCCTGTACTGCCAGTCCCAAATTCCACATCTCATCTTTTGTGCTGACTTTAACAGTTACAAAGGTTTTTTTCCTATATTGCTATTTTTTTTTCCAACTATAAACCCATGTGTTTGATTTAAAAAAAACAAACCACATGAGTAATTTCAAAGTTTAGGATTCCAGCTTTGTCTCTGATCAAAACCAGCCAGCAACTGCAAAGATTCATCACGACAACCAAGAGTAAAGCAATTTAAAAAATCATTCCACTCTTTTGTTTCATTGAAAGGTTAAAAAAGCCACTGCTGTAATTTTCAGTTTGTCTCTTTTCCTTCCAGTTCCTGGACAAAGCAGAAATAGCTTTACATTCCTGAATGTGGGTGTGTTTTTTGACTCACAGAAATAATATTTTCATCAGTGCCTCAAGAATAAATTATATAATAGATCCAACTTCAACACAGCCCTTCTGTAAATAACATAATAAAACAGGAGGCATAAGAAAATGCGTATTAATGAAAACATGAGAGAAAGCTATTAAAAATATGGATGGCTTTGGAACATTTAAAGTTATAGAATGTACTCTTGTCTTGGTGCCAGGTGAAAAGGGATGGAGGTGATAAAGTACAGAGGTTTGGGGTCCCTCCCTCAATAAGAAAATTGATATAATTCATGCATATGAAAGTATAAAAGGTCTGCATTAGTGTGGTTACTGCTCATGAGCAAGAGACCACGGAGGGTTTCAGGGCACTGGAGACAACAGAAGGAAAATCCTGCATGTGCAGGTTATTGTGCCACTCACCAGACTGCAGCAGGGATAGGCAGAACATTCCAGAACGAAGAGAGGAGGGGTAGTATCAGTTTTCCTTTGATGCTCAAAGAAAAAATGACAGGACAACCATACTGTAATTATTAAAGGTATAAAGTCTGCAAAACTGGCTCACTAGGGAAGCTATAAACCTTGGCAGGCAGTACATTTTGAAATGGCTGAGGAAAGAACTTGTGAGGGGAAAAGGGGAGGAAAACGAATAAAGGGCTGTAAGGTAAAGCAAATAATGCAATCTGGGCAGCCAAGAGAAGTTGGGCAAACTCTGTCCTTGATGCCTTTCAAAACCAACAGAGCAAAACCCTGTTCTGAGTCTGGCCTTCCCCTGCTCCAGGCAGCATATATACACACACCCCCATATATATATACACACACACACACAGACATAATCTAACATCTGATACACACACAATCTAAAGTCTGTGCTCAATCCATTCTGTGACAAGAGCACCAATACTCAAGAAATCTAATTTTTGGTACAAAGGGTTATAAGTTACACTACTCCCCAAGGGGAAAAAGTTCTGGGATCCCAGAGGGAAGTATCCTGCTGTTGCTCCCTATTGCCCTGACCAGGCTGCTCACAATACGGACATAAGGAATATTCATATGACATGTGCTCAAAAAGCACACTTGCTCTTACACAGTCCCAAGTATAGTCTTAAAAAGAGTCTGATTCTTTTTTCATTTCTACTTAATATGGCAACAGATCAGGAAACTCCAGGAGGAAGAGTGAACAGATTACAATTATTAGAAATACCTAAAATTAAAAAAAACCCAATTTTATACCAATGTGGGGTTGAGGAAGGTCACTGCCTTAACTCATGGGATCCACAGAAGTGGGATTTAGATCAATGTTTGAAATGCAGGTTTTTTAAGGACGAGACAGAAAACAAATTTATTTCAACTATATTGAATTGCTCAAAAGCCCTTTTCCACTCCTGGTTGTCATCTAAGAGGTACGGTGAGCGATGTTATGAGAAACTGTTGTAACCACTGTAAACAAGCCTGATGCCAACTTAAATTCTAATCCCTCTCTTTGACTGAAGAAGATTTCCTTGACAATTTCCACTGGATAATTTCAGCAAAGTAAGAGGAAAAGCCTTGTCCCTCTACAAACAACAACTTCAAGGAAAAGAGATCGGCCTGTATTTTAAGAAGAATCCATGCCAGAGGCTCCAGGCTTCCACATCCATTTCTCATGTCCTATTTGCTCACACATGAACCAAGAGTTTGCCCCAAGATATAAAATAATAAGTTACTCTAATTGTTAGTCACTGCTTACTCTGTGTCTGTTCTCTGCTCAGAGGACACCACTCCACATTAAGGCATCCCAACAGGCTGCCACATTCCGGTTGCACAACTCACTCCAGTTTTCAGATACTAATTTTTCATATTAAAGAAAATGCCAGACCTTAGAGGTATTGAGAATCATGGGACACTCTCTTCAACAGCTCCAACAATTTCCAAGTGTTACTGATCATTGTAGGAAGGTCCAATGCCATCATCATGAAGAGGGAGCTCTGCCTTTGCAGATCCCTCAGGTTATCTTTATTTCTTCCTTAACAGAAGTTGAGAAAAGACAAGCAAGGGCCTCCCAGGCACATTCTGCTTCATACTAATGGCAGGCTCTACTAAGATCACAAAGCCACCCTGACTCCAGGTAATTAGAGGGAGAACAGCTGTCATTATTTATTTGTTCATTAAAGCAGGCTTTAGTTCAGATGTTTTATTGGCCAGAGACAGAAAGGAGGAACTTCACCCTGGTGTGCACATTAAACACAGGAGAACAGTGATGGACAGGCAGCCCAAAGGAAGGCTAAACACGGATACAACCAGACCTGTGATGCCTCCTGGACTTTTACTGATTCAATGAATCACAGACTGGTTTGGGTTGGAAAGGGTCTTGAAGACCATCTCATTCCCCCCCCTGCCACAGGCAGGGATGTCTTCCACTAAGACCAGGTTGCTCCAAGCCCTGTCCAACCTGGCCTTGGACACTTCCAGGGATGGGGCAGCCATAGCTTCTCTGCCCAACCTGTGCCAGGGCCCCACCACCCTCACAGGGAAGAGTTTCCTTCTAATATCTAATCTAACCCCGCTCTCCTTCAGCTTGAAGCCGTTCCCTTTGTCCTGTCACTCCATGCCTTGTTAAAAGTCCCTCTCCAGCTCTCTTCAAGCCCCTTCAGACACTAGAAGGGGCTCTAAAGTCTCCTCAAAGTCTTCTCTTCTCTAGGCTGAGCAGCCCCAAGTCTCAACCTGCCTTCGTAAGGGAGGTGTAGATTCAGTAACACCTTCAGAGATCCTTCAATCTGCTCAGAGGATTTAGGATTTCCACTCTATGATCTCGCAGAGGAGGCAAGACTGTGTCCTACCCAGCTCTGGAAAGCTGATGAAAGATATGGACCTTTAAAAAAAAAACCACAAAGATGACAATCTAGGAAGCCTGGCTTCAAAAATTTACTAGAATTCACCATCAGAGACGCCACATCCAAAGCAGATATGTTATATCAGAGCTTCACATGCACGAGGGCATCAGCAGCATAAGAAATCACTTTTAAATACATAACAAAGTGAATGCCATCACTTCCATACCTAATAAATACACTGTCATTTTAACACATCAAGTCATTTACCTGACATGCATAACCCTGAGAAGACGAAGTAATTTGCTGTGCTTTTCCCCAGTTGTCTAGAACTGTACAACTCTGCCTTTACAGGTCGCTGCTCACAGCACAGCCCCCAAACTGTGCTCTCCTTTCAGATGCCAACCCCATTAGTTAAGTGTGACTGTCTCCATTCCATGTAAACAGCTCCAGATAAATGACAAAAGTTTAATATTTCTTCTTTTGCCTCTGCACAGCAGGAAGTGAATGACTATTTTAAGAGACAATGTGTTTTCCCAGTATCTTTCCACCACATACTGGCCAACAATTATGGTTAACTCAATGGTTATACCAGTCCATGACTGTCTAAATATTCCTCAGAGAATGAGTTCAAGCAAACGACAAATTTTTAATGCCAGAAGAACTCAGACAACTCTGTCTACCAGGTAAATGTGTCACTTCTGAAGCTCAGCAGGCTCGCCATCCCACTCAGACACTCTGCAGACACGGTATCTGGGGATGCAGCAAAAGGCTCTGCTGGCACACCGAGGACTTGTGGTAATGTACCATTATTCCCTCCCTTCTCCTATTTGGATTTCTAACTTCATTGCAGCTCTGCAGAGCTGTGCTTCAGGATCATGTTTCAGGATGTAATTAGCCTTACAAAGGAAAAAAAAAAAAAGAAGGGAAAGTGCTTCAGTCATTTTATTTTCCATGCATTAACTACAACTTACAGTGAGATCATCGCTGTAAGTGGACAAAAGAAACATTTTCCATGGTAAAACTTCAACAAAAAGGTTTACTGCTGATAGATTACAGGCTTGAAGGACAGGAGTGGATTAAGAAAATATGAATTGAAGAAAAAAGTTCTGACTTGAATAAATGTCTTTATGTTAAGGATATGCCTACCAAAATGTATTATATCTTATTATTTTAAATAAATCTACATTAAAGTCATACCACTTGGAAACTAAAGTTCTAGATACATAAACCAGAACAGAATAAAACACACATTTTTTTTTCGTTTCTTTTGAAAACATTCCATTTTCCTGCTCCTTATGCAACTGTAAGAGCTGGCAGAGGATTCCCAGCTGTGCCTTGTCAGCCTCCGGACCAAGCACATTGTGCTGCTTCTCCTCCGCCTGGAGTGAGCTCCGAGCGCTCCGAGCAGCAGCACAGCCCATCTCTGCACACAGCGCCGAGCAGCGCCTGTCCCCAGGGAAGGGAGCGATTCCAGACCTAACTCAGGCATCAGCGCACAAGTTTCAACAATCCCTACTGTTTCTCTGTTTGTTTTAAAGATATCACTGTGATTCTGTTTCATTTGCAACGGGAGACTAAAGTGACAGCAAGCAGAATCTGCTGTTAGGTTAGATTACAAGGTAAAATGTTTTACATTTTAAATTACTGCTTAAAGCATGGTGTTGAATGGCTTAAACTTCATGTTAACTTTGCAAATATGTATGAAATAATGTGAGCTATATTTAGCAATACTGGACATAAATGCTTTTCTAGATAAAGTGTGCAATACCCGTTGATCTGCTTGTTCTGTGTTACTGTTTGCCACGCACATCCAACTTAAACGAATGGGAAGTGCAATTAGTTTTTGGCTAAATATAACTCACTTGTATGCAATAAATTTAAAGAGTATGTGAAAAATCTCGGTAAAGCACTTTAACCCCTGTGTGTCATGAGAAATAATGCTGATATCTTTGAAACATGTTTGAATTCAGACTGAATAGATACAAATCGATTGTTTAATCAAGTCTGATACGCTGAGATTTCTAAAGGGTCTCCTTTAGAAATTAACTGTTTCCATTAATATAATAGCAAACTGTCAGATACTGAACTTACTGAAGATAAGCATTTTGAAAGCTACAAACTACTGAACACATTGCATGGTAAAAAGATAACAAAGATGCTTTCACATACTGTACCTAAACGTTTGTGGGTAAAATTCAAAGAGGCGTAGCAACACAGCCATGTTGAGAGCATCTGGCAACATGAACATATAATAATTTCATGATACTGGCTATCTATAATTTTATTTTACTATGTAATAATTTATTACAAAAGTCTTAAGGTTAATAGGGTGAATTTTCCCCAAATTAAAAATTGGCTAGCCTTATATTAAATATAAATTCCTGATGGATGATCTGAGGATCCCAGTCATGGGCAGGAAAGGCCCAACGCCCTTAAGGCCTTTCACAATTTGGGCCTTAAAATGTGAAATAAGCCAAGGAAAGAAACTCAGTGGCCCAGCATTTTGCATGCAAAGAACACCATTTTGCTGAAAGTAGCAATATTAAACTTTCAGTGCTGAAGAGTTAAATTGGGGTCAAAACAGAGCATATAAACTCACATGTATGAACAGAGGTAGTTTATGGAGACATAGTAGTTGGGTGGTGTGGTGTGCGCTGTGGTTTTGGTTTTGAGGGTTTTTTACTTGTATTTATAAAGCATTTTATGAAAAGTTTCGCTTTAAGATAATTTGATTTACTATAGAATTTTACTCTTTATTGCAGTTCACAGCGAAATATCTTTCGTACAGTAAATGCAATATAATTCACCCCGTATTATTCCTGACTTTTAAAAACACATGGAGAATGGAAAAGTATTTCAGTCCTGCCATTATGTGCCTCTGGTGACAGGAAGAAATGGTTAAATGTTAAAAAAGCCCTACTGTAATGTAGCAGCATTGCAACTACAGTGTGATTACAAAGTATACCAGAAAAATATGCCCATAATTAAGATGTCACTGACTTGACAGAATGAACACACATGTCTAGGACTTTTCTTTAAATGTTCCCTTTTCCCCAAAGGCTCTTTGTGTGTTTCAGTCGAAGCTGCAGAACAGTTGATGTGTAATTTTATAGCCTGTCATTACCATGCAAGTCAGTCAGAAACCAAAGCATGAGGTCATTTGTCCTGAGGTGCTCAGAAATAATAAGCACTTTCTGTACAAGAACAGGCATTTTCAAAGCAGAGAACAAGCTTCTGCATCATTTGGCATGTTAACTATCAGCAGTGTCCGTAAATAAAAGCCCAGTATAAAGTCTACATGGCATTTTGGAACAACTCGTTTCTGATGGGCAGAAAGCAGCAAACTAAAGTCTGGGTTCATCTAGGAACCCTGACACTACACAAGATGCTGTGAGGATTTATGTGAGACATTTGCCTCTCAAATTCCCTTTATATGGAAACAAAAACATTAACTTCAGATTCTGGAAATTAATATCTAGGTTTGCTATAACATTTTCAAGTTAAAATATTTGAACACAGAAACTACAATATTAAAAAGAAGTAAAATAAGTACTGTCTTAGGTTTATTTACTGCCAAATTCTCCTTTTAAAACATGAGAATAAAAAAATATGAGAATTATGCTGTGGAAAGCATGAAAAACATGCAATCAATCATGTGTCTTATGTTAAAGAACAGCTAGGCAACTTGGTACCAAAAACTTGACCTATTATATAAGTGCCAAGATGAACAAGCTTTTTAACAAAATCTGATTCAGGCAAAACCAGTTCAAGTTCCTGAAATAATAATGTACGATATTCATATAATATAATTATAATAAGAGTGACTCCAAAGTGAAAGTTGAAATATAAAGCCAGACTGATGAACATTGAGAAAAAGCATTTTTTAATCTTCTCAAGACTTCGTTAGAGAGAAACTGTGGACGTGCTCTAAGCCTTGTCTTGGCCACAAAGATCAAGTGCTCTAATTCTCAAGCTCTTCCCTAATTCTCACCACCACAACGACACGAGTTGTCTTCTGTCTCTACTGACTCAGTTTAAATAGGCCACAGGACAAGAGCATTTCCTTCATGGAAGAATTATGCAACAGAACTTTGACAATCATTAATAACCTCGGACATGCAGGCCCTGTTCCCACACTTGTATGGCAAATCCCCTGCTGGATCTGCTTCCCCTGCACGCTCCTGAATCCTGCCTGCTCTGTTTTGGAATGCCACCTATTGGCGACAGAAAACATAGTTTTTTCTGTCACAAGCATAAAGAGGCCTCAAGATACACAATTATTTTGATTTGCTTAAAAAGTAAATGCAGAACACAACCCATTAAGATCAACCTTTTTAGGCTACCAGTGCTTGATAAAAACGTGGGAATAGCACTACTGTGATCAAACCTCCCAAAGGTCTCCTCTGCAGAACCAAACAGATCCTGTTAGAGAATGGGCAGAATGGGAAGGAAAAGTGACATCTCTTCATCTGAAAAATCCCTTATGCAGAAATGTCAAACTAAAACTGTCAGAAATTAATTGGGCATTTTTCTGTTACTTTACCATTCCCATGTTCAGAAGTCACAACAACGTGGAAGAAATATTAGCAATTAAAAAGAGGGAAGAAACACTGTAGAGAACTCCCAAGAACTCCACTGCTGGAAGCAGTAACAGTCGTGGAACTGCAAACTCCTGCTGGCTCTGCAAATCCAAACCACCCCTTCAGATGCAACCCAAGTACAAAACCAGCATTGATTTCAACGTGACTGTTGCCCATGAGGGCAGGGAATCACTAAATTCAAATTAGTTACTATAGGCCTCCCGGGGCAATTTCTTCCCAAGGGGAAGCTTGGTTATCTTCACCTGCCATGTGTTGCTCCACCAGCTTTGAGAAGTGCCCTGTGACTGCCGCAGCCCTAAAAGCCCTGCAGGGATCTAATTTTCCTCTTCTTTGCCGTTCCAGGATACTCCCTGGGACACACAGGGCCATGCAGGTGACACCCTTGGCCTGTTACCTCCTGCTTGTGTCTCTGTGCATTGATTCTTGGGGAAGTGAAGCCGGTGCCCTCACCAGGAGGCAGAGGAGGAGGAGGATGCCCCGCCGGGGCCTGGGATGGGGGTCCCCAGCAGGGCACAGGCTCCGGAGGCAGCCGGGGCTGGAGCTCCCAGACCCTGCCGTGCCTGGAATACCTCTCATTAACATCGACGACAGCGTTATGGGAGTGTTTGACTCTCTCGTAGGTCTGGGGGAACACGAGCCCAGTTACAGCGTCCTGCCAGGTAGGAGCAAAGCCCCTCTGCTACTCGGGGCGGGGGGCTGATGTTTCTCTTAATTTCAAATGAAACATATAAACTCTTTAAAGGTTTAGCTTAGCTCTACTTGCCACACATACTTGTGGCCTCTCACAGTAATTTTGTGGTTGGCATATGAGACTCTTCAGTTGAATCCTGCTTTGCCTGGTAATAGTCATATTTTCTGCATTTTTTTTCTGCATCATCATTTGATCTTAGCTAAAACAAAAAACTGTTGGGATATTTCCATAACTTCAAATGTGTAACAAGTTTGAAGGCCATTTTGAAGAATTTTTTGCTCAACATCTCTCAAGTCAATTAACGTTTCACTGAGGCCTTAATACCTGTAACACCAGGGTTAACTAAAACGGATTTAAGTTCTATTACCTTTTGTTGTATTTTTGATAAGCAGCACCCAAACTATGTCTACATGCAATACTTCAAGAATAATTCTTTATTTTGTAAATAACTTACAAACATACACAAATAGTTGTAACATGAAACCTACATTAGAAACGTGATGGGAAACTGATCAGCGAGAAAACATTCAACACAAGATCCCTGTTCTGCTCCATCTGTGTTGAGACCCCAGATGTACTCTTAAAAGAAGCTCAGTTGTGTGTTTTATATCAAATTTGCCTTTTTGGCATTCTAGAGGTTTTCACATTGCTGTACTACTATGTATTTTATGGTTTTTGAAGGAGTGGCAGAGAATAGGATTTGATGTCTTAAAAAACAAACAAGCAAAAACCAAAATTTCCTTGACCTTTACTGAAACCTGTCTTAGTGATTGTGTCCAGCCCCTCTAAATCTCCTCAGAGTACAAGACTAGACAGGGATGGAGAACTGATGGTTAAGTGTCTCTTTGGTCCTTAGTGCAGCAAAGAAAGACAGAATTCTTACTCTAGGATGTTGGGATTTGATGTTCAAGGTCACAAATGGGAAATTACGACTCACAAAGCATGAAATTAAGTCTAACAATGAGGGATCCGTTCTGAAAATAACTTTTGAACACCACTATTGGTACTTTCCCATTCTGAAACCACAATTATTAAGCAATTAAAAATTATTGAAATGTCCAACACTTCATTCCTTTTCATAGAACGAGTTTGAGGGTTGAAGAAAAGACAATGGGTTGTTGTGAAGAATCAATACAAGGCCACGTCCACTCTATAGTTAATAAATATGAAGACGCAGATACTTCCATTCCAGCACCAAGAGATCACACATTAAGTGAAATCTTCATATGCAATTTAATGAATTTTATGGGGAAAAAAATAGAATGTCCTGATTACCACTATTTTGCTAAAAATGATAATAAGCTATTTTAAAAGCACAAGGTCAAGCCTGCCAGTGTGTCACACAAGAGACATTCACCAGGTTAACAGTCTCAAATGGCCAAATGTATTTCAGCCACATTTTTGTAACAATCACTATTTGTTGTGAGTCTTTACTTTCAGAAAGGCTGAATCACGTGAAATCAAGTATTTTAAAGCAGGAGACTTTAATGGGAAAACAAGCAAAACTCTTGACTATGCCATTTCTAAGGTGTATTACAATATTATACACATCACTAACGTCAAACCTGTAATTTAAAAATATTTTTCAAATTAAACAGAGGAAAATACCACATAAGTAGCACACACTTCATGTAAGATATTCCAGTGTCTCTGTCAGGACCAACAGTCATGCTGAAATAATGCACAGCTCTCCCCCCTCCCCCTTGTTTCTTTCTATCTGGACTTGTATCCAAAAGCTGAGCTAAAGCCACTGAACTCATTTTATTTGGAACTTCACGCTGAATTTACACCATATTTCCAAAGGTTAAAAGTCCTGTGCTCATCTGCCAAAGACTTGAACCACAAGGTATTTTTTAGTCTAGCTTTTAAAGTTCAAAATTTTTTCAAGTTAATGTCAGATTTGGAAAAAACAGAGCTTATTAAATAATAGAACACTCTTATTAATCATGCTCCGGAACAGAAGAAAATGCAAACCAAAATTTCATTTCCATTCTCCCAGCTACTTGTTTTGCTCTTAGCAGCCTAAAAAAAAAAACCAATTCCCAGATTTATGCAGGACGAAAATGAACAGTTAAATGAAGGTTTAAGAGTAACCAGACATGTCTGCTTCCTCCAGGTAAAAATCATGTGAGTATTTAAATTAAATCAAACAGTTCACCACAACACAAGATAATTTGCCGTTGTTTGCCCTTTGCAGCCTGTCCATTGAGCAGAGCAGGATGGGATGTCCACTGTTCACTATTTCTAATATCTCTTGCTCCCCACTTCTCGCTGTACCACCACACTGAAGTTCCTCAGGGGCCAGGAAATTTAAGGAGCATCTCAGCACAGCCTTTGCTCTGTCCCACAAGGGTTGTGTGAATTCCACAGTGCCAAAGAGCAGTCCTACCATGCACTAAAACAGTACCTCTTTGCCTTTGAGCACACATTTGTCCTGCCTTTTAAAATAACTCTCATGCCCAAAGAAAACAAGATCATTTAAGAAACCCGCAGAGGCCAAGCCTGATAACTCATATCTTGATGCTTATTCAGACAGAACTGCACCAACTTCAGGTACAGTCAGTAGCTAAAACAACATGAAGAATTTTAGGAAGCACACAAGAATTTACTTCTCAAGCCAGATCATGCTCCTCTGGAACAGCTGATGTTTTATTGTTTAACATGAGAAAGTGCAATGTTCTTTTTGTGTTTCCTTTGGAGATTATTTAAAAGAAATATTGTGGCTTCCTGGTAAGCACATGAAAACCAGAAGTCAGGATCCAGTAAGCAGCTGGATTACAGATACCTGGGTAGAGTGACAAGGGACTCAGAGCCAACTAACACTTGGCCTGGGCCTCTCCTTCTCCAGTTAAGTTTGAGTTGATTAGAGCATAACTTTACGCGGCTGAAATGAGGCACAGATATCCCAGGCCTCTGAAAAAACAAGATGCAACTGTTCAAAACATTAATTTCTCACCTTGTCCATCCTGACAGTAACTTAAAACAAAGCATTTTTAAAAATATACGGAATACTGGAGAAGCATCCAAACTGGATGATTCTGATAATTTTTATTCTAGAAACAGGTTCCTATTCAATGGTCTTTAAAAACAAGGACAGAGGAAAGCTTTTGCTATGAAGCTGACAGTAAAACTGCCTTGAAGGACTTTGTAAAATGCCTCCTTTTGAGACAAATTCCACAGACTTGTCAAAACTAGTATTTACAATAGTCTTACAAGGGTATTTCGAGGCTGTCCTGAATGCTCTTCTTAAAACTGAACAACCAGGCATGGACCAGGGTGGAGAGTGGTAAAACAAACCCTCCAAAGACAATTAGTGTATCACAAATGGAAGTCTCTTGGCATACAAATCAGATAAGACAAGGTTTTTCCACTGTCTTAGACAACCTTCATCTGAAGGAGGAAATCAAATTGAATAAGGAAAGAAGAAATTTCTTTTTTCTTCATATGCAAGGAAGTACAAAGTAACTTAGGAATGGGTTTTCAGCTTGAAATAAGACTTCTGCAGTTCTCATTCTTAGGTTAATTGGAGAGGAAAAAGAAGGTGTTTAGGGAGTTCGCATTCTCACCAGATTTTCAGGTACACTCAGAAATAGGAGGATCTGCGTGGAACTGCAAATCTCAACCTTGGCTTTCCTTCTCTCAAAAAGCCAAAAAGAAAAGCATCATGCTCAAGTGCAGTGATTACCCTGGAACGTGGGTGAGAACTGCCCAGGGAAACCTTTGCTGAGGCAAACTCCACCACTGGAAGGAAAGGGACTTTGGGTTAGTTTCCTTCCCAAGTCTTTACACTCTCTGAACAACTTGCCTACTGAATATCTGAGTAGAGCTTACAGAATAAATTTCTACATTCCTTTCTAAAAATTTCAACTGGTACATTGGGGAAATCTCAATATTTTTTGTAGACTCATGTCCAGAAACTTTGGAGACAGTATTTGCTGTGACAAGGAAAACCTGCTGCTGTCTGAACTGTATCTACACACAAGTCCCACTGAGATCTGTGCTTTCTGCTGAGGATGGAGAGGAAAGAGGAGCTGCCATGCAAAAGCCCCTCAGTAGCTGCACTTCTTCCCAAAGTTCTACATGAACACGATTGGTTTGCTTTCAGTTCAAGCCATTTAACCCCAGTTCTCTGTGTTCTGTCCCTAGGAAAGAAGGGGCAGTGTACAGCCAACGGGATGATCATGTACGACAAAGCTGTCTGGTCCCCCAAGCCCTGCGTCACCTGTCTCTGCTCCAAGGGAGAGGTGATATGTGATACAACCCTGTGCCACCCCTTGAAATGCTCCCACACCGTCATACCTGCAGGGGAATGCTGCCCAGTTTGTTCTGATACTGGTATGGTACACTAGATTTTTACTATTTTAAAACTACCTCATACCAAACCCACATTTAACGGTATCAGGGGTTACAAGGTACAGATTAGCCTGAATCACACGAGAAGAGCAGGTCTTCATAATTTCTATTCAAGTTGACTTCAGTTGCTCAGAGTACACTGTCTGCTAGATGAGTTTGGTATAACATTTAAATAAAATATGTAAAGTATGCAATAGCAAAGATGATTATATTTCCTTTTCTTCCTACTTCTTCCCTCCTATCTTTACAAAATTTTGTAAATGTATGAAGAAATAACATCTACCTGTATTTTCTATCCCACTGTCATTTACAAAGGATCAATCCATAACTACTGGCCATTGTTAATGTATTAGGCATACAGACTGGTAAATCTTTGTCAGAAGTGTAAAAACATGCAGCTATTTGATATAAATCATGGTAAGAAAGTCAACTGACAAGAGGAGCAACGGAAATATAATCTTTCTTCTTTATAAACACTTAAATAAAATCAGTACCTTAAAAAAAAAAAAAAGGAATAGAGGAGAGGAAGATGAAATGTGATTTCCTACCCCCACTCACAGTATCTTATGTCTTGCAAAGCACTGAACTCAACTTCCTCTTACCATGAGAAATGTTATTTAGCCTTGTGCGTGTGCATGTGACAATGAAATACTCTGAGATGAGATACTACAGGAACAAGTTGTAGAACTAGAAATTGTGTTGATTGCACAATTAAATTCCTTTTATTAGAATTGCCCTATTGTGCAGTAAAAACTGCCTTTTGGTAATGCAGTGAATGCATTTCCCTAGTGAGAGCCCCATCCGCAGCCAACTCCTCACCTGATAGTCCCTTGCAGAGCAGAACAAGCCTTAACCTTTGTGAGTTTTATCCAAATTACCTCCCACTCCTAGATACATTATTTTTCCTCTTTAGACACCTCCCTCAGCACAAAAAAACTAATTAAGATTAGGTCAGAAAGGAAGGTCATGAAAGCTATATTAATTTTCCCACCTTTTTTCTGGAGCTGCCATAAATCACACCTGTGTACAATCACCTCTCAGTACGTATTTCTCTTTTGTCAAGCAGCAACCCTTTTAAGACCATATTTTCATTCTTTCAAACCATATTCTAAGAGTAATACTACTCTACAGCCATTAGATTGTTACTATATGTGGGAAACAATGCTTACTAACATTTTTGTTTCTTACCAGACTCTTCTGTGTTGTTTTGGTTTGTTGTTTTATGTTCTCATTGCCTCTGCTCAGGCTCCTCTTTGGACTCAAGTATTATTTCACTGGATGACGTAAGTGAGTTGTCTGGGGACTCTCCAGAACCCACTGACCTTGACAACACCAATGCTTTGCCATCAAAACGTACTCAGACTGGAAAGGATGAACTGCTTCAAATAGAAGTGATAGAGATTAAAGAGGGTCATAAAAAGGATGAAAAGAAAAGAAAAAGGAAAGGCAAAAGAAACCGCCAGAAGCACAAAGGCCATCACAGAGGAAAGAAGCCTGACACAAGAAATAGACCTGCAGAAAGGGAACTGCACTATGAAAGTGATGAAGATCATGGTCCTTTCCGAATTCCATCTCATTTCCCAATTCCTGTTCCACCCATGGAAGCTCCACCTTTGCCATCTGGATGTTCCACCTCAGACACCACAGTAAGCTGCATTAATGCCAAACTTACACAAATACCACCAATCTCAGATCCAGATCTAACAAGTTTAGACCTTACAGGTAATTCATGGGTCTACTTCGCATGATTTCTACAACATTGTCCATCCTCAAATGCAGTCAATGGAACTGTAATACTTTGTTGTTCCTTATCATAAAAAAGTATTGAATTTTACAGCTAAGCCCCTAAAACAATCAATTTTCATTAACGTTATATAAATATATCTCCACACAATTATTGTACACAATACAACAATTTTTGTACCATATTTTTCCATGTACAATACTACACAACTTAGATGCAGACTGTATTTCGTAACTCAAACCTTTTCCTTGACTCCTGTCCTAGGAAACAGCATCACTACTATCTCAGATGAAGCATTCAACGGGATACCTAATCTGGAATGGATTGATCTGGGTAAAAATAATATTACGTCTCCTGGCATAGGTCCAAAAGCATTCAAAGTAAGAAAGCCTAACTTTTCTACTCACCTCTCACTAATTATTTGCTTTTCAGTTTATGGATCTAAACCAGCTTGCACCTTGTATGAGTAACCATTCTATAGTTACAATGCACTTAAACCTGGCTACTTCAAATTTTAGTGAAGCTTTTGTCACACCAGGCAGTTGAACCTCAACTGGAGGAAACCAGGCTCCAATGGACCCACTGCTAAACCATCACCACCTCTCCAAGAAATGCTCAGCACTGCACGTTCACTGACATGCATTTATCCAAAGGAAGCTGTGATAATTCCTCATACCAGTTTCTTAAAGTGGCTTAAGTCATAAAACCCCTCAGTTACTGAAACAGTTGCTGTTCTTCTGCCTTGCTCACCGACAGAAAAGCAGCAATTTGCACACAAATGGGGATCATAAACACATAATGTATCAATGTTTGTCTTTGAAGCCCTAGATGCTGTGTGGTGTAGTGAGGCATTACCTGCATGGCTCACGGGGAGCAGCAGTGATGCAGCGACACTGCCTGGCTCTGGGAGGTCCATGGGGAAGGCAATGAGCTCTGTCAGACCCTTACACTTGCACATGGCATTAACTGGCCCATTTATTCATGTTTAGCAGAAAGAAACCAATTAATCAGACACTGGATACGAGTGCACTGCTGCTGAAAATCTTCAGAAAAATATGTGTTGAAGAAAATCTGAACTGTGATTACACTGTATGTTTAACTATATATTTTACACTCAGATAATCTAAGTTCTCTTCCCTGTGATTAAGATCCTGAAGAAGCTAAAACGTTTGTATTTGGATGGAAATATGCTGGTCCATATTCCCTCTGAACTGCCATCAACTTTGGAAGAAATAAAGATAAATGACAACCAACTTCATGCCATTGATGAAGATGGTTTAAAAGGTATTTAGAAAACTAATACTAATCATAAGAAAAGCTTAAAATGAATTTGAAAAGGAGAGTGTTTAACCAAATGCATGTGGTTTGATACAGCCAGAAAAGTAATAAAGTGTCATGGTTTCAAAGGACAACAAAAGCTGAAATATTTGCATGATGAAGTTTTTTTAAAATTACATTTTCCCCTTCTTATGCAACTACTCTTCTCTCAAGGAAGTTTATATTTAAGGTTACTAAGTAGAGATGGATTTGAAACATGTTGAAGATACCTATACTCCTGACCTGGAACCTGATGGCTTTACGTGTGGTGAAAATATATTAATTATTTTTAAATTGTATTAAAGCAAATGGAATTTGATGTGCATGAAAAATAAGGTAGAATATAATTGGAGCTAACCACGGTCATTTTAGGCCAAGTTAAACACCGGCTGATGGGAATAAAAAGAAAGAAAAAGGAAAGAGTATTATCCTTGCTATAATTTCTGGACATTTTATCCTTTTATCTCCTGCCAAGAGGGTCCCATTTAAACTGCATTAGTTCAGTGACAGAGCTCTGTCTGCAGCAATAGAAAGACTAAGCAAACTTCAGCCGATGGTTGCAGGAGCCTTTTAAACTCCCCAAACTGCACAGTCAGGAGGAGCGACACAAACCTTCTCCGAAAAGAAAGTTATTTGGATTGTTTGAGAAGGAGAAACTAATTACTATGAAATAATATCTGGTACCACACATTGGTCTCCACTGGTTTGTCCTGTGCCCTGCACCTGAGCGGGAAGGAACAGGATGGTCCACTGGGGCTCTCAGCGCAGGTTACGGGAGGGGGGAAGGAGGCAGCAGGGAGGGCAGAGCCCGAGGGAGGAGAACATTCCCACTGTCCCCCGGGTGACTGGAGCCCCGCAGGGACGGCTGGGCAGCCGCAGAGCTCAGCACCCACACGGGGCCCGGCACAACCAGGCAAAACGGGAGCGCCATCCAAGCGCTGCAGCTGCCGCCCTTTGCGTCCCCAGTGGGAAAGGCAACTATAAATAAAGCTGCGCTCCATCCCCAAAGCCCTACAAAGTCATGAACAACATAATGCTGTGATTATGAGGTAATGAAATGCCTTCACCACATTTCTTCAATGCTGTGAATGGATCCCAGTAATGGTTTAGACTTGCATTATGAACGTGCATTTTAACAAGGCGTAACTAACAGAAATTCCAACTTTTTCTCCCCAGATTTGAAGAATTTGGTCACTCTGGAATTAGAAGGAAATAAGCTTAGTGAAGCAAATGTCAGTCCTTTGGCCTTTAACCCTTTGAAAAGTCTTTGTTATTTGCGACTGGGAAGAAATAAATTTAGAATTATCCCACAAGGTCTTCCTGCCACGCTTGAGGTAAAAAGAAAAGCAAACAACAAAAAAACCCCCACCCCAACAAGACCCCAAAAGAGACACTTCTTTTTGTATTTGACCTTTCAAAGCAATGTGTATTTGTCGAGAAAACAAAACAATTGCTTTGGAAAATCATGTTCCTGAAGGTCCCAGCCACAAACTGACTCTGGTTCAGATTCAGAAATTAGCAGAAATCCCAGGGAATGAGGACAGGTAACAGTGAAATCTTGCATTTAGAATGGGAAAAACCAACATAGTTTGATCTCACCAATTTTCTTCCCAAATGCACTTACAGGAGTTATATCTTGAAAATAATCTAATTGAGGAAGTGTCAGAAATTTGCTTTAACCATACGAGAAACATCAATGTCATTGGGCTAAAGCATAACAAATTAGAAGAGCACAGGATAGCACCTTTGGCTTGGATAAACCAAGAGTAAGTACCAATCATTTAAAAGACATTTTTTTTATTTTTCTGTGCTATTAGTGAGTCAGATAATTAAATAAATATTTGTACTTCATTCTTTTTTAGCTTAATTTGTAATTATCCTTTGATTTGCTTTCCTAAGCTCATTTGCCTTAATTTCCTTTTCCTAATTGTAAAATCTGGAAGGTATTCAGTCAGCTGTCAAATGAAAAGATCTTTTGCCTCAAACCTGTACCTTATTAATGTAAAAGTCAATATTTTTTCCTGATCATCCAGTCAAAAAATGAACATTAACTACAAATAATACTCCATACAATTATATGATAATTTGGTATCGACAGTTATCTATACAGGTAATTTAAAAATAATTTAAAACTGTCCTAGCCTTATTTCCCAGTAGATTAAAAACTGTAGAAGAAAATTAGATGAAGGGACGACCATGCATTGTCTAAGAGTAGAATATAAGCAGAGCAAGCAATGAGAGTGTAAGGAGTAAAAGCCAATCCTGCTGTTGACTCCCTTGGTCCATTCACCTGCACAGCTCCACAGGGTTCCTGACCATCCCCTGCAGTGCAGCCCCCTCGGCTGATTCCCAAATTTGTGGACGCCTCCATGTGAGGACAACCTCGCTGTGCTACTGACAGCACAGCTCATCGCTGAAGGGAAGCACGTGGGGATGATTCATTCACAAAACAATTCCATTTCAAGAGGCCTTTAGAACAAAGTTGAAGTCTCCTTGTTAATGGGATAATGACTGAAGTCCCCGAGTTTATTACGTGTGGAACTTGTTACTGCACCAAACACAAATGAGTCCCTCGGGATTGCCCCATTCGGCCCCCTCTGTCCTCCTTCCTGAGGATCTCTTCCATCAACAAAACCATTGTGCTTGATTAATAATTCATTACTTCAGTTCTTTCTATTCCCAGAGTAATTATGCAGGAGCACGTTCCACATAATGCATTCCGTTCCAGGAACAGAAACAGATTTCCCTTGGAAATTCAGTCCCCTTGTAATCCCATCAAGCATTACACCAATTAGGTCAGAGTGTTTTCAATTCCCCCCCCCCTCCCCCCCCTTTTTTTTTTCTCTCCTTTACTGCAGGAACTTGGAATCAATCGATCTCTCTTACAATAAATTGTATCATGTCCCCTCCTACCTGCCAAAATCTTTACTACACCTGGTGCTTATCGGCAACCAGATTGAAAGAATCCCAGGTTACGTGTTTGGCCACCTGAAGCCGGGGCTGGAGTATCTCTACCTGTCCTTTAACAAGCTCACTGATGATGGCATAGACCCAGTGTCATTCTTTGGGGCGTACCACTCCCTGAGGGAGCTGTTCTTGGACCACAACGAGCTGAAGGCTGTGCCATTCGGAATCGATGAAATGAGAAAACTGCGTTTTCTAAGACTGAATAACAATAAAATAAGGTAATTCCCAAGCTCTTTGTTACATTAATGGTATTAAAATAAATGCCAGAAGATACGCTTTGCTTTAGGGATTTGTTACTTTTACGTAAATATTTATTAAAAATATTCTGAAGTAGGACCTAAATCCTGAGTTTCTTCTGCAGTATTTCTGAATATGATAAAAGTGAGATTGCACCCTCCCTCACAGTTGTTGAATATGCTCACAAAGATGTGCCATGACAGTTCTCTCCAAGAAATGAAGCTGCAACAGTGCTTGGGGGGGCAGCTGCAGTTTGACAGGCACAGCAATCACCAGTTTTTTGTGCTCCTGGACCGGAGCTCAAAGCGATTCCAAAATAACTGGAGGAGTCACCAGCTGGTGCTGGCGAGCAGGTTCCAGCCAGCCCCAGCTGTGGAGCTCTCCAGTCCCTCTGTGCTGTTTGCAAAGCAAAGCAATGACACAGAGGACCGTCCACGTGTTATACAGAAAGTTTTCATTCAGCAACCATGGCAATACTTTCCTCAGGAAAACTAAATACATGATACAAATAATAAAACAATGTGAGGAGAGAATTTAAAAAATAATGACTTTTAAAAGCCCTCCATAGATATAGAGAAAATTTAATGTGCTTATTAAGTTAATATTTTTTAATTATCTAAATAAACAGCAACCCTAAAATAAATTATACATTAAGAGTTATCTTGAGTGACTGTAACATAATCCTTTCCCCGTGCCCCAGGACGGTGCCCCCTGAGCGCATCTGCAGGACTCAGATCAGCGAACACGACCACGACACCAGTGAGGAGGACAGTGAAGATTCACGTTTGGAACACGTTCATCTTGAATACAACTACATCAACACAAGAAAGCTCTCCCCACATTCATTTTCATGCATAAGATCCTATTGCAGTGTTGTCCTTAAGCCACAAAAGACCAAATAAACCCTCCAACTCTGCACTGCAGCCCCCATGTCTAGAAACACAGCTTTATTTATTCTCTGCCACTAACAGGTCTGCTTAGTTCTGATTCAAACCCTTCTTATGACTATAAAAAAGATATTGTATATTACACGCTGCGGTAAAGTAGTAGTGCATTTCTTCATATTTTTTCATTATAAAAACATTAAATGTAAAAACAGAAGCTTATGTCCAAGATACATGGATTTCTGAAAAAGATTGCTCTGGATGTTTTCCTTGGTAAACTATAGACAGAAGTCTTGCCTTAGTGATCAGCTAAGCTTGGTAACGGATGATGGCACCAACAGGCTGAGTTTTTACACCCCATAATCTGGTTTAGGTGGTTTGTTCTCATTTCTTGTGCACTTTCAACATTTGATTCCTTCGTTCCCTTTCACTTTGGTTCATAGTCTTTTGTCTTTGCAGAGTACCATTAAGTTCCCAAGTGACTGTTTTGAGAGACTAAGAACCTTAAATTTTTAAAATTAATAATTTTAGACTGTTTCTTAACAACTTCAAATTTACTTTGCAGCACTGCTGAGCAGTGCTTTCAGTAGCTCTAACTAAGCATTTTGAATACACAGAGTGACCCAAGGAGTAAACAACCTGCTGTATTACAACATTTTATGTAGTCTTATAATAAACTTAATAAAACACCATATACTGTTGCAAGTATTTTTACTCAAGTAGAATTCTTCTCTTATCAGAACATTCAGATTCATAAGACCCACTAGAAAATCTCCACTGGATTTGCAGGGGATAACACAGCTAAAATACAGATGAATTCTTCAGACCATTAACATATTTTTTTTCTCCAGTATGTGGTTTTTCACTATTAAGATATGACAGAAGTGAATTTTAAGCAAGTAATGTGTCTAAGAGTATCCCTCTGGGGATTAAATACAATGAGTTCCAAGCTTACCCGAAAGCACACTTGATAAATTGTTCCTACAAAAGCCCTCAATAACGTGACGCGACCTAAAGTTACAGTGCAAATAAAATGTCACAGGAGTGGAACAGAGAGACTGAAGGAAAAATATCTTGAAATCAGAACACAGCAGCAACAGAGGCAGAAGACCAAGAAGGAGCAAGAAGCCAAGGGATAAAGGGTATGCAACAAGCAGGTTCTTACTCACTTAAGAAATACATGGGCAATTGAACTTGGATAACTTTTCCATATGTCAAATGTTAGCAGCTGAAATCCAGCCACTCTTCAAAATCACCAACTACACTGGAAGTAGAATGGGCTTTATTATACAAACTCCCACGGCTTTTTAACAGTGATTTTTTCATTCATTTATAATCAAAGGATTTCATAAACAAAGTAAATGGGATTATCATCATTTAACAGCTTGTGACAGTAAGACACAGTGAAGTGACCTGATTGTTCTTGGTCAAGAACAATATAGGAACAAATTCAGAATCTTTGGCCACCAGTAGGATAAGAATATGCAAGGACAGCTCAACACAAAACACCTGTAGTGACTGTTTATTCTCTACAATATATTTGAGCAAATAATTAAGTTTTGCAGGCTTACATTGGACATTAATATACTATGAATATATATTATTATACTTAATGTATTAATACACTTCAAGAAGGCCATAGGATTGGACGTTGTGATCCTTGTGGGTCCCTTCCGACTCAGAATATTCTGTGATTTTGTAACTGAGAAGGGAATATAGTTCTGATAAACTATTACCAGACTCAGAAGTCTTATAAAATAGTACGAGGCAAAAAGTTAGTAATTAGCTGTTCTTGTGGAACTGATGGAATTTGTTTGAACCTTGGTCATACAGATCCCTTCAGTCTGAGAAGATGCTCAGTCGAGAGGGACTGGGAGAGCCTTCACGGCAAATCCCTGATGGCAAATGGGGTTGGGGGGAGAAAATGTGAAACCACCCAACTAACAATGTTGACTGACAATCAGGTTTGGGGATTTGCACAGTAATATTCTCATTTCTCCTGTTCTCCAGACACGGAAGTAGCTGCAACTTGCATTCACAGATAAATTCAAGAGAGAACCAGCTGCAAGTTGCTAAGACAGCAGAGATGTCCCATCAGAGAGGAAACTGCTCACAGTACAGCAGAAATCTGAATACAGTAATTCAGTAACTCAGCAAGAGACAAATGCAAAGTAAATACTTCTGAATATAAGGATGTAATGTAAATATTGACACTATGAGAGGGTAAGATATTTTAAACTCAGGAAGAGACCCAGAATAGCAGAGGTGAGGATTCAATAGTGATAGCAATTCCAGAACCACAATGCTTTGTGGCATAAGAGGAATTTTGGGTATTTAGATTTTCTGGCTGTTAGACTTCCACGTTCTGACTTGCATTGTTGGCTCATGCATCACACACAGGAATTTTGACAAGCCTTGTTAAACCCTTCACACAGGTCCCATTAAAAACTGAAATGTAGCAGATGACATCCTGTGGTCATCACCAGATTCATACAAAAGGTATTGATGTTGTCTTTGTTACTGAGTAGGACTTTTCTACTCATTAAAAGATGGCAGACCTTTGAGGTTCTGCCTGAATTGTTGTTTTGGGCCCAGGAACATGCACTTCTGGTAAGATAAAAACTGCAAAGGTGTCCAACAAAATATAGTTGTTACCATGGAAGCTTGGGCAGCTTTCTGAGTTTGAAGGAATGTTTTCTCTAAGCAAGGTAAAAGATCTTTCTTACAAAAAAACCCTACCAAAAACTCAGAAAAATAAAGGCATTAAATGACTCCCGAAGTGAGATTCTGTTTTTAATGCCCATGTGTTGAGGCTGTTAGAACCTCTGAGACCCCAGAAATGCTGGGCTCACAGTACACACCCATTTCAATTTAATAAAGAACAGAGAACCTCTCATGACAAAGCCAAATCACTCAACTTTGCCCCAAAAAGGGAGCTGCTGTGTGACCAATTCCTTCCTATTTGCCCAAGACAAAGTGAACTTCACCCAGTAAATTCTCTGTTACCATAACACTATAGAGTGGTTGATGCACATTCTGAATTTCAACTCTGAAATATGCACCATGTTTGCACTTACTGCAAAAACCCCTTAGCATTCAGTAAGAACAGCAATCACAACTGGGAAGCATGGCTTTATAATTTCTTTACAAACAATTCAGTTTTACTGAAAGAAATCAATAAACTTTGAAGAGCTCTCTCAAGTCAGAGTTTATAAACAGTTACATCACAGCAAGAAAATAAACAGTTTATCACTTCTGCTGTATAGTAAGCCAATGTTAACTATTGAGACTCTCATGAGAAAACATGTTCTAATTTAGGTACTATGTTTACGCTCCAATGTATACAATTTTCAGACAAAATTATGGACAGTAAAATAGTAGAAATACAAGCAAACACTACCAAAATTATTTTACTTAATAATCCTGGTAACTTTCTGTATGGAGCAGTTTGCAGAGATCAAGTCTGCAGACTATATGTCTGTGGACAATACAGCATCTGGTGCTCGGGAAGCTTCCTTAGGAAGCTTCAAAATCTTTACTCTTTTTGGAAGTGTAGGCACCTAAAAACGTAACCTCAGGGACCTGCTCATATCCTCCTTGGATTTACAGCCACTACCAACCAACCAATGTCAAAGCAACAATGCACATGCAATATCAACACGTTACACCTTTTCTGCCACCACTCCCTGGTGAAGTAATCCCTCAGGCTTTGGAAGACCAAACTTTGGGCCAAATCACTGCTTTAAGGGGGTCAGAACCCTACTCTCACCATCCTGTAGAATATCCCAGCCACAGAGGTGAAACACTTTGGAAATAGTGAGTGTTTTTAAAGAGACTTCCTTTTAAAGCCGGTTTTGGCTGCAGGAAGCATTTGAAGGTTCAGTGGACCAGAAAGAGCAGTGAACCACGTAACCTACACTCACTTGGAAGAAAACCTGCATAACAGTCTTAATGTCTTCTTAAAACAGTGAAAAAGGTATAAACATCCATGCAAAAAGACTAGTTTATTATAACATGTTTGACTTAACTCAGCAGACATACATTCCTGTTTCCTAATGAACAAAAAGGAGAGATCTGCTGCTGTGGCACATTTAGTAACCACGACCCTTCTCTTACAACTACTTATCACTGAATCCCAACCTCTCTATTTCAAGGCCTTAATTTTACTTCTCTTGGCACACTGAAAACCATTTTAAATGGGGAAAAAACAGCAGACGTGAAATAAGAGCTCTGATTTAAAGATGTCAACAACTTCTGTATGGTCTCAAAGTCCAAAGTATTGTGGAAAAATGTTGGAACACTTTTCCATCTAAAAGTAGCGAAGACGTCACTTAAAAACCTCTCAAATGTATTAAACAGATCTCCTTTTCCACAGTAAGAGATGACCATATGATCAAAATGAATTTAGCTTTTTCTTTTCCTAATAAATTAACATGCTGTTCCCAAGTTTTATATCAATTGACAGACCAAGCAGCTCCACTCAAATGCCTGCAAGTGTGATTTAACAATTCTGTTAGAAGTGCTATAATGAATTCAATGGAAATACACTGTTTAATATTCCCAATATCTAAATTACAAAAGTCCCATTACAGATGTGATGCTTCTTGCTAAGAGACACCCTGCTCCCCATTCAAATTCCATCAGGTTAGGCCTGTAAAGACTGAGCACTTGTCTTTTCTTTTTCAGTTTAAGAAGTGAAGAGAGAACATCAAAAAGGAATTTTCACAAAAAACTTCCATCCTATATGATGCAAGATGGAGATGATGCAGTAGTTACCAGGTCACTACATGACCCTTGGGAACATATCCATACACCACTGTGCATCCCTGAAAGAACCCACATCGTCCAGTACCACACAGAACATTCTGACCACACCAAAAACCAACTCATGATAAATTCCCATCTCTTTTATGATACTGAAATACTCCAGTACAGCAAAACTAAACCAACAGATTTGTTGGCAGTGTGGTGTCAACTTTTTCACACAATAAATATTCTTATCAAAACTGGATAATGTTTGATCAGTCTTAAAAGGATCACAGAATACCCTGAGCTGGAAGGGACCCCACAAAGATCATTGAGTCCAGCTCCTGGCCCTGCAATCCTACCCTGTCCCTAAGAGAGTTCTCCAAATGCTCCTGGAGCTCTGTCAGCCTTGGGGAGTCTCGTTCAGTGCCCATCACCCTCTGGGGGAAGAACCTTTTCCTGATATACAGCCTAAACTTACTCTGACACAACTTCATGCTGCTCCCTCAGGAATGGCAGCAAAAAGCCAAACTACCTCTGGGTGAATCTGAAAATAAATGAAACCTCTGTCCTGAAAACACAGCTTCATTTTGCTTGGAGGAAAGTGAAAGCAAAGAAACCTCAAAAGCAGCAATACCTTTCCCTGGGGAACTCCTTCTGATGACTGTTAAAGAGGGAGGACTGGCCTGGATGGGCTCTGCCCTGACCCAGGACAGCTGTGCTCAGGCCCTTCCCACAGAGCCTCATCCGGCCGAGCAGAACCTTACATGTTTCATTAAGTACTTAGTGCCTTTATCAGCCTGTGAACACGGTTCACAGAGTTTCCCAATACACAGCCTGGTCAGTGCTCTCTCGTTTCCTGAAGCAACACTCGACTGGCTCTGCTCTGCAGTTGTGTCCAGTCAAAGCTGCCACCAGTGCAGTGTCCTGGGTAACACAAGACACAGAGGGAATCAACTGTCCTGCCAAATAAAATCAGTCCCTTTTACTTATTTTAACCTGGAAGTACTGGTTCTATGGCTAATGAGGTTTATTTGGGGCATTGAATTCAAAGCTCTGTATGCAGAAATTGTAATTTTTTTCAGCTTGGGAAAATGTTGTGCACTATAATTAGTTGGAAGATTGTATTAGGTTCAAGCAAAATGAAAGATCTTATCCTTTTCCCCAGAATGCAGCTTCCTTTATAAACATAATTTCTTCTCTACAAGAGAATGAAAACATGCAAAACTCTGCTGGCTAATAGGAGCAAGGCAACCGGGGGAAATGCCTGAATATTGCTTAATTATGATAAGGCCCAACAACTGTTATTCTGTCTTCAATAAATCACCTGGTGTTTGGGAGGTACAAAGGCTCAGCTATTCCCTTTCCCATAAAGGCCAGTGATGTTCCTGCCATGCTTCACATCCATTCCTATGAGTTTGCCAGATCCAATGGACACAAACATTCTCTGGAGCCTCTACAAGTGAACAAACACTCCAGAGTCGAGTGAAGTCCCCAAAACAGGCTGCTTGAGCCATCCCGACTCCGTTCTTTAAATTGAGTGTTTTTGCAAGGATTTAAGGATTAATGTAAATTAAAGCATTCACAGATGCATTATTTAAAATGTTCATTTATAAACACATTTGCCTTGTAACTTCTTCTTTAACTGTCTTACATAAGGAACTTTCCACAACCACTGAGTAAACAATTAGTGTAATTTAGTAGAAATTCCATTTCTCCTGTTTAATTCTCGGTACAGTATACAGATCTCACCAGAGTAACTGAATGCAAACTTTGGATTCATGACCTTAGGCTGTTATTTATATTAACACATCTTTGCTAAACCGAGTTGTTCAGACCACATCATAATACACTGTTTTCCACAAAGCACTTGGAAGCAGTTCTATTAATTCAGAGAAAAGAACTTACATTCCAAGTGTGCAGCATTATGAGCATATACACAGAAATCCATCGGTTTTCCATGCAGTATTCCTAAAACAAATCCATGTTTCTCTGTGGGAACTTTTTATTTGATAGCAATACATAAAAGCTGACTTATTTTTTCCACGCGACAGATATTTTTCTCAAAGGAGTAATACTGAACACAGCTGTGGAAATATTACATCTTCAGCAACACTATCAACAAAGACAAAAAAAAAAAATCTTCTAAGTGAGTTATGTAATGGTATTTTTTAAGGATTAAAATAAGGAAAAAGGATTAAAATGTACTTAAATGTTTTTTCACAGCAATTTGTCCCAACCCCTGAAAGTTGGCTGTGCCATTATGTTTTATCCTCTGGCCTCATGCACTCAGTTCCTTAAAAAATGTCAAGGGAATGATGGCCCTCCCAAACATTTCATGGTTCATACCCCCTTTTAAGTGACTGTTGTTATAAACATCTATGTCTTCCTTCTAATGCAGGAAGGTTCTGGACTTACTCAAGGTTATTCGCTACCAGTCTTCCAGGGAAAACTTTTTCTCCATTTTTTTCCAGCTCAGTTTGGCTCCCATAACAAAGAACTCAGGAAGAACTTTTCCTCTTTCAATTAGACCAATTACTTTTTGGGTCTATATGAAACATTAAAATCCCCTTTCTTACACATTTCCACAGCTCAACTATAAATATTTCATGTAGTATTTCCTTTTGGTCTGAACCTACCACCCACTGATTTCTTTAGTGTTAGCCTAGACTTAGCATTGGAAAAGGCAAAATAATTATCCTCTGTGTTTTCGCAGCATATGGGTTCAAATTCATTTATATTACCTATATACCTATTTATTTTGAGAGCCTCTGGTAAAACCTTAAATGAGGAAAACAGTGATTAATTCTCCATATTATCTGAATTAAATTTCTTTCCAGTCTTCTGAGCAAAGAACAGCCCATGGTTTCTTGTGAACATGGGTCTTTTACGTTAATACAAATTCTAATACCCATGAAACAAAAGTATAGTCACAAAAATATAGTCACAGGATCACATGGATCACATGCTGACATGTCCACAGCAGAGGATTAGAACTGGATGATCTTTAAGGTCCCTTCCAGCCCAAACTATTCTGGGATTTTATGAGTCTATGAAATTAACAAAGCTGTAGTTTGCTTATTTAACAAAATAGAAGTTATCCATTGGCAAGAAAGTTTATTTTCTGAAGTCAAAGCTCCTTTGTGCTGCTGTGGGCAAACCACATGGAAATTACCCTTTGTAGAACACTGGTGTTCACGAAGCAAATAATAGCCTCAGCTTCACATACTGTCCTACAAAAAAGATCTCATTTTCTACAGCGCAAGGTAAGATGCAATTATGACATGTTTTCTTTCAATTTCCATAAGTATTTCCACTGAGTGGTAAAAGTAACTTCTGTCATCCAGTGAATTTCTGTCCATGACAAAAAGCAGTGCAAAACTATCCACAGCACCAAGTTCTTAACTAACACGCTCCAGGGTTTCCAAACAAATACCTTTGGAAATAGCACATCAGGATACCTGTCCAACAACTCTAACTTCTCTGGTAGTTTCTGCATTGCCTTTTAGCTTAGTTCAGAAGTTTTGTCTTCCTATTTCTTTCATAAAAAAGGATATAAAGCAAGGTTTCACATGGGGAGAGAGGGGAATGGCTTTAAACTGAGATAGGGGAGATTTCGATGAGATGTTCCCAAGAAATGCTTTACTCAGGGTGGTGGGGCCCTGGCAAAGGTTGGGCAGAGAAGCTGTGGCTGCCCCATCGCTGGAAGTGTCCAAGGCCAGGTTGGACAGGGTTTGGAGCAACCTGGACCAGTGGGAGGTGTCCCTGCCCATACCACGGGACGGGACTGGAAAGGCTTTAAGGTCCCTTCCAATGCAACCCAGCCTGTGATTCCCCGACTGTTTTTTGTGCCAGTGCTGTCCCAACACCTCCCACACCCAGCCCTGGTGGGCCTGAGCTCACCCCGGGTGCCACCAGCCAGAGGCTTTCGCTGCCCTAATGGAGGCAACGTTTTTTTCCAGGCTGTGGCAGATCCCGCCTTTGGAATACCAGGGACTCATGGGGGGAGTAACACAAGGAATGTGGTTGTTACTTTATACACACAGGTTTTATATTTTCATGGGTAAGCAGAACTAGTAGGAGCAGCTGCAGAACCTCAGTATATTTTCACTGCTAAAAAAAAAAAATAGACTTAACAACACACTTATTATATCTGTTACAGTGCATCAAATACTGCAAGTTTTCCTTAATTTACATGTAATTTCTCTATTTGTTCCTTTTCTTCTTATGCTTACTTGTGGGTTTCCCCTACGGGTGAAATGGGAAAAAATGAATGGCAAAAATAAAAAAAAACACTTTATGGTATATAAGTAATTAAAGCAAATTTAATTGCTTTTAAAAAAAATGCCAACTTGAAAAGCATATAAATTACACAGTACCTATGATTTAGTAGTGGCATAGTTATGAGAAAATAATAATAAAACCATAACAGCAATGGTTAACTATAATTAAAACTGATTTTTTCAGAGGACTTACAATTCACTGGGAGGGCTCAGCGTTTGACCCAACCTTGCATGACAGGGTTACTGCTGTTGTGATGATGGGAAACAAATGAGACCACCCTGCAGAACTCCCAGGGACGGGGCATGCATCTGAACATGGCTGGGTTAGTTATTGTGGTGGGGAAATCACTGCTTTATTGAAAAAAATATCCTGCTTTATCCATGATTCTGAATGCTTTCATTTCAATTATTCCAAAGTAACAAATTGTATGTTTCAAAACTTGCAAACAAATTGAGTTTGGAGATCTTCCAAGGAATCCTGCTACTTTTTCCATCTACAAAAGAGATATGCTCAAAGTACATGTTAACATTTAAGGACCCAGGTTCTTCATTAGACATAGAAACCCAAACTTTAGTCAAATACTTTCCTAAAAATGTGATATTTACTTCTTCTATTGTGATATTTACTGCTTCCATTTCTTTCAGTCTATTACAAACTGAGTTGAAGTCACTTCCTTTTGGCTCTTTGAATTTCTAACTATAAATTACTTTTGTTGATAAGTAAAGTTAGGAAAAAATGTAATAAATTAAATTATCTTTTCAGTTTAGCATACTTAAATATTTCAGGTATTTTTTTCCGGAATACAAAGGACAGGATGTCCACACTTTTTTTAAAAACAAACAAACAAACAAACAAACAAAACCAACAAAAAACCCAACAACAACAACAACAAAAAACACAAACAAAACACAAATAACTCACTGGAAATTGATGACAGTTATTTTAAACGTTGCCTTTGTGTTCTGAACAATATGTATTCAGCCAAAGACTATGTAAGAAAATGCTCATATACACTTCCATATTATTCACACTGTTTGCTAAACCAAAGGGTAACATCAGCATTTGCAGGTGATCAAGGTTTGGGTTTTTAAAAAGAATTGTTAAACTTTGGTGGAGCTAATCCTTGCTACTCCAGGAGGAAATGTAGTTCTCAGTCCAGCTTGTATTCCGGAACAGAAAACTTTCCTTTAGAACTCATTGTTGGAGTGATTCAGTAGTTTGGCACTGGTTGCAGAGTTTTTCATTTTAACTACTGTTTGATTTTCCATGAAAGAACGTCTGGTGTTCCTGATGTCTCTAAGGCAGATAAATACCCCTAATCCATAAAAATGCCATTGAACATTATCCAAACTTGTGAGCAGCATCACAAGCACGACTAATAATTGACATGTACAGACACTAAAACTGTTTTAAGACCTTCACTGATCAGGCAAAGCAGTTTCCTGATCCAGTTTGGTGCATAAACCTCCTCGCAGGACCAAGGAAAAGAGCATCAAGGTGGGAATAAACTGCCTGGGGACTTCTGGAATTGGCATTTCCACACAGAAATTTGTAGCTCTCCATAGCCTAAGGCAGAACACAGTTCACTCACTGTCCAAAGGAAACGCAAACTCCCTGCAAGGGGGAAAAATGAGATATTTGTACAGGTAACTATTTTGCCTCTCCAGTCCCTCCAGATCCGTGAAACACGTGATAATTCATGGCAATCACACAGATGTATGTACATGTACACTTTATAGCTCCTTTTGTAAACAATCTCTCAACACTGCAAGCTCCGACCCGCCCTTCAATATTGCTATGTTGCTAATAAACATCAGGGACTGAGGACTTGGACTGCAAAATGAAACTATATTTTGTTGCAGTTCCTAAATCAGATGCCAAAAACATGCCAAAAAAACCCTCATCTAATAGCAAGCAAAAGTTGATTCATGCATGATAATAAATAAGAACTATTTCTAATATGTCTACATATAAATACTGAAGAATCAAGGTGAACTAGAGAAGCTGAAGAGCAGTTTTTATACACTCAGCTGGCTAAATGGTGTGGTCCAACCCGAGAAGAGCCAAAACAGCTCAAACCAAACTATGCAACTGTGCTCCACATGGACCGGCTGTGAGCACAAAAGGAATAGCTCATGTTGTTAAAATGTGGTGGGCAGTGTCCAAGGCAGATTTGTGCAGTTGATGTTAGATTCATCACTTATGTAAACCACATTCATAAACACTGCTAGAAAATGAAAAAATGCTTCATCTGCCTTAGAATAACAAATATATACAAGCCCAGCCTAAAAAGAGACTGCAGTGTAAGCATGAGCCACATATGGCACCACATCTTTGCTCACTCAGACACAGAAAGTAATACAAATACAGTCGTTTTCAATAAAGAAATGAAGACAGCATTTTATATCACTGATGAGACAGCACAAAAATTAAATATAAAACACCATCTGAATTATTTTTCATTTCATATTTCACCAGGGTGAGACAGTATTCTGAACCACAATGTGCTGGATGCACTCCCGTCTTTTGCCTAAGAAATTCACCTCCACTACCCAGAAATGTTATGTTGGTATTTTAAGGTGAGGTAAAATTCTAAGTTCCAAACAATTCTTTCACTAGTGGAAACAGAAATCACTGAAAAGGTCTGAGCAAGCAGTTTGACCTCATATAGTTTTTAGCTATTTAAACACCTACTTCATAGGAAACTACACAGACATTTGCTGGCAAAGAAAATACCCTCAGCCTACTATTTGAGAGTATCTCTCTTCATTAAGCCTCCAACATCATGGATTAAAAAACTGTGACATGGGAATTAAATTAATAACATTAAAAATAGAAGAAGAGGCTCATAAAGAAGACTGAAAACCACTGGCCTAGTTTAGGTTTTAATATTGGTATCAAGTGGTAACATCTAAAGTTCAGAATCAGATAGTCAAGAGACCCGAAAAGGCCATTTCTAGGTATTTTATCTGAGATTGCAACTATATTACGATCAAAATGCTAAATCCATGTCTCGAGGTATTAAACAGTTTCATTAAAGAACAGCACATCCCTGGAAGTAATATGTATTTCTACCATATTGACCCTATACATTGAACAAAATACATGGATAAGTCATTTTAAGGTAAGGCTGGTACAGTTTTTCCTGATCCTACCACTGTGTGTATCCCGTTCATCATGTATTTGGCTACAACAAACTTCATACACATAGGAATGTGTTCCTACCACCAGAATCAACTGAAAAGGGAAAATAAAAATAAAAAAAACCCCAAGTACTCATCCAAAATTGAGAGGGAGCATTGCTGATTCAACACTTTGCTACTGAAAGAAGAGAAAAAAGAACGCAGTGCATTTATATTACAACCCTCAGGCCCTGCTCTCTTCTATTAAACAGCCAAGAAAGCGCTGGAGGTTTTTTTAAAACAGCAATTTAATACTAATTTCCTCAATAAGCCCATCCAAACCCAGCTATTCAAAACACAGGGGAGTGTTTGCCTGGGAAGCTTCGGTTTCTCCATGAAGGCAAGAGAAGGCAGATATATGCAATTTGAGTTTTCAAGAAAGTTTAAGATCATCCTTCAGATTCTTATGTGGGAATGTGATTGCTTTCAAAACTGTAATTTTATTCCTTGGGAAAAGTGATAGGGAGACACTTTATCATCATCCATCTGTGCTACTGGAACACACACAAAGCAATGCTGCAGGTAACACAAGCCTTGTCTTGGTTGATATCACAGTACCAAAATTCTAATTTTTGGAACACTACCTTTTTTTTTTTCCCTCAAGAAAGTAACAGTAGACAAAATAACTATTATGCAACTTGAATAAGCATTTTGCAAACAGCACCCTGTATAATAAAAAAACCCCTCCCATTTAAAATTTTCCGGGCTTTTTTTCCAAAGCAAGACCAGACTTTTAGCATAGAAAGGAGCTAATTAAAGAAACAGATGAAGTCAGATGTGCATGGCATGGGAAACAACATATTGTAAATTTAAAGACACAAACTGTTTCACTTACTTTGAAACTTGCTTTAGGTAAACTCCATTAGTCAGACACTTCTGAAGTTTACATAAACAGGGCCTACGAAAGGTAAACAAAGAATAACCCAGTTTCTAAATATTGTGATGTGCATGTCAGCACAGGGCAAATTCTCAAAGACTTGGGTTTAAGCCCACAACTTCAATCCTTATCACTGAATACTGAAAATACTGTCTGTTTTAAATTAAAGATATGCTTTATTTCCCATACACAAGAGACAGAAATTGGCTATAGAGACTGAAAAATCTGACCTACAGTTTATATTCTTGAACCACCCTCCCCAGCCAGACAGCTGTCAACTGAAAGTAGAGGTAAAATTTACACATAACTACACAATAAAGTCTTAATTTTCTAACTTTAGAAAGCTTTGGCAACATTCTGCTCACTGCAGGCTACTGGTTTACACTGCCACTGGCTGAGGTTTTATACATCTATTCAAGTCACACTTTTAAAAGAATAATGGCTAACAAATCATAAATAATTGTAATTCCACAGCAGGAATGACCTGAAATGGACCTCACTGTACTTCCAATGGCCTGATGTCAACTATTATTAAACTACAGGTTTTATAAAGTCTTCCACTAGACGTCTAGAGTTAAGCCAGAAGTTTTGGCTCTAATACAGGCAGTGATGAAAAACATACGAGTGGTAACAAGGCGACTTAATATCATCCTTCAGTACTAAGATGGGCTAATCTGAGGCAGCACTTTACTCTGGTATCACCCAGGGTGCCAGGAGGATCAAGAAGTTTGGAAGTGAACTTTTTCTTTTTATTTACTTTCTGTTTCACAGAACTCAGTCTAACTTCCTTTTTCTCTATTTTGTTTTTTTATTATGAAATAACTGGACATAAAGAACTCAGGTGGATTATCACAGCGCTTCCGGAAGAACTCCCAAACTTGCAAGGTATGTCCACTTTGAATCCCTATTTTATATAAATAGCAATAAAGAGTTAAGAAACAGGTGGTCAATCACTATGTGCAGAATAATAATGTCAGGCAATTTACATTTAGAAATACCATATTTTTGTAACGGAACACTTGAAAATTTACTTCGCAGCTGAAATAATTCTGTGTTTACTGCATCTGTGTGCAAAGCAAAAAGAGCTACAGTGAATTATTTAACTATTAAAGGCTTGTCAGAAAGATGTTACAACTGACAATTACTTTTCTGATTTATAACAATCTATGAAAATCTACTTTACAATTACAGCAGTTCTTATAGTTACAACCCAGTATTGTTTCTGTAACTTGGTATTCAGGTTGGTGGGGGGTTTTAAGTACATATCAGCAAAGGAATTAAAAACAACCCATGAAAGAGTGAACTGCAGATGAACTACAACCTAAAAATGCTCATGGATGATATTCAGTAACAAGAGTCAAGCAGTTTTCCATAAAAAGTAACCACCACTTACTTTGTAAACATCCAATTAGTTATCACTACTTAACTTCAATATTGGACTGTTTTTGGCAACAGAAACGTTTCTTCAGTAATCTTACTAACAAAAAAACTTCCTCCTGTTTTTCTTAAGCAATTTAAGTAAATCAATGAGTAGACAAAGAGTTAAACAAATTCTTTTTATTTCTGGAATGGGACAATGACTAATAGAACCAGAACTATTTTTAAATATAGATTTCAAAACACCAATGGTCTTGCCTTTCTTTGGACAAAATCTGTGCACAGAGCAATGATTTGTGTTATTAATGAACACAGTGACTTTTCCTTGCCTCTGTAAAGACCACCACCAGGTCACTTAAACATTTCCTTTTCAGAAACAATGCCAGAGGAAACTGGTCTCTGAACACCGGTAACAGAAGTGATTTCTAAATATGATTTAGAGCCTTTTTAAGTCTTAAAACTTTATGTGTTAACTCGTTCGGTGTCATAACTGCTAAGACAACAAATACCACATGCTGCAGGAGTGGCACATTAACTCCCAAGGAATCTAGACTTATTTGCTGTGGGGTTTTTTCATGTGCTCATCCCACACTAACAAGACAACTCCTGTCCTCATGGAAAAGGTTTTTCTTCCCATAACTCATGTTTAGAACTTTCACATCACAGAACTATTACAAACTTACGTGGATATTTCTCACACAATCTCTAAAAGGTTTAAATCATGTTAAATTATACTCGGACATCACCTGCATTTAATTAGATATAAATTATAACTAATAGCATAAAAAGTGTCTGTATTCCACATGCTGTTTGGCAACACGAGTTTGGGTAAACGTGACCGCCTTAGCGAGAATGGGTGTGCCCCAAATGCTCAGTACAATGATTTTAGGATTGTTACACACTTCAGGAAAGCAAGTCAGCCTTCCAACATCTCTCCATGGGAAGTGCACCTTCCATGTTCTGTCACCTTACCTTGGCGTGGCTCCTGTTCCAGTGGGAAGGTGCCACCCATAAGCTTTTTGTGCTGAAGGATAAGTAGGATTGTGATAAAGGAGGCGCAATGCAGCCTGAATTTGCCAGGCTTTCTCAAACTCCATGCTCTGCACTGTAAAATCAGAATGGACAAGGACAGGCTTTGTCCAAGTAACAAGTCTAAGAGCCTGTATTTGTCAGGAATGGAAGTCTTACCTCTCCTCCTTCCTTCTCTTTCCATTTAAAGTTCCAGCCCCCTAAACTAGGCTGTTCCTCTGTGCTGGCTCTGGGACTCCACACTGCCTCAGTTTGTACACCCAGAAAGAATGTGTTGGGGTTTTTTTGTTGCTCACATGAGTTTTATGCCAAAGTAGGGAGTTCAATCAGCTCAGTGACCAGCCTGAGTGGAGGAGCTGGATGTACCCAGGAGCACAGTGAGTCTCAGGTGGCAGCAGGAGACCATTAGCACAGTTGTACCTGTCCCGTCTGAAACAGCATTTCATAAAATTCCCAGGATAAAATAATGTAAGATCAGAAGGATCACCAGGATCTTGGATTTTAAGCCTTTGTTTTCCTTTAATTATTGAAACTCTTGAAGTTTCAGTGTGCTGAAGGTTTGTGTAAGTTCTTTGAGATGAGCTGCTGATGAGATGAGCATTTCTACAGAGACACATCAGCATCTAATTTACTGAGAACCTCAAAACTTCAGCCAGGAAAAGATATTTTAAAAACTTTCATAAAACTCAGTTCTTTGGGATCCATTTTTTGGCAGTTCTTTGGCCAATGCAAACCTGGAGTTGAGTCTGATTATCACCCCTAACTATAAAGCCAGTAAGAATTTCCTAATGGCAAAATAGGAAGATAAAGCAAGGATTTTTTTCTCTTTCCTTAAAACGAATTTTTTTTAAAAAAATCACATCTTTGGCTTCTTTCTGCAAAGGGACTTGTTTTCAAAAGATCTTAACCCATCAGACCAATATAGGTCATCAGTAGTACAGTTCTAGAACTGTTTGTGAGCAACATATGTCAAATTGGCCACACCTCGAATCACAGCCTCAATGCTTTAGTAGTCTGAAATCATAGGTTTTTGGATATCTGGAAGGAAATATGGAATCCATTTGCTACAGATGCAAGTGTGGGAACAGATTTTTAGGTTGTCTCATAAGACAACTTCCCAGCACTGGATCCAAAACAGCATTTCAGGAACATGCACAAGATTATCTTTTAGATACAGTAAAACTACACATCTAGTGCCTCTCACAAATAAAAGTCAGCAAGATCTTGGAAAATAAATGTCCAAAGACATGATCATGCTATGAAGGTTGATATCCTCCATGTGGAAGTGGTACAACCTCACTGAATAAAGCATTGGACGTTTTGTCACTTAATACCAAAACTGCCAGGGAAGAAAACCAGCCTGAGAGCCTGTCTGTGAAACCTCAGCTGTTAAACCTCTTGTCCAAGAACAAGGAGAACTCTGAAGTCGGAAAGCCTTCAAACTCCTCATCTAATTAATGGCATCGCTAAAGTACTGAAGATTTTAACTGTTTTCTGAAGCTGAAATACAAGACCGAAAAGGCCAAATATGCCAAAGGTGTACGGCCAGAGATGACTACAAATCTCTTGAAAGGAGGTTCTGTCTCTTCTCCCCAACCCTGTTCATATTCAAAGACTCTTTCAAGGACACACATTGTATGGGATTGCAAGAGCCACCATAAAATTCTTTCTAGGAGCATTCAAAGAGAACATTATTTTGAACATAAAGGAAAATATACAGGGAAAAATACATGTGAAGACTCTTTCAGCAGACTGCTAAATCAATAAAAGTACAGGCACTACTAGAATGAGCACGTAACTGGAATATTACAGGAAATATTACACTTAATTATACGTTATTTACCTGCAAGTTAGAAAGTACATTGCGCTTGTTGTCAGATACATATCTGAGGGAAAGAAGTCAGTGCATTCCTTTTATGTAATCTGAATACTTATCTTTTTTCTTTTTAAGCACCCTGAAACAGACACAGCCGTGGGAGCAACAATGTATGCAGTGCACTGCATTTAGTGCTTTCACAAACCATAAGCAAGGAACATCAAAAGGACTTTGCACAGAAAAAAAAAAGCAGTACAAACAAAGCCTCAGAATTCTGAATAAGCCAAGTCAACACCACTGTGCAGACCAGCACACTCCTCCTCCTGCAGTTGAGGACCAATGACAAAATGCCTACATAAAGACATTTTCAACAATAAACAGACCATCAAGCATTTAATTAGGTGATCAAACAAGAACTGACATACTTTGAGTATTTCCCTAAAGAGGTCTATGATAATCTAAATAGAAAAATTTTTATAAACAGCATGTACACATTAAAATTTACAGCAGCTCCTCTTGGTTTGTGGAGTCCAAATGACTTCTGGAATGGGGCTTTAGAGGCAAACAACGCTGAGCCTCTGGGAGCTGAATTTACAGCATTTTCTCACTGTTGCAAAACATCCGGTGGCAATTCTTACTTTCTCCATTTTCTCCTACTCTAGTTTTATAGGAGCATCATCTTTAGAATAAAACTGGAGTATGTAGAAAATACCAATATCCAAAAAAAAAAAAAAAAATCAGTACTTTTCAACTACTGATCATCATTATTGGGTAATGCACTACGCTGCAGTTAAAGACTGGACTCCTGGTGTTCCCAGTAAGTGTGGCTGAAATAAACCTCGTAAAATTAGAACTGGGAGAAGCAGAAGGAAATTGAATAAATAGCTGTCAAATGATCAGAGGTAATTTGGCCTGTTGGGCCTGGAGAAGAGGAGACTGAGGGCAGAGGGGTTTTCAACATCCCCACGAGGGGCAGGCTCTGTGTGACCAGTGACAGACCCAAGGGAACAGCTGGAGCTCTGCCTGGGGAGATTGAGGTTTGGTATTAGAAAAGGTTCTTCCCCCAGAGGATGGTTGGGGACTGAACAGGCTCCCCAGGGCAGTGGGCACAGCACCAAGGCTGAAAGAGTTCAGGAAGCCTTTGGATGATACTCTGGGGCACATGGTGTGACTCCTGGGGACAGTCCTGTGCAGGGCCAGGAGTTGGACTTGATGATCCTTGGGGGTCCTTTCCAACTCAATTCTATGATTCTATATTTCTCTAAAGACAAACCTGTTTTTAAGTCCTTTTTGACTTGTGCATTCCTCTCAAGAACACAAGGAAAAAGTAATTGTAGCTGTCCAGAGAAGCTGTGGCTGCCCCATCCCTGGAAGTGTCCAAGGCCAGGCTGGACGAGGCCTGGAGCAACCTGGAACAGTGGAAAAGGTGTCCCTGCCCAGGGCAGAGGGTTGGAACAAGATGAGCTTTACAGTTCTTTCCAACACAAACCAGTCTGGGATTCTATGAAATGTGCTGCATGAAGGGGTGAATTTTATCAATGGCAACAATAAACAAATGTCTGGAACATGGGAAAAGCTGTTGTCAGGTCTGAAGAGTTCAATTAGAAGTGCTTAGAAAGTTGAATACCAAGTGTTTGGGAAGAATCCTGCGGAGTGCATTTTATACATTGATAATCAAGTATTTCCCACTTTTACAAGTAATGCACATATGCACCCCACTAAAAATATTTTTTCATCCAAAAGGAATGGAATTTATTTTATTCAAAGTTCTGATAAAGTGTATGACAAAAATTACACTTCAAAGCTTGAAGCAAATGATATTATTCATAGAACTAAAACTTTTGATATTACATTTATGTCTAATGAATTTAACTTAATACTACTGGATCTAATTTTATAGTGATAATTTGTATTTCAAAGACTGTTTTTATATTCCTCATCCCTCATATACTAACTAAACCTCAATATTCATAACAGAGCGTTTTGCAGGACAGAGACTGTCACAGTGAATTTAGTAAATAGGTCAATACATTTATTTGCTCTTTCATATTCACTAATTGTCATGATTTTTTGTTTGCCTGTTTACTTTCCTTTTCCAGATTGGTTATCCTGATTAGGAAGATATGAAAGAATACACACTCCTCCTCTTCTTGGCTTTGTGCTCTGCCAAATCTCTCACTGGTCCTTCACATCTCACACTTAAGAATATGATGCTCCAAGACATGGAGGATGAGGACGATGATGATTATGATGACGACAATTCTCTATTTCCAACCACTGAACCAATAATGCCACTAATTCCTTTTGATCTGTTCCCAACATGCCCCTTTGGATGCCAGTGCTACATGAGGGTTGTCCACTGCTCTGACCTAGGTGAGAATGAATTTGTGTCTGTTCTCCACTGGACTCTCCTTTGCAGGATTTGTCTTTTTGAAAAGATGAATTCTACAGCTCCATAAGGTGCACACATCCACACATTCCCATACTAGTCAAAAGGAGCTTAATGACTGCAAACCACATCTAATTTGTGTCCAGCACTTTTTGCAACATAAATTTATTCCCAGTCCATGTTCACCAGTTGAGAAAATGAAAAAGCTGCTACAGCCACCTTCCATTAGCAATGACTTCTGTGGACAACAACATCCAATGGAAAGGCATTTAGAATATGTAACAGGTAACTGTGAAAGTGTTTCACTGAACACTGATTTGGGTTAGTAAATACATAATAATCTGCACAGTTTTTTATCCCCTAAGAAAACAGTCTCAAAGTCAAAATGCTTACATTTACATTTAAATTACACTTTCTCCTGTTCCTTTTACTTGCATGAAGCTCTATTCAAACAGGGGAGTACAAACATTGGCTATATCTTCTGCTTGCATTAGAGGAACTATTAGTCCCCTCTCTCAAAAAAGAAATATTTCATTCATAACTACAAAGCAACAGGTCAAATGACAAGACAACAAAGAAAAAGAAACCACAAGGAAGTTAAATGTGGGCACATGAATGGGATACAAACTATTCACTCCATAAAGTGCTCTACACTGGTAACGCTTCAGCCAAAGGCAAATCTGCTCCTGGCACTGCTGCAGGTACGTCCCAGTCCCTAACTATGAATTCATTATTAATTACTCCAATTTGAATTAGTGCTCATGGAAGCATTGCCACGATTCAAGGCAATCATGGGCTGTGGTCCTGCCACAAGCACAGTGACACTGACACTTACTCTCATTGCAGCATTACCACCCTGGGCTCCTCATGGCTCAGAAACAAAGTGCTGGGGTTTTTAAAATGCGTCATTCTTAGGGAATCTAAAACTTTTGTTGACAGCACCAAACTGTGGTTATTGCATCTGGTCTGCAGATTGCACACCACTTTACAGCAGTTCACACATAGGAAAAAACACATTAATAGACCTCATCTTTAACTGCAACCTATTAATTGTGGACTAAGTGCTAATAAACTGGACAGCATTTCATGCATCAGCATTTCACGGAGAAGGAAGTTACTATCCCTGCTAAGGCCTTTGTGCTGACTCAGGGTCTCAGATGGCCTGAACTGCACTGGGTCTGTAACCAAACAGAGAACTGGATGGGGGAATTTATACCCCTGGCAATAAAGGACTGTCAGTGGAGACCATCCTTTGTCCACACTTCTCAGCGCTGCCATTCACTGTGTGGCTCTTTGGGCAACCACCCCACTGCGATGGCCAGGGCAGTGCAGAGGTCCGACCAGAAACTCCTGAGAGCCACAGCCCTGGTCCCAGCAGGGAACCACCACCCTGGATCCTCTGAGGGCTCCTGCCTTCAGGGACTAAAGCAGTTTCCCTGCAGGACAACTTGTGCTCTGAGGTTTATTTCCCAGATGCAGAGAACCTGCAGCAAGCGCCCCCATTCAGGCTTTCCCAGTCAGAGGCAGAGCAGTTCCTCCCAAAGCTACCCATATGTGCTTGTGGGACATTCTTACACCCTTAGTTCCTCTCCTTGTCAAAAATTCCCTTCTACCCTTTGCTTTATGGGTGTTCATATCTTCTTTCCCACCATAACCATCAACAATCCTACTGCGTTTTGCTGTTTAGCAGTTCATTTCTTTGCACATACAAGCACAAAATGTTTCTGTTTATGTCACTTATACAGGCTTGACATCAATTCCTCGCAACATCCCACCAGATACTCGGATGATCGACCTTCAGAACAACAAAATTAAAGAGGTCAAGGAAAAGGATCTCCAAGGACTCATGTCACTCTACGTAAGCCTCTTTCCCAAGCTTGAAATCTTACTTAGCAATCTGAAATATTTCCATACTTTCAAAATACAAGTGTTATTTTCCTTCTGCAGTAGTACAGATAAAAACACAGCCTAAGGCCTGCATATTTGACTGCTCCCACATAGCAAGGAGCAAATATCTTTGGAATTGTAAGAACTACTTTGACCAACACCCAGAAAACGTACCATATTGCACCTCAGCAAAAAGATTCTCAAGATTTTCAGTCCTTAGTACGCACACAAATGTTCCTCACATTTTAGAGGCTGCAGGACAAGAGCTCGGTTTTTATCAGTTTAGCTGGAAACTGGCAAAAAGAACTTAATCTCACAGGAGAATTAGAATGATCCTTTCTGTGTGTATTTTTAAAAACTCAGAACATACAACGAACACATAAAGCATTGAAACTTCTTACAAATCCAGTGGACCTGCACAGAAAACAGACCTGAACAACTGAATTACTGAAAAGTCTGGGGCTTTACTACTAAATTCTTAACATATTCATATATGTACATAGAGACAGGCTTTGAAACAAGTATCACTGGAACTGATAAATCCAGATATTTACAGTACACAACAATACCTTTTTATAATGAAAGAAAATAAGAGAGTCTCAGAGGACTGGAAAGGAAGATTAAATCTGCTGTAGAGTATTTATTTCTATGAGAAGTCCCTCTAGATCCAATATGAACAAATACTGACAAATTTAAAATTTTCACTGTAAAAATGACAAATCCATCCCATAATTTACAGCAAATTAACAACACTATACTCCCCCTTAGAAGGACATGAAACACACAATAAACTAACATAAAGAAACATTCCTAACACATTAGGAAGAAATTCCTTCCTATGAGGGTTGTGGGGCCATGGCACTGCCTGCCCAGAGCAGGAAGGTTGCCCCATCCCTGGAAATGTCCAAGGCCAGGTTGGATAGGGCTTGGAGAACCTGGGATAGTGGAAGGTGCCTGTACATGGCAGGGGATTGTTACAAGATGATCTTTAAGGTCCCTTTCAATTTAAACCATTCTGGATTCTATAATTCTATAAAACAAATCATTTAAATCACATTTGATTTCCGAGCAAGATGTGAAAATTTACCAGATCTAAGTGTTTATGAATGAGCTTGTTAATTATTACAACTTAAGCTAGGACAGGAAAAATAGGAACCTCATAGATTCCTAGTTGGCAGCAAAGCATTTCCCATTCCCCTTGTCTCGGGTCTGAGCACAGAATGGCCTTACTAAGGGAGGGGTAGACACAGAAACTGGGGTTTACATTCTGCATGAAACATCTTATAGAATGTCCAGTGACTGAGGAAGCCACTGGAATCCATCAGCAACCACCACAATATATATCAGAGTCACCATTTAATTATGTGATAACTGAGCTGCTCTGTATTTTCTCCTCAGTTCATTTCTGGCAAAGCCTAACAACTGAGAGCAAAGTTTACTTTGTGCAACTTGGCTGAGTCCTGGAGTCTACTTAGCAAAGGCACAGATGGCAACTTGGATTAGGAAGGAGCATTTCCTGTTTATTTCCTTCAGCTAACCTCATTTTTTTGTGGAAAAAAAGATTTATTCTGGTTTGCTCTACTTTTCCCCCCCCACAATTCCTGAGAGGAGATGATGTATCAACAGCTCCAAGAAGTAAAAACAGAACCAGAGGGAACAGTCTCAAATGGAAATGCACAGATGTGCTTTGACATAAAAATAATTTCTTATTTTGTTGTCTGTAGTAGCTCATTGCAAGTTCTCTGATAATACATAGCAAAGAGGAACAAGAAACTGCTCCAGAAAGGATTCTGTGGTGTGCACTAAGAGAAAGACTTAAATTCACTGAAGTTGGAAAATTATGGCCAAGAAGATATAAACTCATGTGTCATGAGACATTAATATCTAAGAAACACAGATTAAAAGCCTGACTTTGACTTTGCTGAGTTATTCTGAAATAAAAGATGAAGTTCTTAGTTTTGAGAATTTACCTGCATTAAGAAACAACAACAAAGTATATAACCCCATATAATCCCATAAAGTATTTGAATATAAACATATTGCTTTGCCACTTCTTATAATCCACCAGCACCTTGTCAACTCTGTCTAGTTTATCTCTGTTTTCTACCTGATGCTCCAGATTTTCAGGTTCTATTTTTTTTCACAATCAATTGAAATGCCCAAAGTATACACAAAGTGCTAAAGTTCAGCATGATGGAAAAAAAAAGTATTAAAAATAATTATATATCAAATTCAAAACTTAAAATCCATAATCATAACATTCTCGTATAAAGAACTCTTTCTACTGCTCTTCCTGCATCTCACAGGCACTGGCTTTGAACAACAACAAAATATACAAGATCCATCCCAAAGCCTTTGAATCCACAAAGAGGCTCCGACGACTGTATTTGTCCCACAACCAGCTGACTGAGATTCCACCAAACCTACCCAGGACTTTGGCAGAGCTCAGAATTCATGCTAATAAGGTTAAGAAAATCCCCAAGGATATATTTAAAGGAATGAAGTCTCTACATGTTTTAGGTGAGTCCAATTAAGTAGAAAAAGTCTTTACCAAAAATGTCTTCATTAAAATTGTCTACTATACAGAATCTTCAGTCCAATGTACAGTTTCCTCTCACAGAGATATCCATGCTGTGGGAAATACTTTTCCCAATTTAAATCCTCTGTAAATTTGGGTAACCCTGCAAGCCAAGTTAAACACGTTAATTCCCCAAGAGCAGTGACTGGCACCCTCAGAATTAGTAATTAAAGCTAAACATTAACTCATGTTTAGAATATCAGAAGTCAAAAATAAACTTAATTCACGAAATTCCTACACCATAAAGGCTTTCCTTTTCCCCCCTTGGACAGAAATGAGTGCTAACCCTTTGAACAATGATGGAATAGAGCCTGGGGCTTTCGAAGGAGTAAATATCTATCATATAAGGATTGCAGAAGCCAAGTTAACTTCCATTCCTAAAGGTAGGCTTTACCTTTTCTATTTTCCTTATACCAGTATACTCCTAAAGAAAATGCTTTAACATCCATAGGACTATTAAAGTCATTACTACCAAACCCCTTCCTACCTCATTTTTCTTTTTGAAGTTAGTGGTCAATTCCACACCCCCAAAGAGTGAACACACAGAAACACGCACAGAGTGCACACAGGCTCCTTCTCCTGCCTTTCCCCTGCCAAAGAGTTCACTCCTTTCAGGCATCCAGAGACCCCTCAAGGGAGCAACAATGCAAAGAAATTAATAACAAAATGTCATTTCACATCTTTCACACATCCGTCTCTCAAAAACCCTTACAAAAAAAGGATAAACCTCCTGGTACTTGATCTGGGTCAGAAGGAATAGAGAATTCCCACTTCCTATATGGATTTAAAGTGCAACACCACACTTTCTAACTTTAATTTTTAATGTTTCAAGTCACTCTAACTCAGATATGTTGTGAAATAAATATAACTACCTTAATGCAAAACCCAATATGGCATTTTATACATATTTTGATGGGGTTTTGCTAAGTAAAACTTGATATAAACATTTAATTAAATTCAACACAACAGACTACAAAATCAAATCAGTCTTTCATACAAAAAAATTTCACTTGTGATTTGGAGGTAGCAATAAATTAAAAACACTAACTTGAGAATTGACTGACCTCCACACACAAAAAAGTAGCATAAAGGAATTCAGTACAACATTTCACCTCCATTTCCTGTAGGTCAGAGTGGCATTTAACCAAGTTATCATGCTTTTCGACTGCTCAAAACTCCTAGTTAAGAGAAAAAGGGAGGAGACAAAGCGTAACACTGTGTGTTACGTCATGCTTTAACTTACAGGGAAATGAAATGTTGGCCTCTGCATTTATTTCAGATCATTCAGATAAAGAACTTGATTCTTGTCTTTATTGTTGTTCTGTTTCTTAACGTCCTCCTGTATGCATATATGTGCATATGTACACCTGTGCAGAAGCATCCCTGTAGAAGCAAACATCAAAAAACCCCTCCAACAACAAACAAAACCAACTCACCCCGATTTTCAGATAACTTTAAGATCAGAAACTACCTGGCTGCCTTTGGTAACTCCCTAATACAAAAAATACCCCAAAACACTATTCTAGTATCATCATAATATCATCTCCTGTCAGTCAGCACAAAAAAAATATACATAAAATTACTCCAATATTGGTTTTGTTATAGAGAAATCTCCTATAAGGAAACCCAGCATGAGGTCCTATATGTGGTGTCAGATACATAAACAAATCAAAACCAAACAGGATTTCATGGGTGAACTCATTCACCACAAATGGAAACTAAGTCTGTCTTGCAAATGTTATAATGGCACAAAGACTAAACAATATAACTTATAAAATGCACCTAAGCTCTGCAAGGGACAGGTGGGTGCTCTTCCCTCTTGATGTTGTACTTCGGACACGGGCAGCACGTGGAGCTGTGAGCTGGAACGCAAACTGGCAAAGGACCCAAACAAACGTCCCCCCACCAGTGCAGAGTGCCAGCTGGAACACAGGCAGGCTGGAAGGCTCCCATTCCTGCGGCACTCCGGCTCTCCCAGCCCACGAGGAACAGGGATTGCTCGGTGTCGGGTGCCACCTAGACAGGGGCTGTAAAACTGAGCCTAAGATTAGCAAGCAGAAATTCAAATTTGGGATCATCTTTTGGAAGGATTCACCACCTCCTGCTCCATTCTTTTGCAGTGCTCAACTTGGAGTTTTTGGAAGTACAAGAGAAAATATTCTGGTGCAACAAAGTGCCTACCAAACATCCCATTTAGCTGAGAGGATTCCCAAAGCTTTCCTCCCTGATCGATCCCAGCAGCTGAAACAGCACAATTGTTACATCACGGAGGAAAAATTACAGGTCTTCAAAACTCCCTCCCTGGTTCCAAGGAGCAGGGGTTTGACTGCCAGCCCTGAGACAGCTGCACATAACACAAGTTATGTCTTTGACAAGTTAATCAGAAGTGCATGAGAGCTGTTACCAAGGAAGCCAGGAAAAATACCAAATTCTGAAACCTTAAAATTAGTATACGCACTTTCACATATTTTTTAAAAAAAGTAATTACTATTTTCAACCAAAGGATGTTGATTTTTTTTAAAATTAACGTACTTGTATCTAATACCCATTTCTTTGATGCAGACAACTTCCCCAAGATTCCTCACACAATTTTAAACACAAAGGAAAAGAAGCTGTTTGGAATGTAATAAATATTCCAACAAAAAAATGGCTCATTTTTCTCACACTGTGCATTTGTTTTTCATCAGATTTGCCCTCCAGTCTGCTGGAGCTTCATTTAGATGACAATAAGATCACAGGAATCGAACTTGAGGATTTTAACCGATACAAAGATCTTCAAAGGTAACATTTCCATCCAGAAAGCTTTTATTTGATAAAATGTCAACTTGGCAGTATCTCTTATTTGAGACTTCTTTTGTTAATGGGAGAAAAGAATTAAAATTTAAGTGTTTTAGTAAGAAATGCTGTCAAAAAGTCCAAGCTTAAAAAAACCCAAACAAACCCAAAAAACCACATAGCCTTGTTTTGCCAACATCTTGCAATAGGAAAGTTGGATAAAAATAGCAGCCAATTACAAAATATAACAATCATAAATTCTTATAATTCTTATACATTTATTCTCATAAATACAGTAGCTGGTCAAGGAAACAATTTGGTAACTGTTCCCAAATGTGATGGAGTTTAAGGAAAAATGCCTGTTTCTGAGGAATGTACCAGCGATGCAGGACTAGAGAAGGAATCCTCTCCGGGCAGCTCAGTTAAGAACTTTGAAAACACAGCTGAGCAGCACTGAATTTTGAATTTGGTGATAGAAATTGCTATCAGAGAGGAACTGCCCTTAGATACCAGTTTCTGAAAAAATCAGGAAAGAATGGAGGAAAAAAGGGACAGTGGGATGGGCAGAAAGAGCAATTCCACCTGTTCCTCCACCTTCTGAGTCACCTTCCCAGCAATGTAGGCTGAAAATTACAGCAAGAGATCTAACTAAAGAAACCAAAAGCAGGAAACAGGGTAGTCCTGCTTAGTCAAAAACTTTGTATTTCAAAAATAAGCTATATATTTAAAACCCCATTCTTTTCAAGGCTACCTCTTAGAACAGCACTTTTTATTACTGTGATTATACTTTGTAGCTCTGCTCCTTGATAAAAGGGTACAATTTATTCCACAGGCCGCTTGACCGACATTTATCATTTAAACTCTTGCCACTATAATTAGAAAGACTGCATGCAAAATTGAACAACTGCTCATATCAGACTGAGGTCAGCTGAGAGCTAATCTCCTTTAAGTGATTAAATAAAGAAATAAAAAGTACTTGTTAGATCAGTTATGTGTTTTTCCTATCAGATGTAAGACTTCATCATCCTTCCCCAGTTCTTTTCTTCCCCTGTGTTTATTCCTGTGTATTTCAATCTTAAAAAATAAAGTACACTCTTCAATGCTGTTGTGACTCTCAATTAGTCTTTAATTAAATGTTCTTTGTACTATTTCTAGGCTGGGCCTTGGGAATAATAAAATCAAAGATGTGGAAAATGGAAGTTTTGCCAACATCCCAAGTATACGTGAAATCCACCTGGAAAGAAACAAGCTGAAGAAAGTTCCTCCTGGATTACCTGAACTGAAATATCTGCAGGTCATACACTGAACTTAACAGGAAGCTCCAGTGGTTCTGAGTTGTGTGACTTCCACCCTGCCACACTGCTCAGGGCACAACCAAAAGGCGTAACTGATTGTCACAGATATTTTGACTTGACCCTCCTACCAGGAACACCTGAAATCACACATGCTTATTCAAGAAATAAAATCAAACGGCAGGAATACTGCCCAGGGGAAAAAAAGGACAACAATGTGCTATGCCCAGAAAATGTTTTCAGAAAGTTTGTTACAGATTTATCATAGTTTCCATATTAGTGACCTAGAATGGAAATTTTTTCGACTCCCACACTGAAAAGTCTTAAATCCAAAGTAAACTATTTATAAAGATTAAATGATGAGATAATAATTTAAAATTTGTATTTAGAACTAGATAGATTTGGCAAGAAAGTGCTTCCAGAACACTATTTCCTGAATCCTGGAATAGCAATTAAAATAATATCTTTTTTATAAGACAACATAAACCTTGGGATCCCAAGCAGAACAAAGCTTGGGGACACATGAAGAGAGACACCAGTGACAGAGCACACAATAAGCTATTTAGCAAAGGCTTTTCTCTCTGAATTTCATTTCTTTCCACTTTTCATTTCACTTCCAAGAAAAGGAAAATACTTTGAGATAGACAGAGATAAATATAGCTGTATAGATATACATATATATATGCAACTAACCCCAAATATCAACTTACAGCGTAAGGTGAAATAAGATATACAAAGAATTATTTTGTCGCTGTACATTATTTCACTTAAACTCTAAAGTTTACTGTTGCAAGCCCTTTTATTTAGTAATTTAAGCCACATCAGCACTGGCCTGATCTGTTCCTATAATTACACGAACAAATCTCTCCCAGGTCTTGAGACTGCTCCATGAAATCTATTAAATCCCTGAAGATTTGCATTATGGGAGAACATAATACTGTATCATTATAATTCCTACTACAGAAGAACATAAAATTACACTTTAGGACAAAGCTCTATAGAGTCCAATTATTCTGAGAACACTGACAAAACTCCAATGACTTTTCTTTATGGGAGGCTGTGGAGGAGGAAGACCTTTAAAAAAACCTTTAACACAGATTTTTAACTCCTATTCCCACCACGGTCTGCATCGAACTGGTCTTACAGCAAATCCATGTGCCAAAAGCCGTATTTACACACTAACTGTTGAATTTTGTTCTATTTTATCCTGCAGGTAGTGTTCCTCCATTCCAACCACATTGCCAAACTGGGAGTGAACGATTTCTGCCCCTTGGGGCGAAGGAAGAAGAAGGCCCTGTACAGCGGCATCAGCCTCTTCAACAACCCCGTCAAGTACTGGGAGGTCCAGCCCTCGACCTTCCGCTGCATCTTGGCCAGGAACAGTGTGCAGCTCGGCAACTTCCTCAAGTGACCCCCAAGCCGGGCGTTTCAAAGAGCAACTTGGCCAAAGCAGTTCTACAATACTTGAAATTTGCAGGAAAATGCTAATTTTACACTATTTAACCGTTTACAAAGTATTTGCTATGGCAGAGGTAACGAATTAGAAACAGCATGTTAAGGAGGATCCACTGTATTAGTTGATAATGTTCAATCTACATTTGAATAATTTAAGCAAAAGTCTTTATATCTGACAGAAGAACTCTTGGAAGTGAAACTGGAAACTGTATTTGATGTTTCCTATTGTAGATGTTAAATTCTCTTCTTAAATCATGTAGTTTTAACATTCTTTCTTTCAAATAAATTCCATGTGGAAGTGACTTTTTACTCAGTAAGGCCCTTTTCCTCTCCCAAGGTACTGTAAGAAAAGTTGCAAAAAAAAACCCTATCAGACTTCAAGGACAACTTTTGTGCCATTTTTGATAATGAGCAAAGATGCATTTAAAAGGCATGGTATTATCAGGTCGCTGTCTCTAAACTAGATTATATTTTTATAATCTGTTAAGTGAGATAAAGGCAGGTTTCATATCATGAACAGACAAAAAAGCCTTCAAAAGTTTTTGGTAATTTTTTTCTTGCAACTTGAAGAGGAGAGTGTCCTTCAGTTTTTACTACCCATAGAATTTGATGGAGTCTGAACATTAAAAAGTAGGATTCAAGATTTATCGTATGCTTCAAGCTTAATAGGAATTTTCTTTTATCTGTAACAACTGTAATCATGTTTTTCATTTTATTTTCTCCTCTTTCATATTCTGACACCACACAGGTTACGAATCCCTCCCAGTGTAAGCACCTTACAACTGCCGACCGCAAGCAGCTGGAACTCACTGCCCTGCCCTCCCTGTGCAGGGCAGCCACAGAATTCTCAATACTGACAGTACTGTATAAAGTGGATATTTTATATATTTAGTGTATATTTGCTATTGGGATTCAAAATAAATTAAATAAACTTATAGGACACTTGCGTTTGTATACTTGATTGCATGACAGCTCACGTCAAAATATTCAGAGACTATAACGAAGCACCTTCCTGACTCTTCTCTGGATATTTCCTCTGGTCCTCCTTTCCCCAAATCTACACACCTTGTAGATCATTTATCACTGCTGTTCTGCACAAAGGTAAAAATCCAGTGCTGTATCTGAAGCAGTTATGGGAAATGCACAGACTAGCAGGAGAAGAAAATACTACAAAGAAATCAAACAATTCCCAATCTCAGGCCTTTCTAACCACCTTCCTAAACACATTATGCAATGAACATCAGGTCTAATATCTGACTTTTCCCACACGCTAAGCTGTTGAGCCCCAAAACTGTTGTAACCACTAAGCTGTTGAGCCCCAAAGCCATGTACAGAGAGGAGGGAGATCACACTAGGGGAGGTATTTAGTGAAGAATAATTTTTGCAAACAGAAATTCTGTACAGCACTTCAAGGCAGAATAAAAACAAAACACTAAACCCTGAATCTGAAGATCACCAAGAATCCTTCTATTCTTGGCTTCTGGAGATGTTTCTAAGGTGGGCAATTCCTAACAAATACCAGCCTTCCCCTAACAACAAGCCGCCTGCCTTGTGGAACCACAAACAGCTCATAATCCCATCCCAGACCAAGAAACCCTTTCTAAGTCAGTGTCCGTGGGCACACACAACGTTCCTACAAGAAACTGCCTCTACCCTCACACTTAATAAGTCATCTCCAAAGGACTTTATCAACTGCTCAGCTTTGCACCATCCTCAGGGCAAATTCAGCCAGCTTGGAAGTTTCAAAAACTTCGTCTGTGACTTAAACTACATTGGCAATTCTGCATTTCAGCAGGGAAGTGTCAAGTGGTTCATTTTAACTGTCTCCCGTAGGAGTAATTTTTAGAGAAAAGCAGCATTTTCCTACATCACATCATAAACTGGTAGGATGTCTGTCACTTAGAAGAAACAAACACGTTCAATGACCTTCCCCAGTTTCTGCTATCACCCTTCAGCTGGTATTTGTGGGGAATAACAACTAATAATTTACACACTTTGCATCTTTGGCAGCCTTTGCCACAGACCCAGGTGGGTGTCACAATGACACACAATCACTGCAATATAAAATGCACCTTATGCAGTCCCAGCAATGGTTTCTGAACATGGACAACAATGCAATTATCAGAAGAGTCACCAACTAATGAGCACACACTGGTATTCAATGGTCTTCCCACAGAACAAGGCAGCTCAATATCTGGCAAGAAATCAACTGCACCTTTACATTCTCCACAAGTGTCATAGGAAAAGGAAAGAGGGGGAAAGAGAGACCTGACACAAACCCTTCCAAGAGTCTTCCCTTATTACTTATTCCTTGTACAAGTAACTACATTCCGCTAATAAAGAATTAATGTTTATTCCATCTAAACTTCCCAAATTTGACAGGGCTTCTCTCCTCTGAAAACCTGCCAGGTCCCTACAAGACAGTGAGCAAATCTCACCAGAGGATGGCAGCCTGTTGTTACCAATAGAAGGGAAAGGCATCGCAAAGAATAAGTAACAGAGGCCACTAAACACCACAAATACTGACCAGAGTGGCCTGTTTGAGTACTAGAGTACTATTTGAGCACTTTTAAGCACCAAATTCTATGTCCTGCTCTGAACCACTAATTTACCAAGGGATTAATCGCATCTCTCCAGGTCTTCTCTCTACCTCTTTGCTCAATATCAACATATTTAATGCAGTACTTCAAACACAGCAATACAAAGAAAATGTGACAGCAAACTTAATAAGATACAGAAAGCTGGAAAATGTTACTATTATGATTTTAACTTGCACCATCAGCTGTGGCAAGAACATACCATGTAAATGAAAACATATATGAATTTCTTTCATATCCACATTGAAAAGTCAAACAAACCAAAATTTGGACACATCACACCACTTCAGTTTGAGATATTTTTGCTCTGCAAGCAGGATACTTGAAGGAGAACAGTTTCGTAGATACCTATCCCACACAACCCTCGATCACCCATCACAAAATCCAATTCCACCTCATATCCTTAACCTTCTTTATTTCCTTCACCACAACGTATCCGTAGGTTCAATACACAGGTTCAGAATCAATTGGCTCTCTACACACTAATGTATGAAATCCACAGATTATATCAAAGTGCTTTCTCTTGCTGCTAAACAAGTTAAAGAAGGTGAAAAACTGTAGATTTTATTTCCTTTTTTCAGCATTAATGGTGTCTTTCTCCTCTGCCCAGCATAAAACCTGCAGGAATCCAGTGCATCAGGCAAACTGAACACAAGTGACTGTCATGCTCTGGGTGACAGGGCAGGTCACCTCCAGCAATGCCACTGACGACCCAGAAGTGCAGGGAGTGTGACATTGCCCTCTGAGGTCACCCTGCTGGAGAAATGGCCACTGGAACTCATGCACAGGGCAGGCCAAAGTCTCGTACCTGCTGAGGAATAACCCCATGCAGTGATCACTGCTGGCTGGCCCGGAAAGCAGCTTTGCAGGGAAGGACTGGGGGGCCCTGGGGGAGAAGTTGAAAATGAGCCCACAACATGTCCTTGTGGTAAGACAGCAAAGAGTATCCTGGGCTGCTTTAGCAAGATAAGAACAACCTCTTCATTCCCGGAGTTGTTCTTGCTAAGTTATTCAATGAACAAAGCAGCTACAAAAGCCTGGACTCCTATGGATTTGAGTCATACAAACCCCAGGTCCTTCCAGCTTCTCTCTCCATCACACCAAACCACTCGTCTGGCTGCCAAGGGGTTACTCAACAGCTCTGCTCCCTCTTCCATCTGGCTGCTCACTCCGGGCAGGAGGGTTTGCAACTGTCCCTTCCTCAGCTGAAGGACCTCTCTGGAGCGCTTCCCTCTGCCCAGCTGCTATTTTTCACAGTTAATAACAAGTACATAAATACTGCCCTCTATACTGTGTCAAATTTGGTTATGATTGGCAGAGTGGATTAAAAGATATCAAGAGAAATAAGTGACGAAAATAAATGATTCCTTTCTTTAAGAAATCAAGAAGGGAAAGCCTGGCTATTTTCACCACAGTGGAAACTTTCAAAATGTTTCACACAAGTATCCCATCACAAATTCCTGCACCTGCATTTCCCAAAAGTGAGGGAAATGACTCACAACAGACCATTAGAAAAAAGTATATAAACTAAGATATGCAAATTTTTAGCCATTTATCTGGGTTTGATAAAGTGGCAAAACATGTCAGCCACCTAAACCAGTGTATGCACACATACAGCTTCACTCTTCAGCAATTTTTACATCAGTTAATGTAATTACAAAAAGCATTTACCCCGTCCTAAGAAGCAATTGCTGTCATCTCTGCAAGACAGCAGTTACCAACATTAAACTATGTATCATATTCACTCTATTCCCAGTTAAAAGTATTTATCCAGAAAAACTACAGTACACCACAACAGGCAAAAGAAATCAAATAGAAATTCATATTTTCATTTCACTTTAATCAGAATTTAACAGCAACATGATAATAAAAGCAATAGTAAACTAAAAATAATGAAATCATGTTCTGAAGCCTAATTTTTCTGTCAGTGTTTGGAATTTAATGTTGCTTTTTGGGTTTGTGTCGGGATTCTTCCCCCCCCCCACCTCCTTTCTGGGGAGACTAGAGATTTGAGAACAAAGCTGCTAATAGGAAACATATGGAAAAGTCCTGGAATAAATGAAAATCTGACTGTAATTCCAAATGCCACGTATCACACACCACTAAATTATCTGCTAAGATAAATGCAAGATTCACTCTCCATACTCTATGAATCACATGAGATGGGAGACAATGTTAAGTATTAAATAAACAGAAAGGTTTTCAGGATATTCAGAAGACTTCCAAAAGTAATCAATATTTTGAACTGGGCTGGGATGTTTCTCAAAGCCCGTGTGAGCCAATAAAAGATTGGCTCAACAGCACATGCTGCCAACAGACTGACTTGCTGCAGCTTTTCCTATAAAATAGGAACAGTCCAAGTGAACAGTGGGACTCTGGATTTAACCATTGTGCTGCTGTGACTGCAGTGGGAACAACACCCAGCCAGGTTTCCTGATTCACCAACACTCTTCCTGACTCAACTTCTTGCCCAGGAGAAACCCGAAGCCAATGAAATCCCTGGCAGAGCAGGACTGTGGATGCAGTTTTAATGAGAATCTCACACACTTCTAACCACAGCCAAGTCATTGCCACAACCCCCCTGTGCAGCAGCAGGGAATTTAACAGCCCTGGATGCCCCTGAGCAGCCCCACATCCACACCCCAGGGCAGTGATTCACACACCAGGTTGATTGCAGGGGTACCATCCCTCACCCACGAAAAAGTTTCTATCAGAGTCAGGGGTGCAACACTGAAATTCATCTTCTCTCTTCACAATGACATTTGCAGGAACTATTACAGAGTTACTTTCTCTGTTAAGAATGGAAAAAATCTCTGCCTGACAGGTTGCCAAAGGATGTAAAATTTCCAGAGGGGCAGAGCAGGAGCAAGTCATGGCCACAGGCATGGACTTGCCTCTTAATTCTTCAACCTGTGTTATTTCCAAGAGCTTTTTAGATATAAAGACCAATGAAAATATTTTCCTTCCAAAAATGCTCTTCACATAACACATTGACTCCTTCGTTTCCCATCTGTAGAAAAGAAAACTGGGCTGCCATTCTAAAAGACACTATTTTACCAATATTTATGTGCTATTGAGGCCACCAAGAAGATCCAGACACCATATTACTCTTCTTCTGTCAGCTCTATCTGTTTTTGTCTGCTTTCTTTTCTCCAGGGTGAAACAAGGAACAGACTGAACAAGTGACTCACAGGTCAGTAAAAGGGCCTAACTTTTTAGCATGAAGAAAGCAAAGAAGCCACTTATGTACTAACCTCATGAGAAGATGCTTAAATTCAGAAAATGAAAAAATAATCTGGTATTCTGAAAGAACAATAAAAGCAACTGTCTACTCATTTCTCCAGCAGCAATACTGTGATACAAAGCAATTACTTGCTCATGAAAAAGTTAGTGCTTAATAGCTAGAAATTAATTTCATTAAAGCCCTCTTGGCTTTTTGGAATGCATATTTTTAATTTATATTTTAAGATAATACATACAGTTTCCATTTAGATGTTACCTCCTTTAAATTGTTATTTCTAATATTTTATATTTACCCAAATACTAGATTTCACAGGGAAAAAAAAACAAAACAAAACAACAAACATTTATTTAACTCCATTTATAAAATTACTAACATAGAGAAAACCAAATAATTTTCAGAAATAGAGCAATAGTAAATGTCAAGACAACAGTATAACACTTTACATCCATATTCCCATACTGCATAATGCTGTTCTTTAACAGCAACCAGCAGAACCTCCACGTAATATGATGAACGTTGAGATGAAAGAATCAGAGTACTTTCAGAAGTTATGTTCCATGCAAACACGTAAACTTGTGGCAAATATGTTCTCCCTGCCAACTGTGTAGTGGCCTGTAAATCTGGCACATTTGTCAAAGTCTGTTGTGATGCTGTGCAGAAGGAAACATACTTTAAACCTCACACTGCCACTACCACAGCCAGATGCCATAGAGCACTTTCTTAAACAAAATGCTAAATGTTATTTGTCATGTCAGGACCACAGTTAACAATTAGCATTTACAAACCCACATTCTTTTATTTCTGGAAAGTAGCATATAAGTCTGATCTAAACCCAATCTTCAACATCCTTCTTACTGCTTTCATTTAATAGATGGAAGACAAAAACCTTGTTACTCTTTATAAAAACCTTGTGCTGTTATGATAAAGCCACAAACAGTGAGTATTTTAAAAACAAAAAATGTTTCTTACCATACTAACTAAAACCCTCTGTGCTGTTTTCCTTGAGCATGTTCCATTGGAGCACACGTATGTAAGGCAATATTTCATTACTCCTGTTTCAGGAATGCTTTGCCTTAGCAACACTGTGTATTATGGATGAACGCTGCTCCCAGTGCCTTGTGCTTAGCACAGAAAGGGTAGTGTATGCTTCCCACAGTTCCCTCCCAAAATCAGAATGCACAGGAACCTGAGAAGAGGAGAAAATGTGAGCATGGAAAACACATCTGTTAGACGTGCAATGGGTTCATAAAGTAACTGTTCTGTCCTTCTAACAAGTACCTTTCCACTCCAGCATTTCACTGCGAGTGAACCCAGGATCTAGTTCATCCCTTAACCCTTCTGAACAATTATTTCAGAGTAACCAGACACTACTTACAACAGATAATACTGCTTACACGAATGTTAAACTTGTCTTATTATTCCAGTATTGATTGTTTATGATTATTTGGTATTGTGGTAGTAGAAACATTGTATGCTGAGCATTATTTAAATGCTTCTGCTCTAGAAAGTAAAATCCATCTCTTTTAAAAAAAAGCAACCCTTCCCAGTAGTATTGATAATATTATTGCTATATTATAATTACAGTATTACAATCTTCTAAGGTTTCTTGCACAACAAACATTCAGAAAAAATGGTACAACCCTCCTCTTTTGTCAGCCTTTCAAAGTCAATTACCCATTGCTGCAAGCTGATACTGTCATAGCAAAAACCCTCACGCTCACCCTTCAGTTCAAAAAGTTTCAGTATTACAGATTTGAACAGGAGACTTGATACTTTGCTTTTGCAATACCAGTTGTTCATTGCACGTGTTCATGCAGATGTTTAACTAACCATCTACTGAAATCAGGGCTCCCTAAAGTACTGCTTGTAAATGCAGAGATGCTTCAAGTGCATTCAGCTCTAGAAATTCAATGTATTACTCTTCATTAGCAGAAGTTACTCAACAATTGTCAGTGTGATTATATTAATTCCCATGGTACAAGGTCAATAAGATCAACTGCTTTCAGTTGCTCAACATGTTCTTCCCAGGAGCTCTTAGCAAAACAAAGCAAAACGCTTAAAACAGGCTGCACAAGATGTGAGTTCCCAGAGCTTTGACCTTGTAATACCACCTACTAAATGGGAAATTAGTAGAGACCACACAATAAGGTGCAGGTCAGAGGCAACAGGAAAGCCCCACACACTGCACAGCTCTGTCTTCCTTTGCTCTTTTAAACAGATTAGGTCTTGTCTCAGTTCTGCAGGACTGTTGATATGATTTGATGACCTTTTCCATAACCTTTAAAAGCACATATTCACACAGGGAAATGCTCCTGGAATGACTTTCCACTGGTGAGCAAATAACACAAAGCCTGGAAGGGCTCTGGCTGGGCTGGAGGCTCTGCAGGAACAAGCAGGTCGGTATCTCAATTTGCAGAGTTATGCACTGCAGTCACCAAGTTTTCAGATCTGGCACGGGCTAAAAAACCCCGGCAGCCACAGTTCAGTTACCACTCAGTTACTCTGGGTGATGGCAAGCAGAGAAGTGCCTTTGCAGATGATCTACAGGACTCACCCAGGTTGCAAGGGGCATGACAGCGTTGGGGGATTGACAGTTAAGACCTAGAAATTGGGATTCGAGGAGTTACTGCACCTGCAGTCTGACCTGGAAGTGCAGCCCAGCCTAGATGGCACATGCCTAAGGCTGTTTCCTACTTCAGGAGCCCACAGGCTTTAAAGGGGAATCAAATTATAACATTTACAGTTCCACACTGTACTTGACTGTGCATTATCTCCCCTACTGCACAGTCACCCAGAGGAACAAACCAACATCACCAGTTCTTCTCAAAAACACAGAATTCCTACTGAGTTGTCAACTAAGGATTTAAGAGATTTGAGCTTGAGGCTTTTCTTCAAACCTTTAATAGAGAATTACTTTTACTGAAAAACTTTCTAAGTCCAGCAAGATCATGTGCCCAAGACAGCCCTCAGTTCTAATTTCAACAGCTTGGCTTCATTTGAGTTCCTTTAATTATCTATGAACAAAATGCACCTTTTCTTTTTCCTTTCTCTAGGCTTCATATGGACCATTCTAAGTTTTGGAGAGACAGAAAAAAACCCACCAAGAAACACAAGAAAACCCAAGAATCTAAACCTGGGAATACAAGGCAAAGGCAAAGTAGTGTAATTTATAGCTTCTTATTATCAGGGCCAGTCCCATTCACCTCAATGACACTAGTGACCTTCTCTACTTTATTCTATGAATACTTTGTCTAAATTTGGAAATCTCAAATGTGTTAGGCTGACCATAGTCAACTAGCTAAACTAACCTAAATTTATAAAATACTAGAACAGACACCTTTCTTATGTTTTCAATTCCAAAACAAAGGTGAAAAAGCTGACAAGTCTCCTAAGTTTAATACAGCTAATGGAGATGGTGAGATTTCAAAGATTTTAATTTATGAAAAGGATCCATCCAAGTTTGGCTTAAGAAAATAAATCAGCTTGAAGCCAACCCTGGCTGTCACAATGACAGACATTCTGCTTTGCATCACAACTGCATAAAAAAAATTATAAAAACCCCCCACAGATTCAGTAGCAAAAATAAGTCTTTATGAAATATTTTTTGAGACTGAAAATCAAAACATGTTGAAAACTTGATAAATTTTCACAGCCTTTGCGACAAGATTTTTATATGAATGATGCTAAATGTAACCCTCTCATTAACCTCCTTGTAGGGAAATTCCTACCACACCTCAATTGAAAAAGATCAAACCACACAACTTGACCAGGATCACAAAGTATAGACTTGTTGGTCTCCAAGACAGTTCATGCAACAAAACAGGAACTGAATCTTAATATATCCCATGGCTGGAGCTGCATCATCTTCTGCAGCTCAAAATGCTTTAAAACAAGAGCTTTACCACAGTTGCTCAAAAGGACAGACTCTCCTGCGCTGCCACCATGGATTTTCAAATGCACCATGAGATTTTGGGTCTCTTAATGGCTTAAGAGACTTTGGGACACAATCAGTCGTAGAAAACAATAGAAAAATATCAGGTATGGAATTAAAACTCTCACTTTTATCTTTAGATAAAATATGATTTACATTTTTAGGTATGTTTTGTTTAGAACTGTTACTAGGACAAAATTTCCAAAAATCTGCATTGTGTTCTTTGTCTCGTGCATTAAAAAAAAAAAAATCAAACTTTATAGCAGCCATTAACATTTTACTAACTGAGCATAACAAATTTGGTGTTTTCTTTTTTTATTTCTCATTATGAATGTATTATAATTATTTCAAAAATTGATTTTTTGTGCAGCATTATCTGGCTTTAGTAGTACAATGTAGCTATTCAATTATTAACTGTTAATCAAGGACAATGGAGTTTTAACTTGACTCTTTCAGCCTCTCCCTTGTATTCTGTAATCTCTACATAAACATATGACTGCTTTCATTTACTTCCAGTATTGTCAGCTCCTACAATATTATTTTGGGCATGACTTCTTGGGCTTTTCTTTATATCCCAAATGTTAGAACCACATACAATTTATCTTCTCAAACATGGTCTTGTCATCAATGTTAAAGAACAAACTTGAAAAGGTCGAGCAAATCATCAGTCATGAAGCTCAAAGTCAAAAAGGAGAAACTTACTGTTGCATTAATTTTTAAAATATGATACCTCTAAGGCACTTCCAAAGAAGCAGTTTTAAGAACCAGATTCTTCCTTGTGAATAAATTTTGAAATAACTTAATTTTTCTACCAAACCAAAAGCATAATTAAATGCTTTGAATAAATCATACGTTTAATCCACTTCACAAAAGAACCGTCCTTTTTCTCCATTTTTTTGCCTGTATCAAATTTATTTAAGTATTATAGAGCAGCAAAGGCAGATAACTGTGCCTTTTTTCTTTACTTCCTCTTAAAACCTATGAAAAATGTTTCTTGAGTAAGATGATTTATGTCTTATGTCATACTTGCCCTTTTCATAAGATCTGTGCTCTCTCTACACAACTTAGCAAAAGAGATGTTGGAGACTCACTGTGAATCCTTAACTTTACCACCACCACACCGACAGCACTGTATAGCACAAGTCCTTTGCAGGAAGGAGACAGGACATATAAAAAGTACAAAATGAAAGGTGTCTTTAAGAGCTCTTCTAGAGCACATTCTTTCCCTCACTTTTGGTAAGGGTAATTTTTTTCAGCTTCTTAACTTCATCCTCAGAGACAAACCCTTTGCAGAACTGAATCACTGCAGTTGAACCCTCACTATGAACTAATAACCTCTGTAATAATTTTTGAAGTCTTATTCTCTTTTTTTTTAATGGGAACTGGTAGCACTGAAAGAATCTTGCAAATTATTTTGAAGTGATTTTAACAAAAGGACAGATTGCTTCACAGCCTTATGACACAGCATCTACAGCAACTGATGATGTGGCACAAAGCACTTTTTTTATTTTACTGGCAAATCAGAAGAGGGGCCAAGGCTGTTATTTTGTGTTGCCTTCCCACAAGGCTCCTCACCACAAAATATGGCTTAGACAGATCTTTTGTTCCTCCAGCTGTGCTAGGCTATGTCTCAAATGATTTCTCCAGCACAATAACTTGCTGTCCTCTACAACTTGAACTTCGCCGATTTCCAGAGAGTAAGTTTTCTCGGTAAGCAGGAATAAAATAAACTGATTGTGTTATTTTTGCAGTAAGGAGTGATTCATGCATGCCATATAATTTGTAGCCTTCAGTTAGTAAACTGCTTACAGAGACAGCTACTAAGCTACTAAGCAAGAGAATTGTGCTTCAAAGGTTTTCTGTTTTCACCTCTGAATGTGTGGTTTATCATGTTGTGTGCATCTCCTGCTCTCAAGTTTCACCTGACATGACTGCTTAAAGTTCTAAGAATTACCTCATGCAGTGTTACTCAGTGCTTTGAGATGTGACCTGCAAGACCGGCAGGGCAGTTGCTTTTTGAGCACATACTATTCTAGTATATATGAAATATACTCAGCTACAGCCAAGGTACAAAAAGTTCCTCCCAGGTATCAGTTCTGATCTTCATAAAACCTCTGGGAGACTTTGCACTGTTCTACTTATTTCATTATGTATCACTGCTTTTTAAAACTTAAAATTACATGTCATTTACTTTATGACTATCTAAAACTTAATTTCCCTTCCCACCAACAGGTCACAACAGACAAATTTAAATATGGGGGTTCTGAGTCAATCAGTCTTTCACCTCCTCTGGGCTGCTCTGGTCCTTTGTCAGTATGAAGATTATGATTTTGAGGATGAATACGATGAGCCAGACCACCAAACTCCGTATTATTTTAACCCAAACACGCAAGCTGAGGTTCCTCGCATTCCGTTCCCGGTTGAGTGTGCCAGGGAATGTTTTTGTCCACCAGCTTTCCCCTTATCCATGTACTGCGACCATCGGAAACTGAAGACAATACCAAATATCCCCAGTCACGTCCAACAACTTTATCTGCAGAACAATGACATCGAAGCTGTGCCTGCAGCACAGTTCACAAACGTCACCTTTGTGAGGGAAATCAACCTCAGCTACAACAAAATTAAATTCCATATGATCGACTATGGGGTTTTTGCCAAACTTTCTCACTTAGTGCAACTTCATTTGCAACATAATGAATTAGAAGAATTTCCCTCCCCACTGCCCAGCTCTCTAGAGAGACTCCTCCTTGGCTTCAACAAGATTTCCCGGCTGCCAGGAAATGCTCTGGAAGGATTACCCAACATCACCATGCTGGACCTTTGCAGTAACTTACTTGATGACTCAGTACTCAAAGAAAGACCCTTTTCTAACATGAAAAATTTAATGCAGCTCAACTTATGCAACAACAGATTACAGACTATGCCTCCGGACCTCCCATCATCCCTTATGCATCTCTCTCTTGAAAATAACTCCATTTCTTATATTCCAGAAAACTATTTCCACAGACTTCCCAAAATCATTGCTCTGAGAATGTCCCACAATAGCCTGCAGAACATTCCACGCAACACCTTTAATTTACCCAACCTCCTGGAACTTAACCTTGGACATAACAAATTGAAACAAGTATTCTATATTCCAAGAAGTTTGCAACATTTGTATATCGAAGGCAATGAAATTGAAAGTATGTTGATGCTTAAATTTTTTTAAAAGCAAAAAACTTAGTGGATTTTGGCACTGGTCATGGGAGGAATGCAGGGAGAATATCATCCCATCTTCAGGATGTCAAACTGTCTCATCCTCAGTCATTTCAGACCAAACTGGTAAAATTAGAGAGGGTTTGATTTTTCAGCTTACCCCTAGTTTGCAATTCTTTGTAAAAATTAACACCAGTTTTTCATATAGCAAGCTAAAACATTTTGAAAATTGCTACTGATGTGGCAATTGATAAAAACAGACAAAAGGAATTACGAAATTATTTCATTCACATAAAATAGTCATTAAGAATTGTAGTAGTAGCCATATTTTTTTACTCCACAGCCTTATACTTTGCAAACCCCAAAACTGTTACCTCTGCCATTCACAAAATCGATTTAAAACACAAGGATTATATTGCTGCACACTGCAAAAACATTTTCCATTTCAAATTTCACTTTTGCCATAGACCTTAAACATAACCACTTCCTGTATTTTAATCAATATTTCTCACTCTCTTGCAGACATAAATGTTACTTTGATGTGCCCAGCCCTCGACCCACTGAACATCCACCAGCTGACCTATATCCGGGTGGACCAGAACAAGCTGACGAGCCCAATCAGCAGCTACGCCTTCTTCTGCTTCCCCCTCATCAGAACCATCTACTACGGAGAACAAAATGTTGCTGTCAACAATCCAACCCAGCTCAGAACACCAGTGTTCCGGCGGTTTCTAACGCCAGAGGAATACCAGGAAGCAGAAGACAATCATGAGACACAAAATCAAGACACTGAAGAAGATCACGAAGCAGAAGACAACTACTTTCATCCGTACTTTCACTGAAATGATTGTTAACGAGTACACAGGGAAACTTTTCCTTAGTTGTGGGTCATTCATAGCCATTCTAGAACAACTGGATAGTCTGGGATATTTAGGATATGTGTGTGGAGACAGGATTTTAGGGCAGGTAAATGTCTTTTCAGGAACAAAGAGCACTCACCTGAGCATTAGACAGAAGTCTGGTCTGTACCTGGGTTGATGATGGACTCACCCTTGGGTGACAAAAATCAACCTGATTCTGTGTTCTAAAGTGATCCAACTGCAAAATGACTAACATACAAATGAATGTCATACTCTATAGGAACAAAAGGTTAAGGCTGAAAATCCCTCCAGCTCTGCATCCTACTGCTGACAGCAGAGGCAAACAGGCACACCAGAGAACAGGAGAGGAGGGGAAGGGCACAAAAGTACTTTCACAAGGTTCCTCCACATCTCACAAATACAGATGGTTCTTCTTCCAACTTCTGACAGGACAAAAAAAAAAATCAAACCTTCCTCATATGATTTTTAAGTGTTCTGACAAGGTGTATTATAACATTTACTTCTCTGTCTGTACCTCAGCTATCACAATCTTTCAAATGAGATTTCAGCTTATTAGTAATACAGGCAATGAACAGCCTTTCATCAGACTCTTAGGATCTAGAGAGAAGCATGTGCATTAACACAACTGAACCATTAGCATTTACATTTTACCTGCGCTTTAGCCCACGTTATTTCAGAAGACGCATAAAAACATAACGTAGTCTTTTTATCAGAATTGTTAGTCAAGTAGAATAGGTACAAATAGAAGCATTTCCAGTTGTTTAAACTATTAATTTAGACTATTCCTCTGCAAAGCTAATACCAATGAGCTATATTCTGCTTCGAAGTGGAATTAAAACTGCTTTAAGTGACTTGAAGTACTATATAATCCTTGAGCTATGCAAATGTTTTTGGCGTCTTATGCCAGGAAACAGATCCAAATAACTATAGGGTAAGATAACACTACAAAGCACTTTATTGCTTTTTCCAGCATTTTTCCCCTGATAAAGCTTTATTAACTGTGAGGAAGAATCACCATTTTCAACAGGAAAAACAAATGAAGGCACGCAATAGATCCATACACCACACTACCAGTTTTACATTGTACTTTAAGTATATGAAAAGTAAAAAAGGTACAGAAAATTACATGAGCAAATTTGTATTAGCATTTCTAAAAAGTTACAGACAGATATGGCTTTTTCTCTTATAACTTCAGTTATTTTTTGAAGCCCATTGTCATATATTTTGGTTTCTGATTAAACAATTATTAAGAAAATGAAAATACCTAGTGACAGATTTTTTTTAATATAAAGATTCATTGTAAGCCCATGAATATAACCTTATCTTCCTCCTTCTTAAAAGTGTTTAATAACACTTATCAACCTTAAGTACCTCTGGTTTTATAAACAACATATACATGTATTATTTCATTTAAATAATCATTAAAAATTATGCACAGTATATACACAAAATTAAAGATATTTATAACTTTACAGCTTTATTAATATAAACATGTAGTATATGAACCTTTAGGGAATCTTTCAACTATTTCAGATGTTAAATGAATGGTATTTAGTAATTTAATCAAACTGTCTCCATTTCTTCATTTAGCCTCAAAAGAGTGGAAATATATTTTGCCTTTTCCCATATTTTGTTTGATGGTATTTCATATTTATAAGGGTTACTTTTTGAGATATTTACTTCAGTATTCTGATCATAAAAGTTTTGTGGATTAGCAAAGACTCCTTTTTAGAAAGCAGATGGTTTACATTTCACATTTTCTTAATTTAATTTCTTAATTTAACTTATTCACATTCCACTTTTAC
>VWZG01012113.1:170230-207487 GCA_013396735.1 Grallaria varia
AGAGATTTCACAATCATTTTGCAGTACTGCTGCAGGAGTATGAATCATTCAGCTATAAGCCAAACTGCATGCACTCTATTGCAAGTTATGGAACTCCACAAATATGAACATTTATCATGTGATGTTTTAAACCATTTTGTCCAAAATTTATGTTTCTAACCACCTAATTAATTTAAAAGGAAAGTAAGTAATAATATTATAATTAATTGCATAAATTCATCATCAACAGAGGGGAAAAAAAGAAATCACCCTTCTCCTGTTATAAAAGAACAGTACAAGAAAAACAGGTAGATATGAAGATGAGCCATAAACACAGAGTAAAGCAGATGCTATGGATGATATAAGGAACAGATGACAGGAGCACTGATAAAATATCTCTCTCAGGCCAGTGAGTCTCAGAACCCTGACTCAAGTGTCCCCGTGGACACAGTAACAGCTCTCAACAAATTACGACACTGTTATAAAGAAGTAATGCCAATTCAGGGAGGAATTCTAAGAAATTTAAATAAACTGCAGTACATTGGCTTTGCTTCAAGATATAACTGATGATGTATAGCAAAGTTCAGGAGAACATGTGTTCCACAGAGGGGTCTGGGTAAGCAGACAGTGCTGTTCCTCCAGTTATTGTTCACATTTGTTAGCCACAGTTGGATTTCTGTTTAATATTGTGAGAGAGTTTCACAGTGCACTTTATTCATTTATAACACAGTAACTGATAAAAGGAGTCTTCCTTTTCATAAATGCAAAAAATAGAGGTAATGTCTTCAGCTTTCAAAAATCCTGATTATAAATCAGAAACATATGGAAGGATGTTCATACAATCACTAGGTCATTTTTCAGCTGTCTCTGTTTTGCAGCTGGTGGCCCTAACAGTGACCTAAACTTAATCTAACCCACCAAGCCTTGGAATTAGTTGCAACTTTTCATAAAAATCCTGGAGGTGTTTATGCATAACTATTTAATCTCCAGTATATTTTTGGGTCATTTTGATGCTTCAGGAATGCTCTAAATTTTGTCTCTAAGAGATGATGACCATTTATTTTACATTTCATACTACCTGTGAACCCTCCTCCATTGCTCCCATGCTGAGTTGGAATATACTTTAATGTCACCTAACTGTTCTATAGTATTGCCTTCAGTCCACTTCCTGTGCAGGGCTCAAGAATTAAACAGGAGACTGCTTCCTCCTCCCTTTGGGATACTTTTGGTTCCCAGAATGAATGCAACCCCAGCATAAGCATTGGCATTCAACTGCCTTAAAACTATTTTTAGACCCTGTATCAGGACCTCAACAAAAAGCAGAGAGGGATGCAGGAGTCACAGAAGTTTCATATCACACATTTATGCAGTAGTACCAGAGACAGAAAAGCAGTTTTAGAAGGTAGACTTAATCCCACACATAGGACAAGCAAAACAGGCCTGCATTTTAGAAAATAAGAATTATGTAGCAAACAATCTCAAGAAGCTATTCCTTTCAGGTTAAAAAAAGAAAATAAAAAGACAAACATTGGCTTCAGTTTTAACATCACTTGATGCCTTTGTTCTCTCTAAGAGTAAACCCGTGTCTCACTGCCTGTACCTTATTTTGCACATGTTATCAGCCTGGTTCAATAATTAACTTTGACTCTATAAAACCTTTTCTATTAGAATGATTCCAATGCAGAACAGCTGGTCAACATTGTGAAGTGTTTGATCCCATTTCACACGTGAGACATGCTAAGGAATATTGAACAGGTTATCTTCCACATGGAGCAAAACCACCACACACAAAAGAAAATTCAGCACTGTGCCCAGGTATATAAATGCTCAGGAGTCTTTAAAAGCTTTCCTAATTTGTCTCAACTCCTTCTGTCACAGACAAATTTCTGGCCAAGAAAAGACACATCCCAATGTTCACCATAAGCATAGGTCAGCTGAGCAATAATCCAGACTTTTTTCCAAGAACACTTAAAACCAATCAAACTCAAACTGCAGAATTCGCCGGTATTGTCCTTTAGAGACTGTGATACAAGAGGAAAGCCAAGGTCGTTAAGCAGCTGCAAGACTACACTTTCTTTGCCTAAATATAGAATAAATCTGAGTACTTGCAAATTTGAAAAATCTCAGCTTTGGTTATTTCATAAGGAATATCTTGATAGCTTTGGTTTCTTCTTGAAGCATTAGTAAGAGGGTGAGAATCAAAGTGAACTAGTCACACTAAAGCTCTGAGCGGGGCAGATATGAGGCCACCTGGAGTACAAGATCAATAGACTGAGCTGGACAGCAACCAGTGCAAAGCCATAAAATCCGCAAAACAAAATCTTTCCTCAGTTCCTCTAGGATGTCTTCGTCTTGACTTTTTGCTTTACCTGCTCGACATATAAACTGCACTAAATACTAGATTTCTTCCCAGATACTGAAGATTTAGTCAGCAACACATAGTTTGGATAGTTACCTTCATTTCTCTTGCTCTCCTCCTCCCATGCTTTTCCTACCTCTGCCATCCACACCCACCCAACTTCTCTTTTTCTCTTCCGAAAAAGAGAAACCTGATATAAGTTGTCTAACCTAGCAGAAGGCAATCTTAGGAAACAATTCTTACACCTACTCTGTATGCAACCCTTTTCCCCTAAAGTTAAGTGTTTCTGGCAGCAGAACCCAGAGAGCAAGGGTCCCTTGTTAGACTGGCTTCGGTTCCCTCTACTAGAAGGAAAGACTGTACTTCATTTATACCTTCAGCTACATTTTATAGCCTTACAAACCTGTAGGGAAATGACTACTGTTCAACTTTAAGCCAGGATTTCATGTCAACAAAATCAGTAGAATGACTGTTTTAAATGCCCAGCACTTCAGGTGGAAGTATTTTGCGGGGAAATCAGTGCACATGAGGATCAAGGGGAAATCAGAAAGCACCTCATGAACACATTTTCAAGGTCCTCTTCAGACACTGGAGTTCAGCAAGTTAAAAACACAGCTTGTTTAGGTTTCCAGAACAGAAACCACTTTCCAAGTACACAGATCCCTGTAACCAGAGTCCAAGCACTTACACTTATATATGCAATTTCCAAGCACTAACAGTGCCTAGAAAGCGCACTCTGCTTGCCAGGGTATTTCCTGTGAGCTCCCCTGCTGCCAATGCATATGAACCACATTTTCATTTCACAGGACTTGGATATTGTGGTTGTTTCAAGTCACTCTGAGCAGGAATAAAGCAGCATTGGTGATGGAGGAAGTGCCACTACCCTTTCCTTGTTTGCAGCCACTTACCCCATCCCTGTCCTCGAGCTGATCTGAGCATCTGGTGCAAGTTAAAAGTATAGATAAATGATATAGATAAATAAGATAAAAAATGTTTAAATCTGACAGCATTTGCTGACATATTTTCTTCCTCCTGACACAAGGGATGACAGCGCAGACAAAATATGCATACTGGGTTGACCCTGGCCAGATTACATGGACGTATTAAGTCCCTTTCTGCAACTAGGCAGAAGGGAGAGGGGTCATCCACCCACCACCTTTATGGGGAAAAAACAGACTCAAAGTGAGATAATACCTAAAATTTATTACTAACAGGATAAAAGCTAAGCTAAAGAGTGAGAAATAAAACAGTCTTAAGACACACACCACACACACTTTCCCCCACCCCTCCTTCTGTCCATGGGGGGTTGCAGTAGGTTGCAGTTGCTGCCGCTTGCGATGTGAGTTCCCCCGCCCCTCGGGGTCACTCATCCATGGGGTGCAGTAAAGGTTGAGTCCCTGCACCCCAATGGGCCTCCATGGGTTGCAGGGGGACATCCTGCTTCACCATGGTTTACAGGGGACCACAACTGAGTCCATCCCCTGCTCTGTGGGGTCCCTCCTACAGGAGACAGTCTTTAATAGACTTCTCCAATGTGAATCCACCCCTCGGGCAGCAGCTTCTCCAACATCTGCTGTCCCGAGGGCCACAGCTCTCACTTGGGTAAAACCTGCTCCAGCGTGGGTCTGCCTTTCCACGGGTCCACAGGTCTCCTGTTCCAGTGTGAGTCTGCCTCTCCACAGGTCCACAGGTCTCCTGCTCCAGTGTGAGTCTGCCTTTCCAAAGGGCCACAGGTCTCCTGCAGGATTCCCCTCCATCCTGAGCCTCCCACAGGGTCACAGTCTCCTTTCAGTCATCCACAGCTCCAGCACGGGCCCCTCCATGGGCTGCAGGGGTTTTAGCTCTGAGTCCTTCCTCTGCTCCATGAGGTGCCTCCTCCCCCCTGGCTTCTGCAGTGACCTTGATGTCTGCCTTGTTATCCCATGTTCTCACTCCCTGGAATTTTCTTCTGTGCAACAACCTCCAATTCTAAATATGTTATCACAGAGGCGTTACTGTGATCTCTAATTGGCTCGGCCCCAGCCAGGAGCCGGATGTTCCCCCTGGGGCCAAGTGTCATTGGCTCCTATGGGACAGGGGAAGCTTCTGGCAGCTTCTAACAAAAACCACCTCTGCAGCACCCACCCCCCGCCACTACAAAAAAAAATTCAGCTACAGCAACCCAGGACAATATGGGACAGAACTATTTTATTTGGCACTGGCAGTAAATCTATATTGTAAGCCAGGCCTTGCTGACACCATGCCAAGTGAATTACTTAACATGTCACTCCTAGAATGTACTTGTAAATAAATATTCCTGAGTGCCTTAGAGGTGCTTGTACAACAGCAGTGAATATACACATTCACTGTTTTAGTAGGAAGCACTAAAAATCTTGTGACCCTGATCAGATTCTTAATTTTCTACAGAAGTTATTTCTAACCTCTTCTCTTAGAAATCAAAGTAAGCAAGAGCTTTCTTGCATGAAAGCTTTCTAAATTTTCAAGGCCTCATTTATCTAGTAATTTTCTCTCATTTTTTAAACTTATCATATAGAAGGCAAAAAACCCCACAAACTATTCCCACGTGCATAGCTGTAACATCAAGGATTTCAGAATATAACAAATATAAGATTTAATATCTTGCTTTCAGCTTCAATACCTAATACTTTTTTCCCTTAGAATAGTTATCCTTTGATTACATTCAGGCATTGGAAACACTTGGATGTCCCGGAGCCAGAGGAAATCTTAACCTGGATGTTTGGCAGAGGGGTGCCAGTTGGAAAGGGGGAAGAACAAAGCAGAGCTGTGTCATTACTTCTGACACATGCCTGAAGTCAGGAGGGATGGTAAGATGGTACTGACACTGCCCCTTACCGAACCACTTCCAAACCTCTGGTGTTCTTATTGTTCCAGCAGCACGGCATCCAGTGTGACTCGGCCCAATTTCCATTATTACTGAGCCTGTTCTCTTTGCATCTGTTATATCCTTGCAACAAAACCATTCTCCTACAGCAAGCTCTAAGTGCAAACTATCACATTGTTAAATTTGTATATGAGATAAACCAAGAATATTTTTATAAAATCCTAATGAGCTTAGAAAATGGTAATATTTTAAACTCAGAGTTTAGAGAGCAACTGGCTGTAGTCACTCTCCAGTTTGCAGATTTACTACAGACATCTGGTTTCTAGACATGGCAGCACAACAAAACTTAACCAAAAGGTGCATGGTTTATCCCCAATATTACTCTAGAAAAAACAAAAAATAAATGACAATGAAAGATAAATATATATCTGGATATACTCCTACTAGATTTTATTCCTACATACTTTTTAAAGACTCAAAAAAGCTACTTTGAAAACTTTCAAGTTGGTCATCTGGCTCCCATTTGTGCTGACTGCCAAAAATACATAATGAGGAAAAGGATGGGGGAGGAAGAACTGCATCATAAATCCAAAAAACTGCGGCTCATAGTTCAGATGGAAATTCTACACCTGGACAGCATGTACTGAGTTACCTACAGAATTGAAACAGAGCTTTACTCAAAGCAAGTACTTACTGTGAGACCAATTTTCCAATAAACTGTCCAATAAGTCAATTAATGAAGCATTTACACATTAATTGTCTAAAAATCTCAGCAAATGCAAAGTTCTAAGGTGTATTTTTTGTTTCCAAAAGTTTCCACTTCATACGTAGATGAAACTTCTCTAACCACATACAACTTGTAACTTTATTATTCCTAAAACGTGACTAACACAGCAGACGTGTTTTGGCTCTACCTTTGCCTCAGAAAGCAGCTGCTTTCTCTCTGAGCTAAAGCATTTAACAAAATGGATAACACATGCCTTATTAGAGACCTCTAGTTTGCACAATTAATATTTGATTTACAGAAAGAGCCTTTGGAAATATAAAGAATAAATACCCGCAAAGCAGAAAGCTGCGACCTGAACAAGTAACACCAAAAGTAGAATGAGCCAGACAGGCTGAGCATTTACAAATGTTATGCAAAGTACAACCCCCTGCTCCAGGATATTATCTCTCCCCCTAGGGAGAGAATGCTGGCAGAGCATTTTTACCCCATGGAAAGTACTTTTCAGACTGTCAGACTTTGAGAGAGTATCCATTTCAACAACTGGGATGTAATTCATAACTTGAACCTAAAGTGCATCGGTAAGAATAACCTACAGATAAGGATATCTGGTTTTATGACAATCACTGAAGAGCTTGGAATCTACTAAAAAGGTAGGTGGATGTTTTTCCTAAAGGTATATTGACCTAAAGCTTTAAGAAAACACTCAATTACAGTAAACAGGGGGAAATGCTGTATAAAGATGCATTTTAAGAAGTATCACACGTATATTTGTAATGTTTTAAAGATCATGTTTATAGCCTCCTTCCCCTGCCTGAAAAGCACACAACTTATAAAATATTCAGGGAGTATTGAGTTCTTATTTACTATCAAACGCAAAGTAAAATACAATTACAGATTATGGTTACGGAGCATTTAGGTTTAAAAATCCTTATTTTGACAATCCAGAAAATGTATTTGAACCTCGCAGGTTTTAATTAGTCCATTTACACACTTGCCAAATGTTTCAAAAATTTACAAAATCCTCTTGCTTTTAACAAAAATAACACTGGGAAACAAGCAAATGCAGTTAAGATAATATTTTCCTTATTAGCTGGAAAATGCTGTTTATTATTTCCCAGTTTCTTCTCATGTTAAGAACAGCTTTTATAGAGTCTAATTAAAGGATATCAAGAGTTAAAAGTTGTTCCATGTTCCTTATGTGTTAGAAACGCCTGCCAGCTAGTCCTCTAGGCTTTAAATATTGTTTTGACGGATTGCATTTTCATTTCCAGTCCCAAAGAAAGTGTTCTCCATAGTCCAGGCACGAGCAGATCTCCACCAGCTCAGTGAGAGCCACAAACATTGGTCCAGGCAAGGATGGAGACTTTGCAGGCTGCTTTTCTTTGGCTTATGTTTGTACCTTTGGTAAATCCAGCACCACATCTACAGCAAGAGCCATTCCAGTTTGATGAGTATGATACAGATGTTTCCAGGGGAAGCCTGATTCAACAGGATTATGAAATTCAATCCAAGGATTTAATAAAGGTATTTTATTTATATTTTCATTTTAATATTTTTGGCTGCTAAGCATTATGTGAATAATATATGTGCATGTGAGTTTAATGGAAAAGTCTTAGAATAACAGTAAAACATACCATAGGTTCAGACACAGGGAAAGCCACTCAAAACCACAAAAATATTTTGCTTGCTACAGTCTGAGAAACCCACAGAAAGCAGGGTTTCACAAATAAGACTAAAGCATCATTTCAGCTCTGCTGCAGTTCTGTGCCTACAACTGGAAGAGTTTCAAGAGTAGGATATACTTGTTATTAGCACAACAGTTTGAGTAAGGTGTTAGGACAGTAAATCTGCTTCAAAACAAGGATGGTGATTGTATTTATGACTTTTTTGTATCAAAGTAATACTTGGAACAGTAATTTTCATTGAACATAACCTGCCAATATAAACCAGTTTCTCTTTTGATTTTTTTGAACTATCAAGTTTCTTGCCTTGGTTTTTTCAGGGGTGGGTGGTTCGGGTTTTTTTACAACTCAGCAGTTCAGCAGCGCTGAACTTCTATGGAACGGCCAGTCCTGCAGGAGTCACCTACATTATTAACACTCAGAGTCTCAATAAAGAGAACATCTGCTATGCCTCAAGGCACTCACCAGCACCCTCACACGGTCCTTTTGGAACACCTTTGCTGTGTGCTCCACAGACAAACCTGTTAAATTAAACACTGAGGCTGAAGACACAAAACCAGGGGAGAGTTAAAGCAAGTGCCACAGCCTCAGCTGCCAGGGACAGCTGAAAACCTCACACACCCATTCAGTGTGTGCACATGAAGAGGAGATACAACACTGAGCAGGAAATAAAACCAGCAGAGATTGTCCAAGACTAGTTGCCAAGGAAAATACCACATATCCAAACCAAGCAGCAACAACCAAGTATGATCAATTCAAGGTGGTTTTCATTAATGGTAACCGTACTTGTCATAATAACTTAGTCAGATAAACAAGAAAAGCAAGACAACAGCAAAAGATAGTAAGTAAAAAAAAATAAATCTGCAGCACATGTAGAAAAATCACTTTTGTATACTTTTTAAATATTTTCCCAAGTCTACTGAAATCACAGTGTTCCATTGTTAGACTAAATACAATAGCTACATATTTATATAAAAAAGTCTAATGTATTTTTAAATCTGACATCTGCCACAGTGATGAAGTAACACGTTTTTGTAAACCCATGAAAAGGAGACTGTTTAAATGACTCTTAACTAATAGGTGATTATCTACTCACAACTAAGTTCTTAAAAAATACTAAAAATGCAAACTTTAACCAGCAAGGCACAGCATCAGAAGTCACTCATTAATAAATCATTTTAGGATGATTGCCGTGGTTTGAGTCAAAGAACAACAAGGAATATACCTACATGGGAATGGTGCCAACAGATGAGCCACAGACTAATCAAAGTCTCTCCAGGCAGTGGTCTAAGCTACAGGTCTTCTGAAGGCCAACAGTTCTGCTAGGATAATTCGAGGAATGCAATTGGTCATTATTTCCATCAGGTCGATTCTCCAATGAAATGTTTTTATTGCAAAATAATAAATTAGTTCCTTATGTGTAACAGCTACATCTATACAAGTCCCAGTGTTCCCAGCTTAAATCATAGAGTGCACAAACAAATCCTCTATTCATTTATTGCACAAATTCTAGCTCCCAAATATTCCAAGTGTTAACTGTAACTGAAATATGTGCCAAAAATGTCCTCAAGCATGCCCAGTCAGAAATCTATCCCGCATGACAAATTTAACTCCTTAGTGTATGCTTCAACACACAGCTAGAAAGATTTTCAGTAAAAACGTCTGAAGAAATCCATTTGTGTTACAGAGCAACAAAGCCAAATGAGCTTCAGTTTACTAGTAAGGAAAATGTCAGCGAAGAAAAATGTATTACAACAATTATTTGAAGCCACAGCCATCCTGGTCTTGAATAAAATTTTAGCAATTTCAAAACATGAAAATTTCCACAAGAGAACAGAACCATCCAATTAGGCATTGTCTCACATTGGACTAATTCATTTAATTGAATATAAACAGCTTTACCGAGCTTTGTGTGTTATAAAGATGAATCAACTATTTCACAGAAATTTGAAGATGGTTAAAGTATTTAGATGTAAAGTGTTAAGTGGTTTTCTCTGGGTAGTTAAGTCTGTGCAGAAAAGTGCAAGAGGCAGGTGGAATTTAACTATGCAAATAGGCCAATATTCCTTCCATGCATTCCCAACACATGCAAGCAATGAACTTGTGGTTATAATCAAAACAATCTTCTGCACTGATACTCCATGGTTAGAATTTTTATAGCTGACCAGCAAATTTTTTTTCATTTTGTGGATTTAATAGTATTCCGCAAGTAATCAGTTTTAATTTTTTGTGACATTTCCCTTTGGCAGAGACTAGTTGTACATTGAATTCTGCAAAGAACTCCTGCCCATACTCTTCCATAGATCACAGCTCAAGTAGGATGCCATGCTAGAAACCTACACCTGAGACAGATATGCTGTGCCAGCAAACGTTTCTCTTACAAGTACATTAAAAGTGCCCCTTGTGAGCCAAACAAACTGCAGCACTACAAGCACAGTAGTTCCATTGCCAGCCCATGCACTCTGAAATCTCTCTGGCACAGTTACCTCCATGTGTTCACAAGCCAAACCAACAGATCTATTCGTGCAGAAGCCTCCTGGAAGATTTGCTGTTTGAGTGCCACCGCTGCAGTGACACCCTCAGCGTCCCCATGCCCAGCACTGCCAAACTGCTGCCCACATCCTGAGATCCTTCACTTTTACTGGAGCAAACCAACCCACCCCAAACTCGAGCCATATCCTGGATAGGCAGACGCAGGGAAGAGCCAAGGGATGGATGATTCACAGGCTACAAAGGGGTCAAAATGACAGAGGCTAGCCAAGACATTTGTTTCTCAGGTTTTATATTGTCAAGCTCGAGGGCTTTGTTTCACAGAATACAAAAATTCCCACAGAAAACATATATGCAAGCAACTAAATACTAACTAAAACAAAGGTAGTATCAAAAGTAACTTGGAAGATGATATTACTTCCACACTGCTCTTGCAGATGGACCGTGTGCCTGAAGGAAGGGGGAGTAGGAGGATTAAAAACCTGAAACTGGTTGACTTGTGAGCATTTGCAGCGCATAAGCAGCTCTGCAACAGTGCCCCTGCCAGGGCTTGATCCTTAATCAAATTTAAAACATTTTCCACATCCGATAATGTTCTTTCCTCCATGTGTTTTCAATAGCCACGCACACACCAAAACATAGTCTTACTCTGTCCTACAAATATTATCCATCAATAAAAAAACCAAATGAATGATTCAAGCCAAGAACAACTGTCACAGTCAGTCTGAAAACCCTCTTAACTTTAATTGATGCAGATCACAGTATAGCCCACTGTATGTATCCTATAATTATAGTAATAACAGATAATTCTCAAATTCCTATAGTGAAGACCTGACTACCATTTCCTGCATTGCAAGAGGCCCTTTCTGTTAGCAGCTCACACCTTAAAACAAATTTAACTGCAGTTCATTGAAACAAATTGCTAAATTTCAGCCAATACCTGAAAGGAACTTATTTATAAACTAAGCTGCCCTTCAGTTGAAAAGATGCAATGACTACCTCCACAGGGAATTCTGAATAGCTTTAAGGAAATGTCATTTTATTGATATTATTTGGGCAAAACAACAATAACAAAAAAATACAACTCTCACTCCCAGGAATCCTATCCAATTTTGCGCTGGTGCAAAATTTATCTTCAGAATTTCAGGTGTTTGTGGACACTCATCACTTAAACATTCCTTCCCACCACATAGTCTGTATTTTCTATTTTGATTTTATGTCTACTGTTCTTTCCTGAAGGACTTTACTGTTCTAAAGAGCATTAGCAGCAGCACTTTCCCTTCTTGCCTTTCAAAGTGAATAGTTCATGTGCAAAAGGATAACAGGTCACATCAGTCATCCAGCATCTGAGTACTTTAAAAATTAAATATCACAGGAGGTGTGCTGTAGGAAGCTCACTTTCAAAAGACATGTTATTTCAGATCCTTGTAATGCTCTGTGGCTCTTGGTTTGCTGTTTGTTTTTTTAAAATAATGCTTGCTCTCACACAAAGGATGGAACAAACGTTTCTCTTGACCTTTCCCTAAGACTGCAAGGGGACGACAGCCAGCTCGACGTACCCCCAACCAAGGATACAAGTAAGTCAACTGGTATGAACACTGTCATATTTGAGCTCTCCAAAAGAATATATTTTAATATGAAAATCTAATATGCAAGGGATGACAAGGGCTACAGAATTAATATTTTCATTTATGAATATCTTTTATATCTCCTGTAGAAATTCTTCCAGCATCTGATAGAATGGGCTGGAAAAATTTAAAGGATCCTCAGATAAACTCTGAATACACAAAGCACAGCTTATGAGAAACTCTACAGACTTACCCAGTCATATTTGCCATTGAGATGGACCCAAGTTAAATAACTTAGGTGAGACAACCAAGAAAAACAAAATACATCCCCCAGTAAGTTGCACAGTTTAACAAAGTCATAATCATGACATAATACGATGTGCTTGAACTACTTCCCTGGATTTCTTTGAAGTATTGGCAATTCTCAGTTTACATCTGATGATCAGGGAGGGCAATGGTTAAAATACATCAGGAACATTCTCCACCAGCCAGTTCCTACAGGCTCTGAGGTACATTGTCCAGATATCTCCTAACAAGCCACAAAGACTTCTAAACATGAGAGGAACGAAGTTTCTGTGCCAAACGGAGCAGTGAGAAAAAGACACATATTTTGGGCATGTCTGTGATCTAAACTTCCAAAAATAACTCATGATTCAGCAAGACCAGTGGAGCATCAATCAACACCAAAGTGTTAATAAAGGTTAATTACTGCCAAACAACACCTGTCAGTAAGCTCCCATCCAAAGCTGAACAAGTCTCCAAGAAAACCAGAGATTCTAGTCCCAGACAACTTTTTAATAGTGACAAAATTGTTTGACAATCATTTTCCATTTCCTACACCCTAACATATGACAAACAAGACACTAAATCAAAATTGACAAACAGGGCAGTATTCTGAAGCCTAAAAAATTGTACTATTCACAAAGTTAAATCTTATAATCTCCATTCCATTCTCTGCAGTAAGAAGAAGAGAATTGCTGTTATCCCTACCCAGTTGGCTTCCCAGTATTGACTAGCTGCTTCTGAAACTCTTCCCTGCTTGTGGAAGACCCTATTTAGCTCTATAGTGATATCAAACTATCTGCTTTCTGCACTGCAGACAGACCAGGGTGGAAGCCAACCAGAACTCTCACAATATGAAAATCCTTGTACACCACACAGCAGTGGTGACAAAACCGTACTCAAAGCCACACTAGCTATATATATTTGAATATTGCTGGCACAGTAAATTAAAGCAAAGCAGAAATTCTAATACTTTACACTAATGTTCATGAGGAACAGGAAAAGCCATACTGGCCTTAAAACTACACTAAAATAGAGTTTCCCTCTCAATTTCAAGTAACAGCTGTAACAGAGGTTGTCTACAGGGCTCTGAGCAACCTAGTCTAGTGGAAGGCATCCCTGTCTATGGCAAGGGATTGGAATGAGATGATCTTTAAGTTCCCTCCCAACCCAAATCATTCTGTGGTTCTAAGATAAAAAATCTAGCAGTGATGATTATGTAATTATCAAAAGGTTGAGACAAAATAGCAGCTGGGAGTAACACAGAGTAAATGTGACCTGCCAGAAATGCTCCAACGCAATTACAGTGCCAAATGTGTGCACTGCCAGGTATTTATCTCCGTGGATTTCTGTTTCCTAGAGAATGCTTCCAAGTGTGACATGTTAACATGGTCACAGACTTGCAGCTGGCATATTTAGAGAATCACAGACTATGCTGCGTTGGAAGAGACCCACAAGGATCATGGGGTCAAACCCTCAGCCCTGCACAGGACCACCCCCAAGAGTCACACCCTGTGCCCCAGAGCATCATCCAAACACTTCTTGAGCTCAGTCAGCCTTGGTGCTGTGCCCACTGCCCTGGGGAGCCTGTTCAGTCTCCAACCAGCTTCTGGGGAAAGAACCTCTTTCTAATATCCACCTTCCCTGACACAACTTCAGGCCATTCCCTCTGGTCTGTCACTGGTCCCCACAGAGAAGAGATCGGTCTTTTCACAATACTCTAAGTCAAATACAGACTTGAACTGAATTTAGGTCAATTAATAGTAGTTCAATACATGCTCAGATAACAACAGAGTATACACAAAGAAATCATGCACAAGCAAATGAATAAAAAACCCAAACCAGTTCAGAATGTTAAATCTCTTCAGAAATCGATGAGCATAATTTTTTGTTTTAAAAAAATCTAATGAAGCTGAATCTTAAAAGATAGCCAAGTCTATTCTGAACACTCAAGCATAAGTTAAGTGTTTGCTCAAAGCCCTCTGGTTTCAGACCTGCCCACGTGCCTGCTGTGCGTGTGCCTGAGCGGGTCCGTGTACTGCGAGGAGATCGACATCGAGGCCGTGCCGCCCCTGCCCAAGGAGACAGCCTACCTGTACGCACGGTTTAACAGGATCAAAAGGATTGCAGCCTCAGATTTTGCTGACATTAGTAAGTGATGCTCAAACTTTAACTTCTTTTTACCTAGTAGTATCTTCGTAGGTGTATTACTTAACGCAATGCCGGTATAAGAATAGGAACCATGAAGGTGAAATTTTGGACCATGCAAACATCTTAATAATCCCAAACATTGAGGGAAAGAGCAGATTGCCAATAAATAAAATTCAGCTCTTCATCCCAGACAGTCTTAAATGATCAGGCACTACTTTTCCTTCAAATGCTCCATGGACACCTCTCCCAGCTCTCTCACTCTACAGCATGACAAATTCTATGAATATCTGAAATTATGTTGTATCTAAGGCAGAAAGAAAGATCCAGAGTATTTCCCTTTTTTTTTTTCTAATGTAAGACCATGAAAAAATCCAAATGTGTATTTTATCTGCATGTTAGTATTTGCGTTTGCAGATCACCATTCAGATGCTGCAGCCAACAGTGTAACATTTAACACATACAGCCATACACATTTCACACACCATGTAATTATGAAGTCAATATTTAGATTTTCATTTCTTTTGTGTAAAGCTACCTTGAGAAGAATTGATTTTAGTGGAAACAGGATAGAAGAAATAGAAGACGGAGCCTTCTCAAAGCTTCTGTTGCTGGAAGAACTTTCTCTTGCTGAAAATCGACTTATAAAACTTCCTGTTCTACCTCCCAAACTAACAACATTTAATGCAAACCAAAACAGAATTAAGAGCAGAGGAATCAAAGCAAATGCTTTCAAGGTAAGCAAAAACCAATAATTGAGGTGACCAAAGTAAATAAAATAAGTAACCACACTATTCAGTCTACCCCAAAATGACCTTTTCTGTGGTTTTTTTTGTAATCTAAGAAACAAACTACGATGAAGTTTTGCAGCTTCTGTGGCACTCTGGAAGATCAGTCCTTTGTGCACTCACCCTCTCATGTTCTTCATGTAAAAAGAAATTTTCTATGAAAGATCTTACCTACTTACTTTCTCGTACATGCAAATAAAAACTCAGTTCAAAAGTTTATGGCTCAAATACAGTTTTGAGGACCACAGAAATACTAATGAACAAGGATGGAGCTTTATAGTGGTCTCAAGTTTTACAATGAACATGCCAACACTGAAATTTCCAAGATATAGAAGGCCTATTCTATGAGTTTTTTGATATAATAGAATTGAACATTCACAGCAAAAGGATGTTCTGTGCTACATCAGTTTCCAGGCTTTCTCTATGAACCGACAAAAATACTGATGTGTCTTCTAACAGGCATAAGTTACTTAATCTCGAGTAAGCAATACCAGCAGCAATAATTTCTCTTTCTCTTTAACAGAAGCTCACAAATTTGGCCTACCTCTACTTAGGGCACAATGCACTGGAATCTGTTCCCCTGAACTTACCGGAAAGTCTGCGTATTCTTCACCTCCAGGTATTCAAAAAGCACTTCCTTCACATTCCGTTATGAAAAGCCTCATTAGCTACATACTTCAAATCAAACTCACTCTCTTTTGAAACAGTTTCCACCACAATTGTCTAATACTCCTCCAAATAAAACAACCTAATCTGTATGGCCACAACCACCCAGAAGTTCCAAGTTACCTAATTTCCATGCAAGGATTTATTACTAGTTTATTATTAGTTTATTTATTATTAGTTTCTGTACAAGGATAGGAAATTGTAAAAACAAGCAATCATCTTTTATCAACAATACATTCCAAACATCAGTAACAACCTCAAATCTCATTGACCAGTATGAAAAGACTTGATTCCTACATATCTGAAGTATATGGTAGGATTCTTGGAGTGTCAGGAGTTGGACTCAACTATCCTGATGGGTCCCTTCCAATTCAGCATATTCTGTGATTCTATAGACAAATCAAATGCGACAATAAAATGGGAGGGCAAGAGGAATAAAACTGAAGTGTGAAAAATCTTCAGCCTATATGGATATATGTATACATATTTATTTATTGGTTTGTTTTGCAGTACAACAACATCACCACCATCACGGATGACACCTTCTGCAAGTCCAACAACACGCGGTACATCCGCACTCGGATGGATGAGATAAGGATGGAAGGCAATCCCATAGTCCTGGCAAAGCACGTCAATGCCTTCTCCTGCCTGAGAATGCTGCCCGTGGGAACATACTACTAACCCCGGCTTATGTCATTGCACAGACCAGAACTCAGATATGGTAACAAGGCATCATTTCCTCCTCTGTTTACAAGCTCGTATCCTCTCCCTCACTAATGCTTTTTTCCCTGCACACCCCAAACCTTATACAAAGTTGAAATGTGGCTCTGCCCTGAAATAACTGTTTCTGAACAGTCACTTGATTTAGTAGTTATGGTGTTGCTCATGCTTTCAGTTAATGAGAGTGTGAAAATACATATATTCACAAACATCTTAACCTTTATTTCACCACATACTCTTCACATGTAGTAAAATCACATAGTAATTGCTTGTTCACATTTTTTGCCAGCACTCAGAACAACCATCACGTTTTACTTTCAGATAAATGCAAAACACTCTTTGAGCAAGCTACACAGGAAAAGTACATCTTAATTCCAGTGCCAGCCTTTTAATCTGAAGTGATATCTTTTCAGCTGACCTTCAAAGGTATACTGGATGAAGATGCATATGAAAGAAAGTTATGCTTAGAAACAGAACGTCTCAAAGCTTAAACTCATTAAAGCTTCCTTAAAAACTTGGTGTGTGAAAAATGAGAATAATTCCTACGAAGGTTTAGTTCACCAAGGAACATAGCAACCAGAACTTTTCAAAGATGTGTCAAATCTCCTTCTACTATTTTGTTTTGAAAATAATCTAAGAATGTGTATAAAGATATGAGCATTACTTTTAAAAAAGGTATTTTCAAGTGAAATATATAAGCTTTGCTGAGCTGTACTAACAAGAGCTGTTTTTGCAACACCAGCTTCTCATTTTAATACAGTGGTCAAAGTACTCAGTGTATTTTAGCTATTAACAAATTATGGAGACCAAGCCTTGTTCGACAGCTTTTCTTGACAGGAAATGTGAAAATACAATTACCAGCAAAGCTGAACAAGTCTTTTTATCTGTAAGTAAGTATGTTTTCAGCTAGATGTCAGTGAGAAGAAACAGAATTGCCCCATACACAATATTTCTGCTCATGAGGGGAAAATTAAATCAGACTTTTAAATTAAAAAGAAAACTTGATTCTATCATTAAAAACAGAGTTAATTTCAAGTAACATTTCACTCAGCTACTTTAAACCATATAGTGTATTAAAAACACAAATTGAGTGTGCAGACCTTGAAAGTTCATCTTAAACTAGACATAATTGATATAGGAACACAATGTTTATAATTACACAACTCTACATTTCTGACATTGTTTCTCCCCCCAAATACCTACCACAGGTGTGAACGCCGAAGGCATGCCAGTTTCACATCAACTCTAATTTTGAAGCTAGTATAGATTCCTAACTTGTAGAAATAGTTAAGCATCAAATGCATGATGATGTATCAGTACATCTAGAAGAGTGATTGTACAAGATATTTTGTATTAGTTTTATTTATCTTATTTAGCTAAGCCTTGATTTGTTAGTGCTTGTGCCATGGGGAATTGATGGCCACCTAATTCTGAAGACACTGATGTTCTGTAACTCAGTGCTGAGGCCAAAGTGACTTTCAGTCAGTTTTTAAGTAACTTTCTCAAGTGTCAACTGTGGGCTCGTCTTTCTGTAATGAGGATGCAATTATGAAATGCAGCACAAAAATATTTTTGCCGTGAATCCATCACTCAAGAAAGACACAGCAATTCCCAATATTTTCCATTATAAGTTATTTGGTATAACAAGAGATTCCATTGTCTTAATACAACTGAGACCAAAACCAAGCCTAACAGTAACACTTGGTTGTCATTTTCCAACTAAATCATATAACTTTGATGTTTCCAGGTTTTTAGCAGAAACTTAAAAGTAACTCCAAAGCATGTAAAAATACATTCCAATTTCAATCCAAATTTATACAAGGAGAAAATAAAAGCCACCAATTCTCTCATCCCTCTTATGATAAATGCCTAAGATGGAAAAGCTCTTTCTGAGTGTTTCCTCTAAGTTACAGAAGTAGTGGCCTCTGATCTTATTCGCATCACAAATCATTATTACTAAAAAAAAAAAAAAAGCTCTTTCCAGTATTAACATTAAATATCACCAAAACTATTCCTATGAAAACAAGTATATGTGTATACACAAATATATGCAGAGTTTTGTAATATATACATACACGTAAACATTCCAGACCTAACCACTGCCACATTATTCATTTTACATTAAAATGTTGTATATATTTTTGAAACATATTATCAGTAATGCTAATTAATGCTCTCAATATTTTGTGAGCAAACCAAAGTAGACAGCTGGTACCTTCTGAATGCCTCATGCAGGCAACAAGTTCTCTGATGTGTTTTAATTTCCTTTCCCTATCCATAGCAAGGTAACTAATCAAACCATGAATGAGAAGGGCTTCAGCAGGGAGGATTGTCACCTTCTGTGTGTGCGACCAGTACTAATATCAAGCTGAATGTAAACCATTCTATTTTTTTCCTATCGCTCATTTCTGTTCAGTATTTCCAATAAAACTTGAATTTTTTTCTGTTTATCAGTATCAGCTTCAACAATCTGCTCTCTCAACATTGCCAATCTGTTTCAGTTGTTCAGCCTCACAGTAAACGAAGATCACACAATTATTTGCAGCTGCAAATCCATTTTGCAGCCATAGTATCTATTGTGACAATACAGCGAGACCTGCCCTACAAAACACTTGAGGGGCAACTTCATCTACTCCTTCAAAATCTATTTAAAGCACTACCTTGAATTGTCATTTAATATTACTTGAAGGATTCAAACCCTTCTACATTGTTCATTTATTCTCAAGCACCAAAACTAACAGGAAAAGAAATATAATCTGTCTTTGGTGTTTTTACATAGCACTCAGAGAAGTTTCAGGAGCACTATCTATTTCTGCTTGACAGCCTGGGCAATTTTCTTTTAAATAACAGAATACTAGAGAAGCTATAAACCCAAGACTCCACCCCAAACAGTCCTCCCTCCAATACAGTGTACACTTACCTACCTATATATTTGCAGTCAAGAGAGCAGGTTGGGGGTGGGGGGGAATCATCAATACAAGTATTACAGACTCGCTTCATAATGTTGTGTGACAGGGCAACACACTTCCATTGGTTTTATGCATATGTTGAAAATACACACTTAATTGCTTTCACATAAATTACTACAGAATATTAAGTTATAAATACACCTCTCCAGGGCAGTCTGGTTATTTGAATTGTCAGCATTGATCTGTGGATCCTTTATTAATTCTCTTACCTGAGAATGTCTTCTGTGTCTAAATGAAATGATTACCAGTGCTAGCAGAAATAAGAAGGCCCAAAAACCCCTTCCTAAGCACATAGTCAATCATACTCGGTAAATATTCAGCCAGACTGACATTCTCAACAGCATCTTTGTCCACAGAAATAAAAGTACCTTTAGAAAGAGCATCTGTAATACTGACAAACCTGTAATGTATCTTCAGATATCTGAAATATTCACACATCTTTTAGCAATTAATAGATCCCTTCATTATTCACACTCATCAACTGAATAAATATTTAAAAAACTGCTTATATACACAACAATGTAAAAATTACCTCCAAACCTACCTCTTTTCTCATTTTCCTTTTTTTATAATATTTTAAAATGAGAAATATTTCCAACAGTTTACACATTCACTGTCACAGAAGCCACAGTGACTGCTGTCATGAGGCTTGATCTAGGGATCAGAAACCATTGAACAAAACTTGAAAAAACCAATCACAAAGCCATAAAGCCCTTTATGGAGGGATTAAAGAAAAGCCCTTATTCAACAGCCAGCAGGGTTAGACAATACCAGTTTATTGCTCAGCTGAGGGCAGGATTATTTTTTTAACATTACCAGAAAATAGTGCTTTGTTTTCTCTATTCTGCTTGATTTGATAATAGAAATTAATTTGGCACAGAACTCAGAGGCCTAAAAGATTCAAAAAGTAGGAAACAATGCAGTTCCCACTTCATACTCCAGCTGACAAGATGGCACCAAGTTTAAAGACAATAAATGCTTGAGGTAAATAATACTGAACTAAAAAACCACAAATCATTAAGCACATAAACATCCTTCTCTAACATTAAGCACCATATAAGATGTTTTGTGCCTGTAAGACTGAACTATTTTTACTCCAAGGATTAATTGTTTATCTTAAAACCAGTACAAAGCCAAAACAAACAAGCCAAATACTTGCAATTTAAAACTAAGTTCAAATATTATGTTCCAGTCAAGAAGAAGCAACAGTTTATTTCCCATACAAGTAAAACACTTCAGAATTCAAAGCACTGTTGTCCAAACACAGACTGTCACATCTTCAAGAGTAACAGATCCAGTCCTTCAAAATTAACATTCACATGCCAAAGACTACAAACGTTATTTGCTTTTCATTTCTTTGCTTAAAAAAAAAACACAACAAAAAAACAGTAAAAACTGTCTTATTCCCTCACAGAAAGGCACAAACATTCTTGTTTTCCTCCACCCAAGAGGAACACAGCAACGGTATGGTAACAATGAATACCAATACCAAGCAAAGGCATTGCCCCTTGAACACAACACTTTTTTTAGCTAATACTCTCTTCGCCGCAACATAAAAATTTAAGATCCCCATATTCTGCTAAAGAGTGCCAGTTTCACCTCCAATGCCTTGTCTCAATGAACTACTTAAAGAAATACAGTATTAATAAAGAAAAGTTTGATAGACACTACCTTGAAATGCAGGAAGGTTCGCCTGCGATGTTCATACCATTCAGCATAAGTTGAAAGGCTTCTGAAAAATGTGACCAGATTCCCCTGTTCTTCAACACTACAAAACAGAAATACATTTTTTAACCCAGTCTTAATCAGATGCATCAAATCTATAGTCTGAAATTTGCACCTTTTCCTTAAAGAATTTGATGCTGTTTGTTTGAATATGAGTGAGAAATCACCCAAAAAGTAATCATGACAGTAGTGAATAAAAGCTGTAGTGTAATTACTGTGCAGTTCACACTGAAGAAGTGTGGCAAGGACGCAAAGGACATGAAATTCCACAAAAATTGTGTGTCAGAGAATACCTGCAGCAACATGATTATTTAACCATAACGGTGAACAGCTTCATGTCAGTGCCGATACGAAGCCACAGTCAAATGAAGCAGACTATTAACCACTGTCAAAACACATCTGGCAAGCACTGCTTTGAAAATACAAAGATTTATTTCAATTATTAATACAGGATTTTAAAAGTTTACTAAACCTGACTGAGGAAAACACCTGCCTGATAGCTGGGAATATTTCAAGAAGTTACAGAGCATTTAAATTCTAAATGTAAATTTGACTTCTAACATCCTTTGCATTTAGATTAGCTATTTTTGAATTTTCAGAACATCTGAGAGAAGAAACTTGAGGCATTCATAGGATGGTTGCAACAGTGTATTACGGAGTCACTTCAGCCACCCCAGGGAGAACTGTGCCTTGGATCCAGCCCTACTTAATATACAGGAACAGCAACCTTTAACACGTAACACAAACACAAACTGAAAAATAATATATTAGGGTCATTCAGATATTGAAAGTGCAAAAGAAAAGCCAAACAAGTTTTATCCTAGCTTGGAAAGAACAGCATCATTAAAGGAAGTTACCACAGCAGTCACAGCTGCCAAAAAAACCAGGCCAAGAGGAAAAAAATGCTGGCAACACCAGGAAAACTGAGTCCCTGGAAGGACAGACAGACTGGTTTACAGGAGCTCATTACCTCTCTTCTGGGAGGCTGTTTTTATCCCCAGTTCATAACTGCACACATCAAAACCTACACATACTGTAGTAACAGTGGAGACTCAGCAGTGACTGCCCATCTCTCCCTGGCTGGGGAACATAATTCTACACGAACTGCACTGACCTTTTTAAACGTACACACCTGCATCAGGACAGCAAAAACCTTGGCTACAAAACCACATCCTTAAAATACTTTTTAAAAAGTTTGGCAATTTTTATGAATATCCACTTCTATGCAATTTAACAGTCACAAAGCTTGTGACCTTGTTTTAGCACTATCTTAATTTCTTCTTTTCCTCTCAAATTCATTTTTAGCTGATACAGCAGATGAAAATTTTCAAACAGAAAGCACCAGCTATGGTTAACAAGCTCAAAGAACCAGTTTCAGAAGTAAAAGTCAACCAACCTGTCTCATATAGCATTGGCTAAATTCAAGATAGTGAACTGAATTCAGGGTTTAGAAAGGGAAAATCTCTGTTGGCATGAACAGTCATATGTAAATTTATGCTTTTTTACATTGGCAAGGGAGAAAGAGACTGCACAAGACCACCAGTTAACTGTCTTCCTTAAACTACCCATAAACCATTCCTAATTAGCCCAAGTTGCCTAATCCCTCATGGTGAAGTCAACTACAACAGATGCTAAATACAAAGAAAATGTGGTATAAAATAATAAGGTGCTAACAGAATGCATGTTAAGACTTTTTTTTAAAGAACATAGCATTAAAAAGTGTCATCAGATTTTCAAAAAATGCACCTTTTTTAAAAGATGTACCATTTTTAAATATAGACATACTGTTTATATATTGCAGCAGTACCTGGTTGAAATCAGACTGCTGAATTTTGCTTCCTTGAAGAACATGTTTCTCAAGTATTCTACCATTCCCATTTTCCTCCAAAGAAGGAAGGGTTTGCAAATAACAACTCAATGCCAAGTTTTTAACTCTGGTGCTCTTAAAGACCCTTTTCTGTCATGAATTATGAAAAAAAACAATGCCAAAAAAATTAGAGAAGGAGAAAAATCCAGGCCAGGAGCTAGACAATGGATTTGGCAAGACAGGGCTGAGGAAGCAAAAGAAGAAAACAAAGTGGTAGGGAGGCTGAAAAGAACAAAAAAATACAGAGGGAGACCAGAATCAGATAGTCAAGAACAGAGGGCAAGGGAGGAAAGAGGTAGGAATCAAAACTAAGAACAGCTCATGGAATGGAGAGCAAAGAGCAAGTTGGAAAAAGCCTGAAACGGGACATGAGTGGAGTATAACTCAGAGAAAAGAGCCAATGGAACAGTGAGTTACTGCCAAAACAGGCACTGTCAGCACCAGCCCCACTCCGGCTATCTATTAGATTGGTAACAAATGCTGTGCATTGCAGGACTAGTCAAACAGGAAAAATGAAAGTTGAAGGTGTTGTGGGGGAATAAGGTTGGGTCAATCCCCCATCCTCCAGTTACTTTGCCAGCCAAAGGGCCCATTGGCTTCAAGAGTCAACACAGACACAAGGTCAACAGACAGTACATGCAAGGAGAGGCTCAGGAGAGAGCACTGTTTGATTTACTGACATCTTTTATCGTCCATGGAAACTTGTGTGCCCTTACAGACACTGGCGCAATGTGGAAAAGGACGAGGGGAGTGAAGAGACAGGGACAAGACAGCAGGGCTCCAGACAGGATGAAATAAAGTCTGCCACTACTTCAACACATTCCTTCCCAGTGTGACTATTAAGTTCCAGTACATTTCTGCTGTCACAAAGTACTCATGAATAACACAGGGCAATTTCCTCTTAAATCCCTGAGAGCAGTCAGCTACTCTTCTGTTATACCACTACCTTTAGTAGGTTTGTATGGAAATTTCCAAGTCTCTGAGTAAAAAAACAATCAGTTTTCAGTACAGACTACTGAAGCCTGAGGTAAATCAATAGACCTTTCTTCTTTTGACCTTCCCTCTCCCTCCCCAAGTCCAAAAAAATAACAAACCAAAAGAAATCACTTAAAGAACAGGATTGAGTCAGCTACTCAATAACAGATTTGTTCTCAGAACAGCTTGCTAGCAGAATTCAGTGGAATACTGCAGACAAATAATTTGATCATTATTCAGGTTACCACAGGAAGTTGACATACTCCACAAGATGATAAAAAAAATTCATTCATGTGTTTAAATTTTAGTATGTAAATTTTCTTAAGCCATCACACACGGTATTCCAGGTTTTTAAACTATATTCTATTGTTTTGAAATATCAGTGAAATAAATCCTGATACAAAGAGAAATGGAATGGTGAGCTAAGAGAACCAGACACAGACCAATACTGGAAAGGGGTTCAGGATGTGCCCTTTAGCCATTACTCACCCAGACTGCACATTTGGAGCTCATGCACATCTGAGGAACAGCTCACAGACTAATGTGCAATAGCTGAAATTGCTTTGTTACATCTTTCCCTGAACCAAACCATTTCACACAGCTATAAAACACATTATAAACCAAAACCTGTTTCTATTTATATGAATTTAAAGTCCTTTCAGGCCATAAAAATGATATGCATTTCATCTTCTCTCCAGGGTACAGACAAGGGACTAGAAGGGTTCAGGTTGGGTTAAGGGTACATGGCATAACAAAGACACTGACTGCCACTACTGCATTTAATATCCCGCACAAGGACTTTCCTTGAGCAAACAATTCCAGCTTACCTTGACACAAACTTGCTCACATCTGAATCTTCTCCAGATTCCAATATAATGCTGAGATCAGTAATGACAGCAGACACCTTCTCCTTGCTCTAGATTGCAGAAGTAACAGCACAATATTATTATAGAAATTCCTCTAGCAAGAAGAAAAATACATGTATTTGCATATGCTTTTTTTCTAAGTACTATAATTCCTAAAGTAGCACTTTTTAAACTACTGCTTGTATGTGTGGAAAGTTTCCTTCATTTCACCAGCAGCACTATTATCCAAACAAGGCTTTTGGAATAACACTTGAACTTGTCAGCATAGACAATATATATAAGAACGTATATCTACTTCCTTTCATGTCACTTCCACTTCTTTAAGATTCTTCTCATTTTCCAACAAAACCCTAGCTGCCACATAAAACAGAAAATTCAAATATAACATTTGATCCGTTAGTTTTCCATTTTCATTTTATTTTTTTCTTTAAAGCCTATAGTTTTGTCTCAAATTCCTGCCCCTTTTTACAATAACTGCTACTCAGGAATGTTTGCATGATAATAAAAATGAAATTATTCTAAATTAAAGATATCTAACAACCTGTTAAAAAGGATAAAAGAAGGTCAGAGAGTAGCAAATGAGCCACAAATTAAGTCAACTTTGCTTTACTGTGCATTCTTGAATCCAAAGGATTAGATAATAGTGAATGAAAAAGCTTAAAATCAGGGTTTGAAGACCACAGCAACTGCTTCACTTGAAACTGGAGACTTGGTGCTTTATTTCGCTTATGCCCAGTCACTATGACCAAATGGGAATGGCAACAGAGAAACCAGAGAAGCTGGAGTTAAATGCACACACACCTCAGCGATCTGTACTGGGGGGACAGAAGTACTGCTAACACTGCCAGCACTGAAATGGGAAAAGCAAACCAAGGCACTACAAAGACTAGTGGATTGACTAAATAACATCAGGAAAACTCATTTCAGGTTTAGGGCAGAGGGTTCACCATGTGCACATAGTCGCAGAGGAGCTGCCAGCAGTCACCAGCTGATGTGCTGCCCTCAGGAGGGACTGGTTTCCCAATGAGGGGGTTACTGACACACATCAAAATGCCACCTAGCGGCCAAAAAAAAAGATTTAGAAGGAAAGCTCTTGCCAAGAAATCAACTCTTTTTGAATGACTTCTTTCTCAAGAGGCTCAAGCTTGTTTTGGCAGATTTTCAAGCTCATTGTACATGTCCTCTCCTAATCCTATGGAGCTGAGTTAACTGTATTGTAACTTCACTACCAGAACAAACAGCAACAGTTAACAGTGTAAAAAAATCTGTTCTTTACCTCTGCTGCAAACCAAGGTGTCCATTACCTGCTGGGCATTTCCCAGAACCAGCTGTCACCTTCTCTTTCTCAAGACACATGAAACAAGTAACAACTGTGCACTATCTTGCCCATGCTGATGTCAGTGCAGGTTATTCTGCATACAATGTTAGTGCCATCTCTTACAAAACAGGCTGCTTTTATGTGCAAGAAGCCAGAGGCACAAAAAAAATAAAGCTGAGCTTCCCAGCCTTAGTCTGGGCTGAAGCCACAACTTTGCTAAAGCTGTGGAGGCAGACTCGTGCATCCTCCAGAGGTACTGACTTGACTGCAGGGGGACCTGCACAGCGTAGGAAGGCTGTGGCAGAGCCACAATGTCATTCCTTTTTGCCACAGAAACAGCCAGCTAGAACTAGGCAAAAATCTCTGACTGCTATACACCTGGTATTCCCTATCTCCCCCTGGTGATCTCAGCGCTCAAGTAGCCCAAATTTTAGGCATTAGACAGCCAAGTGCTGCCACATAGTGGTGCAATGGCTTTAAGCATCACCAACGCCGTTACCAGGAAATTGAACACCCCGTTGGTTCTCTGAGCTCCACTGACACCAAAGGAGGTCATCATCCTGCAGGAGATGCAGCTGAGAGAGGAACGTCCATCTCACCAATCCTCATGAGTGCTGCAGGCTATTTCTGTGCTCAAAGCTAAGTTTTATACAAGCAAGTGGTAAAGTGGCATCCCAAAGACCACAAGTTTCGTCATGCGTGGACTTCAGAAGCTGAAGAGCCACCTCCATCAGTTGAACTCCTGCAGGTTCCATTCATGAAATCCACATATGGCTGTTAAATACTCAATTTCCAAATTCATAATGTGGCTTTTCTTAAGATTAGGAAGCACGTCTTTACGTAACAAGGCAGTTTTCTGTTAGTCCAATCTATATCGTCAGTCCAATTACATTAAATTTAAAAAAATTTAAAGCGGAGCTGAAAATCAAGTTTTCCTGATGTCAAAAATACTATTACAAAGAACAATAATGTTAGAAAATTATTATTACAAATTGGGGTAGTAGCTGTTTTCCACTGCTTAGCATCTTGAATTCTGTGCTAAGAACAGATTCTTATGAAAGAGCTTCCTCGCAGAATAGCTGTAACCATTAGTGTAACTTGTGTGCAGTGCTGAGCTGTAACAACAGCTTAGATTAAGCAGTTGAAGGTTTCATCTGGAAAGGGATCTACTGACTTTGTCCACTTGAAATTTTGTTTGTTTGCTTGGTAGTTGTTTTGGGGGTTTTTTTAAACATACATTGATGCTTACCTGCATTTCAAGAAGCTGGAATTCCAATTGAAAAGACAGGGAGTAACAATTCCCTGATAATCTGTGCTTCTGCACTGTTCTCTCTCCAGCTGTTATAAAATAAAAATTACAAAAATTATCAATAGCAAATCTGTTCAACAATTACTGCAATTCTTCCCTCGGTCATATTTAAAGCACCGATACCAGCCATCATATAAAGAATTCAAAACATGTATAAAAAACCCAAACAAACTCCTTAGTAGTCTGTCACCTTCTCACTATGCAAAGTACAATATTTACTCAGAAACTATTTTGTCAATAAAGAAAATCTTACTGTATTTCAAAACAATTGTCTCTCTGCTAACACTAAAAGTAGAATTTCGACACAAGTTTGCAGATGGAATGAACTGCACCAATATTCTCAGTACAGTAATGGGCACAAAACTGCTTACTTTTCTCCAGTGTTTTCTTGGAATGACTTGTGAACTGAAAACCAGTAAGTTTCATTAAAAATGAGAGATCTGCTTCTAGACTTTCAAGTTGAGCTTTCAGGTCTGATGGAGATTCATGCCCCTTGGATTCTCCCTGCATTTCTCTCTGGAATGATTTTCTAGGATGGAAAAAGAAAAAAATAAAATTAAACCAAAACGGCAAAAGAGCTGGACACAAGAACACATTTTGTCACATCAGTACAGCAATATCACTAAATAAAAGGCATTTGAAACGTGATCTGATGGTTTCCAGACCAAGATCAGTTTTCAAGGAGTCAGATTTCAATGGGATCATATTGCTGGGAACAGGAAACTATTCAAATTTATGTAAATGCTTTCTGTTCACTGCCAGGGAGACCTTTATTACAAGTCTGGAGGTGCAAGTGTCCATTTCAAGGAATATCCACCAAAAGTGAGCTAAGATTTTTTTACCCATCTAAATGACTTATTTTATCCATGGGTTACACATTTACTATGAAATATCAACTAAATAATGGAATTTAAAAGCCACAACATGGCACTTCTTTAGCACAGAAGTCATACTTGCACATGTCCCCAACCTCTCTATTTTTTCTCTTTTTCCAAGTAAATACTGAGCTGTTTCACAGGGCAAAATGGAAACGTAACCTTTGCAGTCAACAGCTCTCCAGGTCCCACACAGTAACACCCCTGATATTCTGCTCTGCCTGCCTTTTACTGGTTAAAGAAAACAAACCCCTAAAAATCCACCAAGTACCAACAGAAGGCAGTAAAAATAGATCAACTATTTATTATTTGCAATTTTTTCCCTATATAGCCCATGTTCTAAATCTGCAAAAATAAGAAAGTCCCAACACAAAGGCAAAAGCTTATCCCAAACAATTTTGACAAAGAAACATTATTAATCCAATGTGTGAAAAAAGGCATACATTGACTTCAATATCTCCTCCTCAGAAAAAAAGGTGGATTCATGCTGGATATCTTCATACTTTTCTGTCAATAGTTGAATTTCTTCTTCCAGTGCCTGGATTTCATCTTCATAAACTTGATAAACATTGTTGTCCATTTCTCAGAATCAGTGTTACTGGATAAAACAAAATATATTTCTCAGGAACAAGCAAACACAGATTTATTTTTTTAAAAATGCAAATTAACATTAGGCGATTGTTTCTCCTACTCCTGTACTTAAAATGAGACAAATTAATTGTATATTAGAATTTTTGAAAACTGGAAAATACAGTTTTTAAACATTCCAGATAGCTCTGACACCTACAGTAATTTATACCTCCATAAAGAATTCTAGAGTGTCAAACAAATCTGTTCATTACAGCAGATTAAACTAATATTTGAACCTTGATCCTTAAGAACCAAATTGGACAGGAACTCTGTCACCAGCTTGAAAACAATTAGATTTGCACTAAAACAGTCCTTAATATTATCAACTGTTGTCACCTTAACACCTACTTAAACTCTGGAAAGTCCATCTAGAAGGATGCCAGTCTGCAAGCTGATATTACAAGAGGGGAAAAGTCACATTCAGATTTATGGAGTAACAGAACGTCCTACAAAACACAACTCACTCAGCAAAAAGCAACACGAGCAGAAAAAACTGTACCTTCAGTGACAACAGGCAGCTCTCACATTATCAGCAGGAACGTGACAAAGAACAAATTTCTGACTTTATGTAAAAGAATAAAAAAACCTGTTTTCTCCAAAACAGATAACAATTTTGGGAGAAAAATATTTAGTTTTCTTGCATTAGTTCCTTAAGACTTAATTAAATTGAATCCCATTAAAGTGAAAATAACGTTAAGACACAGATCACTGCACAACCTCCAAAGACAGAAGTCAGGAATCTAATGAGGTCAAAGGCTTAAAGCATCTTTTTAACTAAGCATTACATCATCAGGAGCAGATTCAGCTGTTTCAAATTTGCCGTTATAGAACAACAAACTGCTCTACAGTCCTAATAAAACACAAAATGGAATCCAGCTTTGACCAATTTACCTAAGGAAACACCTGGTTAGATGAGGAACAGCTGTCCCTAATCTGCCTTCTAGTTAAACACCAGGAAAGAGGCACAAACGACAACCAGTGTTTCACAAATAGTTCAAAATACATAAACATCAAATTTCAGTGAAAACAGTAATCTGACATTCAGTCTAGACCTGACACATTCAAAGGACTATGGAGGATATTATGCCGTTCAACACTGATATATTAATACTTCCAACCAGGAAAAACCATAAGTTGGTTTTATGTGTTTTTAAACCATTCCTACTCTGCCTGCAAGATCCACATTAACACTGTTCAATAAAAAGGGATGAGGGGGGAAATAGGATTTTGTTGGTTTACTTCATAAGAAACAGCGTCTGAATAACAGACACAAGAAAACAGCATTGAAAAATACGGTTTGCATTAAAGACTTATTTAGCAAATAAATAAAGTATATGGAATCAAAGAATCACCAAGACTGTGCCTAATCATGACTGGCTCTGAAATTCTGAAGCAATTACACGAAGAGAATAACAACAAACAACAAATAGAAGTTCTTCAACTTGTAAATCATCTTATTAGTTTGGAGAGGAGGGACATTTAACTGGATACAGGGAAGAAAATTATGGTCATAATAAAGAGTATGGTGGGAAAAAGAAAAACATTAGAGCAGCCAGAACTTTACCCCAGGTTACCTGATCCCTCATTTAACAGCAATAACAGGACACATAAACTGCTTCCAGCTACTTGAACACAAGGCTGTCACTGGACTGCAGAAGACTCAAAGACTACTTGGGACTTCAGTGAGTTATAACTCCAGGAAAAAAAAAATAATACTTTCAATTAAAAAGCTCTTACAAACAAGTAAACGCTTCTCCTCACTCTAAGCATACATACATATCACATGCGTGTATATATATACCCTATATATGCGCGTATTTATACATATTTGTCCATTAACAGCGCTTATTCCACATTTCTACGTACCTGCCCGCTCACAACCCCGAGCATTGGATTTTACGCTGCCACAAGTGGAGCGGGGAAGGGCCTTGGGGAGTTCGTGAGTCCTGAGCGATGGAGAGACCGGACCCCGCCGAGGCTCGGGCTGGGGGGCACAGAGATGGCCCGGGGGCGCGGGCACCGGCGCTGAGGGAGGAACGGAGCGGTCAGACCCGGACTCGGAGCCGGCGCTGAGGGAGGAGCGGAGCGGTCGGACTCGGAGCCGGCGCTGAGGGAGGAGCGGAGCGGTGGGACCCGGACCCGGACTCGGACTCGGACTCGGACTCGGACCCGGACCCGGACCCGGAGCCGGCGCTGAGGGAGGAGCGGAGCGGTGGGACCCGGACCCGGCGCTGAGGGAGGAGCGGAGCGGTCGAACGCGGCTCCGGCTCTGAGGGACCTCCCGTACCCGCCGCGCGCCGCCCGCGCCTTTCGAACCGCGCGCCGACCCGCCCGCTCGCGCCTGGGCGCTACCACAGCCACTGCCCGAGCGGGGGGCGCCCACCGCGCCTTCTTTCCTCTCCTTCTGAAACAACAGAGCCGCTGGTGGGATGGCACCAGAGCTCCTCATTAGAGACGAATGGAGAAAGCGTTACTTTGCCGTTCCCGCATTTAGGTTAAGTTCTGCTCGTGTATTGCTGAAAACACCCCTGCGTTTCTTCATGGGTCGTTACGCCCAAAGCGCCCCCGTCACAGGATCCAGCCCGCGTGTTCACATCACACTTGACCGGCCGGAAACATGAAGCCGGCAGAGCCAATCAGCCGGTCAGAATCCGGCTGTCAGGGCTGGGGGAACACTTTCTTTTCCGTGTGAGGGCTGGGAAGGGGTGCTGGGGGGAAGGTAAATTGAGTGGCGCCGCGAGGAGAGCACATGGCGGCGGTGAGGGAGGGAGGGACGGACGGGGAAACTCTCAGGGGCGGCGGGACCGGCACCGGCACCCTTAACCGGGGGACCCTCAGTAGAGATCCCTCAGTCCGGGGGTCCCTCGGCACTCCTGTGAGGGTCGGGTCTGCGGGTGTCTCCCGTGCCCCGTATGGATCACCCTCGGGTTGTACTGTGCAGAGCCGCTGACATTTATTACCGCGCACCCGGCGATGCGGTTCCAGGTTTCAGGACAGCCCCCGGTGCCTGAACGCCGGTCCGGCAGCAGCGCGGGGTTTGCGAGCGCTGGGCGAGGCAGGAGCGCTGTTGCCTTGAGGTTCCTTCCCCGTGGCTCGCTGTGGGAATGATTCGTCCGTAGTTTGTCATTTCTGTGCCGGTGTCGGTGAGCTGTTGTTGTCTCCCTGCAGGAAGGTGGAGTGCTGGGTGGGATGCTTTGACTTCGCATCATGGAGAAGGATCAGGTTTCCAAGCGTTTGTACGTTGGAGGGCTTGGCCATACGGTTTCCAAGGCTGAACTGGAAGAAAGATTTGGCAAGTTTGGGCGTGTTTTGGATGCAGAGATTATTACCAGAAAAGATGATCAGGGTAATTTTTTGGTTTGTCCTTTAAAAGTTTGTTGCTTTTCAGTTTGAAGCATGAAATGGAATTTTTGCTTCAGAGACACTTTATTTTTGGGAAATAGCTTAATTTTCAGTTTTAAATGAAACACTGGAATTACACAGAAATTAACTGGATGTTTGTTGTTGATCAGGGAACCCTGTGAAAACTTTTGCTTACGTCAGTGTCAGCATTTCTGATGCAGAGCTTAGAAAATGTAAGTATATCTTTCTGGTTTTGAATGACTTATTTATGTTTTTGAGCCAGTTTGCATTACTGATAATGCATTTAATGTCACAACAGGATGTGGTCAAGGTAGAGCTTGTTTCATTCTGTTGTCTTACTTACCTCCACTTTAAGTTGCAATTTTATGGCTACCTTTCAGATACAAAATTAAACCAAGTGAGCAATGAGGTGTAAGATCACACGTGTCACAGAAGGAGGTGTAGTGAAGTCTAGGCTGTGCTTCTTTAATGTAAAAAATACTTATTTCCCATCTCTTTGTTTTGCAGGCATGTCAATTTTAAATAAAACAAAGTGGAAAGGAGGGACACTGCAAATTGAGTTGGCCAAAGAAAGCTTTTTGCACAGGTAATAATCAGTTTTTAAACATATGTTGTTGCTCTTTCTGTTTATTCGATAATATTTTGGCTATGCTTTTGTATTCTCCTCTCTTATCCTTTTGGGTTTTTTAGGCACTGGTGGAATGTTGATGCATCTTTGACACTGCAGCACGATTTGTGTCATTATTCCCTTAAAGGGAATGTTGAGGGGTTAATTCCTTGAGCAGTGAGTGGTTGCTGTTCTGTGGGAGGGGGTCCCTGCCAGCTCTAATTTAGCACAGTACTTTTTCCATGTATGATGTACTTTTTGGTACAGGCTTGCCACAGAGAGGGAGGAAGCAAAGCTGCAGAAAGAAAAGCCACAGAGAAATAACCAAACCTGTCTGTTGGAATCATTGAAAAAGGCTGGAGTTGTGGACTTCCACATGAAAGCAGTACCAGGTACAGAGGTGCCAGAGCATAAGGTATGGTGGGGGAGATGTATAGGAGAAGTAAACCAACAAAAAGCAAGCTCATTGCATCTAAATTTATGCCAAATCTCTATGCCTTATGTAAAGAAACTTCATTATTAAGGGTGATAGTCCAGGCTGTGAAAAGTAGGCTGAAGAAATACCTCCTGTGGAGACAAGGAGAAGGCTCCTGTCATTCTTTGAAATTACTGGAAACAGTCTTTACCCAACTGACCCCTCTTGTGCTGTTAAATTAGGAAATGCTTTGTTTGTCGTGTATGTTGGGAATTTATATAAGTATGTTGCATAATGTACATTCATGTCACCCTTAAAAGCTTGTAAAAAGAATATGTGACTTGTTTTTATACAGCACATAATTTTTTTGATGGCTGGGCAGTCAGGAACTCCTCTCTGTGCTGCAGCACATTCAGGATCAGGGTCTGCACATGCTTACAAGAGTAAGATTAAAATCACTGAACATGCAAATTAAGGCAGGAAAAATTATATTTATTGCATAGTTTTCAAAATTACTTGCTAAGCACGGAATGGTTTTGGAGGGATTTTTTTTGTGAGAATGGGGAAGTGAGTAAAATAATAGTGATTGTCTGTGCAGTGACTACTGTTAATTCATAAACCAGAAGCCATATATTTGAAATGTATTTGCAAAGTAAAGAAGCATACTTCTTTATTATCACTCTTTATTTACAGGTTGTAGAAGTTTGGTTTTTTGGTTGGTTTTGGTTTGTTTTGTTTTTGAGAAGGAAGCTAGCTAAGTGGCACAGTAGGATTATATGTCGCTTAAGAGTGTAAACTAAAAAGAATTAGTCACAGATGGTTCTTTATTAGTAGTTTTGTTATCCAAGAATAAACATCTTATTCTATTCCAGGGTTATTTCCACTCTTTTTTTGTTTAACACTTTTATTATTTTTCTTTTCCTTTAGAAGTGGGTTGTTGGTAAATTCGGCAGAGTCTTGCCTGTCCTGCACCTCAGGAATCAGCAAAAGAATAAAATATCCTTTTCCTACTGTTTGGGCATAGGCACAATTCCCTTCCTTCTTTTGTCAAATGGAGAAAACAGTTGCTGAACAGTCTTAATTTTGACTGCTACGTCAGACTCAATTTACTGAGTCCCCCAAGTAAATCTTGCAGTAAGTTTGTGTGACTTGGAACAGTTTCTTAGAATGCAAGTTAGTTACTTAAAGGAAAAAGGGCTCCTTGTTGTCCTTTCACATAGAATTCAGCCTGTTGAGAAATACTCGAGTCTGCTTGCTGGAGAAATCATGTTTTAATTCCTTAACTCAGACCAACATTGTGAAGTATGACCCCTCAAAGTATTGCCATAACCTGAGGAAGCTGGAGCCAGACTGGGCACAGGCAGCTCCTGTGTCCGAGCTCACCTGGCACCTGGAAGGGACAGATGTCAGTGCAAACAGGAAACGACAAGGAGAGTTCCCGGGGATGAAGAAACCACCTAAAAAACCGAGGCCACTGCACAGCGAGGCCCTGAATGGAGCAGCAGTTCCATCATCTGGATGCCAGTCCCATCCAAAACACACCAGCTCATCACAGCTTGGTCAAAGAGCAAAACCCAAACCCAACAATGAGCCGAAATTGCCTCCATCGAGGAGTCTCAATAGTAAAATATCAGTGAGAGGCTTATTATCAGATCAAAACAATGGTAATGGAGTTACAGCTCAAAATAATGCGAGTGTTTCTGACAGTGATGTGGATTCTGAAGAGGAGATCAGAGCCATGGTAAAGAAAGAGACAGAAAAACAGAAAGCTGGAAATGTTGAGACTGAAAGTGTCCCTTTGGAAATTGTTGGGGATGATTTTGGGTTAAAATGCAATAGTCACTGGTCCTTAAGCAACCCAGATGCCATGAAGAAAATTATCAAAGGAAGTTACAAAGAGACTGTGGAATATGATAAGGGTTATGATTCAGCAGATACAGATGAAATTATTGCTGAAAGTAAAACTACAGAGCCAAACAGCAGCAAAACTGTACTTTTACAAGATTCTAAACAGGTAGAAAATAAAGAAATATTAGCTAACAAAAAAAGGGGTTTGGTAAATGACCCCTTCCTGAAAACTCAAAATGTAAAAGAAGAACACATTGAAAAAAAGGGGAAAATGAAAAAATCCAAAATTGCTGCCTTGCAAAGTTCAGCAATTACCAGTACAGCAGAGACAAGTGATAGTGAAAGCTCTTACTCAGAGTCTGAGAAAGGGGAGTCTGAAATCAGTTCTGACTATGAGTCTATGATGCAAAACTGTTACCGCTTAGACCTTTCCTTACATGACTTAAAAGCATTGGCTTCCAAAAGCACTGGGACATCTGCAGAGGAATCAGATGGTGCACAGAGTTCTGCTCAGTCCAGTGCTGAAGAAAATCCGAAGGGTAATGTAAAAAAACCAAAACTTTCTAAATTTCACCCTGCAGTTAAAAAAAAAAGCATCTCTCCTGAAGATGTGCTGGCAGATATTTTAGCAGGGGAGGAGAATAAGGAAAGCTCCAAGGGACAAAAGAATTCATGTTTGAAGTATCAGCCCTTCAGGGGAATGGGGTCCCTTTGTGTAAAAGACTCAACTAAGGACAGCACTGCCTTAAAGAAGAGGTCTGTAGGAAGTTTAGGAATTGAAGCTTGTACATCCTACTCTGGGGAGGAGTTGTCTGAAAGACAGCCCGAGAGCCATCCATTGTGTGCACTTGAAGTCAGCAGTAAAAAGAGACAAAATGTGCCTGGTGAGCAGCACAAGGCACTGTCAGCTGCTGCCTCCTCTGCAGATCAGAGACATCAGCCTGTTTCCAGGCCATGCTTGCAAGGAAAGAACAAAGACTGGAGTTCTCTACAAGACCAAAGTTCAGAGCGTGGAGCTGTGTCTCCCAGCCCTGATCAGAGTGACGGTAGGAACAGTGACAGGGACAGTAACGCTGCAAAGTCCCAGAAACATGTTAAACGGCAACAGGACAGCCCGGACCTGCTTTCGAAAAAATTGAAAAGGAATGTAAGCAATAAAAATCCAGAATGTGAGAAGAGGAAGACAAGCCTTCTGGAAGATAAGGAGCTTTGTCTTCATGCTGCTGCTTCAAAGGAACCTACAACAGAAAAACAGGTGCAGGACAACCAGAGGAGGCTGGCAGCTCTGGAGGAGAGACACAGGGAGAGACAACTGCAGAAGAAACTTATTCAAGGAGCACTTTCAAATTTGGTAATTACACTCATAACTTTTATCTGAATAGTGCACAGTACAAGGAAAAGGGTCATTAATATATGTGAATTAAGATTTTTAAAAATCATGTTCTGGATTTTCTGATACATTGCCAGTTTTGAGCATATACAAAATGCTGCATACCTAGTCCCTGGAATGCCTGTAGAGCTGCAAGAGGAAGAGCAGATGTCATGGAAATGCCTTTTAGATATGTCTGTATAACTGCAGCAAGTATTTGCTATGTTTGACTTGACATTTTACCCTTTCCTAGGATAGCCAGCCAGCAGGGAAGCACAAACACATCGTATTTGATTCAGACGTCGAAAACGAGAGTGAAGTAGATAAGACATTGAAAAAAGGTGCGAGTTTGGGAAATACGCATGGANGGAGATTTGTATAGAGGATACTCCAACTAAGACGAACAAGGATGTTTGTGTAGTTAGTTTTGAAATTCCTTGGCTTTTAGTTAAAGGGAGGGGAGGACATTTGGCCTGAGCAGTACAGAACTACTCTGCTCTTTCCAACACTGGATGAACTGCTAATGCAGTATCTTCTTTTTAAAGTGACTTTGAGCTCCAAAGAAGCTGTGTGGAGCTTCCTCTTTACTATCGTTTAGCAGAATCCTCAGGATTTACTGCCATGGTTTCAGTACAATTACATTTTTTTTTTTTCTCAAATAGAACTTCTCGTGTATCACATCTTAAGTCACATCTCTGCTAAAGCTTTAAAACATTGGGTTTGTTTTTGTTGAGTGTTAAAAATGTAGTAAGATTAAGACTGTTCTCATTAATAAATTAGCCATTGGATATAATCAGAAAACTGCATTTTTTTTTTAGACCTCTTTTAAAACCTGAGTTACCCTTTGCATGGATATTTTGCCTGTAGTCC
>VWZG01012115.1:5857-35423 GCA_013396735.1 Grallaria varia
ATTTTCTTTTTATTTAGTTTTGTTTTATTATTTTCAATAATAAATGTTAAATGAACAGTAGAAAGCTGTTTGAATGAATTTGTAGTTCTCTCATGCAGCTGTTCATTGCTCCTTAGTTTAAATTTCGAATTATGCTCCTTTTTTAGAGGCATTTCTGCAGCTCTGCTGGCTCTCTTTTCCTGCTGTTGTTTGAGACTTGCCAATACAGTTAGCCTGTGTTGAGGAATTGAAGAAAATACTCTCTGCAGGAAGAGTGTATTCTGAAGAGCGGAAAACATGTATTATGGAGTACTGTTTTCTGGTATGGCTTGATCAGTTCTAAAAGACCTCAGAAAGTGGTCTAAAAAAGGAGTAAAAGCAAGAAGATCCCCTCCCATACACACATTCCCTTGCAGTTGCCAGGTATGTGTTAGCACTTTCTGCTGTCTCCTGCCCGTACCTGTAAGCAGACAGTGCTCCCAAGCAGAGGTTCATATGATATTTTACACATCAGTTGAAATAAATATTTTAAATATTTAAATGAAAATATAATGTTTGCGAGAGTAAATGCATTATTCCTGTTTAAAGTCTTGATTAATTGCATTTAAACGCGTGGAAATATTTTGGGGATGACCGCATCTTGATCTACAGATCATGTTTCCATTTTGGTAGCCTTAAAAAGAACTATTCCACCCATGGTCATGAATTATCATCATTAGGCTGCATTATAAGTAATTAGAAAGGTCAAGAGGACAAACAATACTGGATGCAAGAATGTTCAAAGATTACAAAACATTGGAAGGTGTATTGAAATGGATTTCTCTAATGGAATGAATGGATGCTGGAACGGACATGCAAGGTCACACAGCTTTACACTGAAGATACTCCTGTCTTAGGCACCTTGATCGAAAGCCTAAAGAGCAGTCAGGTGAATTTGGGGCATATTTCAGCTGGTGGACAGGTCTGCTCAGGAAGGAAAGACACTGAACTTCACTTGTCAAGTTCTCGGCTTTGTCACCTCAGAATCCTTCATTTCAGTGTGAGGACAGAGATTTCCTGCTATTGCTCTGAATGTTATGTAGTGATTTGTAACCACAAAGCGAGTAAAACACCTGATATCTTATATTCTTTATTCTTGAAGGGTTTTGGGCTCTTAAATGGAGTTATAATAAAAGCTAACTTCAAAGCTAGCTGCTGCATTTTGTTATTTTGATGGTTATCTATTTACACTTGAACAAAGTTCAAACGGGCTTTATCAAGAACAGTTACGAATCAGACTCCTAAAATGGTTCCATTTCATGGGAATCATCGGTGCCTTTGGTTTCAATTGCTTCTCAAGCTGAGATCTGAACAGGGAAGGAAATGACACTTGAGTATCCTGCTTCTACAGGTCTTCATAATAATACAAAAGTACACCATGGATTTCTTTTTTCTTTTTGTTTGTTTGTTTTCTTGGGTTTTTTTATCTGTGTTTGGGGGAGCTTTTTGTGGGTTTTTTTGGTTTTGTTTTGGGGTTTTGCTTTTTTGTGTGTATTTTAGTTTGTTTTATTTTGTTTTGCTTTAGGGGTTTATTTGTTTGGGTATTTTGGGGGGTTTTTTGGGTTTTTTTGTTTGTTTGTTTTATTTTGTTTTGTTCCATTTGGAAAGAAAACCTAGAATATACAAAGAAAGAAACAAACAAGTACAACAGAGTCAGAAGAGGGTGATCTTTCTGCTTCCAGCCTGGTCATTCCCCAGCCCTTGCAACCATTTCTCTTACCTCCACTTGCATTCAAACACAACACTGATCTGAAAAGGAAGCTCATCAGAGCAGGCATTGCCTGAATGATGCTGCTATGCCAGGGCAATCCCATGAAGGCTACATCTGACAGAGAAACTTTAAGGAGATGCATGAATTATGAGGCATCTGTCAGTCCCACCACCGCGTCTGCCGCTGGGGTTTGTCCTCAGGAGGAGAACTGCGGTGATGCTGATGAGATGTTCAAATTGGGCTTTATTTCTGCTGGTTGAACATGCACACAGATTATTTTTAAATTGAAAAAAGAGACCAGAAACAAAGAGAGATTCCAGCAATGGGTGTTTTGGGACCATGATTTCTTGTCACATCTGAAAAACCTGAAGTGCTAGTAACTGATCTGCTTTATGTGCACGAGCACAAAGCTTCTCGTTTTTATTGTAGCAGAGTGCTTTCAATTTAGAAAAAAATCAATCAACAGAAACAGTAAATGGCACTGAACTCCACATTTCTCTTTGGGAACAGCATTATAACATTCAGTCTTGCTCAACAAGAAGTTTTATATTGCTTTTGTTTATATATAGGATAATGTAATGGGGATACAGGGCTTCTGTTTAGAAAGGTTATTGACACTCCCGGTGCTGCATTGGCATTTATTCTTTGGATTTTTATTGCTTCTGATCTGTGGTATTTATGTCTCTGAGGTGAGGACTTTCATCTGTGATACTTGCTCATAATTTACAGGCCGCGTGGTGCCCTGATGTTGACCGCAGAAACAGGAAATTAAACAATTAAACAGGAGGCAGGTGGGAAGAGTAAAACAAGATAGTCCGCTTAGTAAATTTGTTTTTCAGTATTGTCTGTTTGTCAGAGGGGGCTGAAAACCATTGCTGTACCCAGTGACTTTGGAAGAGGCAACATAAGTTTCGATAGATGGACATGAGAAAATGGCAAAGCCCTCCAGGAAGGGAAATTAACCAAGCAGAATGTGACCTTAATGGCAGTCAGAGCTTCGAGGTTTGTCCAGTGATCCGGCTCCCTCGAACCTGTGCAATGGGACTGAAAACCTTTTTGGCTGGCCTTTGTCATAGACATCCCCTCCCCAAGCCGTGTGAAGTGACCATTGCCAAGCTCCCTAGTGATTACTTTAACTGAAATAGCAATGACAGATCACTTTATTAATTGCAAATTGCACTATCTGAAGATGGTGACAACAGATATGGAGAAAAGAACAGAATATCCTAATTTTTCATAGCATAATCAGCCTGTTTGGAGTTCAAGATAAAAATAAATTACCTCAACCTTACAATACTCTCGACAGGTATTTATTGCAGCATCCTCTATCAGCAATTGCCATACCTACATGAGCTGACTTCTCTCACATTACCCTAAAACGTGAAGGGGAGTGTTAATGAGGAAGAGCAGTCAGAGCAGGCACTCAGGCCTGGGTCTGCATTCCAGATGTTGCATGCCGCCACCTCTGGATGCTCCCTTCTCCAAGCTCCTCATGTTGTGATCTGCCCGCCCAAGCACAGTGAGAAGTTTGTGTTAAACACAGTCAGGGTAAACGCATGACAGGAAAGGACTTTGCAATCCTTCAGTGGTAGAAATTAACTCAATGGGCAATGTTTACTGAGGATACTAAATACTGAAAAAGAAGTTTATTTTGACTTGTGGAAAGAGGGAGAACACTCAGTTTGGAAAACTGAAGGACATGCCTATGGACCTACTGCTTATCCATTCTCAATGGATAAGCCAAAGTTTACAGGACTTCCTAATGGAAGCAGACAATTTTGCAGTTCCTGTTTGCTGCAGCTGTTTTTGCCATGTCCAGAGTTGTTTGATACAAAGTCTAAATTAGTCTTGAGAAACAGGATTAACCTTTCCAATCACATTTAAGGTGAAATTGCTTAACTACAGCACACAATGTCATGCTACAGATAATCCATGTGCTTGATTAATGCTTTTATAATCAATTGCTGTCTGGAAGTGACTCCTTCCCATCACACTCTTCACAAAAAGAGCAGATGGTATTTAAAAGGTTATGGCAAGAGGGCATTTCAGAGGTCAAATAGAACATCGATCAAGTGGGCAGAAAAATTGCTTTTTTCCTTCCCCTTCTTATCCTCACAACCCATGAGGGAATGTGGACTATGAATTATAGTTTGATCTATAGTTCAAGCCCTAAAATGTTTTCTTGTTTCAAATTTCTGTGTTGTTTTGGGTAATGAACCTGGAAATTGGATTCCCTTTGTACCAATAAAAAATTGTGCCCAATACACGTATCTCAGCAACATAATTCTTAGACCCACAGAGATTTTCTTGCTGCTGCTTTGAACACAGTCCTAATGCTGGTGCTTAATAAAAGCTGTACTAATATCCACAATGTCCTTAAATCAATTTTCAGCAATAAGGACTCTGTGAAAAAAATTCTCACTATTTCCACATTCTTTTACAGAAGCAAATAAAAGTGTGACTTATTCTTGCTGTTTTCTGTGTACATACTTGGTTGCCATTCTGCAATAGTGTCCAAGGAGAGGTATTCTCACCTGGAGTGAAGGGGACAGAGACACCACATGTACCAATGAGGTCTCCAAAACCAGAAATCAGGGGTTTGCCATTGTACAATACATAAAATATATCAGTACCCTTTTTCCTGCCCTTTCTATCTCCATATGACTAATAGAACAGTAAAATTGTTTGTTTTCTAGTAATTTTTGAAGCTTTATCAATGAAAATGCAAATCTATTTCTATTGATTTGGACACGAATATTGTCATATTTGTTGCCTAATAGAAGAATATTTTTATTAATTGCCATATCCTTGTCATAATTAATTTTTTATGGTTTTGTTGTTGTTGTTGCATAGCTTGTTGTGACAAGTAAGTGCTCATCCTGAGCAGGTCTATAAAGTAGATTCTCATTTGGGAAGTGGAAATACTATAATTGTGCTCTGTGATCAAACCCAGGATGGATTGGCTAAAATATTTTTCAGGATTGTAACTTATATTTAAGGGCCTGGGCCCATCAAATCTTTCTTATCTGAACAGTTCTCACACCATGTAACTACTACACAGGAGTCTGAAGACCTATTAATAAGACAGGGGTTTGTCTTTATTCAAGATTAATTAATACCTACCATATATTGCATAAATAAAGCTGTTAAATGTGAACTTTCAAAGCTGAACCAAAGCAGAACTTGATGAAACCACGCTGACTAATCCTGTTAGAGTCACGTCCGGGTGTCTTGCCATCCAGAAGTGGTAGAAGAGCTATCACTGGAGCTGTCAGTGCATTTTAAATAGTCTTAATATGCACAATCACCTGTAACACACTGATAGACCTTTCAGTGTCAGTTTTGTAGTTTAATTTCCTTTGATCCATTTAAGGAGTGAATGCAAATCTAAAAAAAAACCCTGAAGTCTATGAGACACTTCAAGTAAGTCATGTCTGCCAACGTTGTATGTGAAAAACAACACAAGTACAAATGTACATATTGCATGGTTTTTTTCTATGATTTATTGGCCAACAGAGAGAAAAAAATCTTTCCATATGGGTGACATCTTTCTGTTTCACCATTTAACTACAGGTTCTTAAAAGGTAGCAGATGATAAAAAGATGCTAACGTGAGCAACTGCACAGTTATGGAAGAGGAGTTAGGAAAGGATTATTTCTAGTATTAACTTAAAATACACAGATTTCCCAGAGAAAGGGACTCCTGGGGACTAGCTGCACTCAAGGCATTCTTCATGGGGATTTCTGAGTCAGTATTGGCCCCTAGCAGAGAGTTTGTGTCAATTGCCTTGCTATGACTGGGACCCAAGTGATCAGAACCTCCCTATTAGGCACAAATTGATAAATGAAAAGTCTTTACTGCTAGTCCAAAGGCAAAAACAGTTGTGAAAATAATGCTAGATATATTGACATCATCGTAGTGTTTTCATTGAGTTTAATATATGTATTTTATCACTAATCCTTAGAAACTTCTAAAATTAATATTTTGTCTCCTATTGTGTGTCCATATTGATCTGCTGTTGACACATTGCTTGCAACTGAGAGGTAATATTCATTATGTTTGGAAGCTGTTTGATCAGAGAAGAAAAGAATAGAGCATGGTTTCAACAGAGTGAGAAAATCAAATGAACTTACATAGATGAAACATAAATAGTAAGATGTGCTTCTTCAGCTTTCTGTTATTTATTTTTCAGGGTTTTTTTCTTCCCTGGGTAGACTAAGGAGCCTTCAGATAAACTGACAACCTCTTAAGTAATTTAATAAAAAGCCAAAATCATATACCTTTTAACAATGAAGCGGTCAATAAGTAGAAATGTGAAATTTCAATGCTTTTTTTCCCATGTTTATGTTCACATCTTAGTTTTCTGCTGTTATAGAGACTTAAATAATGTTCTGAATCAAGTAATATACTCATATGTGTGATATGGACCTGATTTTTAAAAATTTACTGTAAATTAATATTTCCTGGACCTTTGAATGTTAAATGGAGCGCAAGAACTCCATATATACTGTCAATCATAAAAAGAGAGGAATACATAGAAACCATTAAAATAATTTTTCTTAGCTGTCTTTCTTCTAACTAAACCTATTATCCCTATGTATTCTTCCCACGGCTCTCCCTGCTCCGTCACTTTCCAAGCCCCAGCTCCCTCCTACCTTTGATAGCCATTCACAATCAATCCTGCACGTATCACTTTTCTTTCTAGTATGACAGTACCCAAAGGTTTTCTTTTCTGCTGTCTCCTGTTCCTGTACCATCTCAACATGGTATCAATCATCAGGGCCATCGCGTGTATCTGCCGAGTGATCAGTCTCCTGCACCCGCTGAGTATTTCCTTGGCCCGATTATATTCCTGCCTGGGTTGTTTGTTTCTTTCTCAGAAATCTATAATACGTTACCCTCTGGAGGAGGGGGAGGGAGGAAATGCCCTGGGCTTTCTAGTAGTTGTTGGGATTGTATAGTTTACATTGCTACTCAGTCCATAAATGTAATGCTAAAATGAATCTGCAGCGTCTGTGTTTGGACGACTATTGAGTGACAAAAGCAGCACAGTTTTCCTGTACAATCAATATCTTACATGTGAAACCGAAGACAGCACTTTAAATTACCCCCAAAAAAATAAAAAAGAGGATAATACAATAACAAAGTGCTGTCTGCATCTGTTTTTCCTTGTATATTGCTGCCTTTTCACAACAAAGTACTTATTTCAGATCCTTTCAGCCGCCACTACCATGTGCTAAAGAGTGACACTGATAAAGCACATGTTGTACACTCTCCGCATTTGTCAGATGTGCTTCCTTGTGCCTACCTGACATAAATGTTCTGCTGTTCCTTTGTTTCTTTGGGAGGTTTTCTTGAATGTCTTCTGATTTTTAGGCGTTGCAACTTTAAGCAAGCCTGCTCCTTGGGCTTCATCTGAAAAGGTGAAAAAGTAGATGCCTAATTGCACAGGGAAAAAGGTAGAGAAACATTAAAAAAAAGTTATTAGCGATATAATTTTTTGATCCTGGTGGTAAATTTAATCAAAATATGAATGTGAAATTGCTTCCACAGAGGAACAAAGCTAATAATACCTGAAATTGTCCTACGTGTTCCAAGATGTAATAAACAATGTGATAGACTAAAATCTTTCAAACATTTAGATTTAAAAATCCTACACCTATCTATCTATTGGCAATTTGGTGCACCTGAATTCCTTCATTAATTTGGTTTTATGTTCCTAGAGCCTCAGAGAGAGAGAGACAGTAAATCTGCCGTAAAATAAACAACTAACAAATGAGCTCTGCTCAACGAGGTTGTGGGTTCTGACTTTTTTGTAAACTTTTCTCATGGACCATCAAACACCATCCATACATCCCCACTCCCTTCAAGTTGGACAGGGAAACACATGTGAGTGTTGAATGGAGTGCTGGCAAATCCACCCAGCGCAGGGCACTGTTACAGCACTCCTTGCAGGTCATTGCTCCTGCAGCGCCAACCTGTGACATCAGACACGTTCCAAAATGTGCCACCCAGCTGTGCGTGCCTGGACCTCGTGTGTGCACTGCCAGCATCCCCCTAAGTCCTGCTTTGCTCAACACCTAGACATGTAATCACGGTGACAGCTCTAACTGGGCTATGAGGTGTTCAGACATCCCACATAAAGGCACTCTCGGGTTTTTTTCCATTTGGATTTAGTTTCATGACAGCAAGAGAGCACCTCTAGGATAACTAGGACGTGTGCCATCCTTAGCTTTCATCCAACAGCCTCTTTACCATCCCACAATTAAGAATCAGCTGATCTGTGAGCTGGAGTGAACTGATCTGACAGCTGGGGAAAGAAATGGGCACTTTAGTTCACAAGCAAATTGAGCACATATTATGTAATTTTTTCCCCCATGATAATATACATAGAACATTTATCTGAAATAATTATATTATTTTAAAGCAGTACTTGACTTTATTGCAAAATAGGCAGATTATAGGAAAATCTAGGTATTTTTGTGAAAACAATAGTTGTCTTCAACACATATGACTTCCCTGAGCTTTTTGCTACAGAAAAACAGCCTTTTAAATTAAAGGAAATTTCTTGACTTTTAAATTAAGGTTTTCCAAGGAAGGGGCAGAGATATGCTGAAACAGGTAATTCTAAGAATTCTGGCTGGCAGTGAGATCAATTTCCTATGCTGAAGAGAAAGAGGGGAAAAAGAAAAGGTGCTGAGTTCTATTTAGTGAATGGATACTGTAGTGGAGACTTTCATGAGCCTGTTCAATATCAGAGTCTTTTCAGGCTGCCTTGTTCAGGGCATCAAAAAACTGGGAGATGAAGATCCCTACCTGGACTTTGACAGGAGGCGAAGTGTTATTCTTATTTACAAGAGTGTAAACATGGAATGACTGCACTAAAACCAGTGGTGTTCCTCCTGATTTACAGCTGAACAACAGAGAAGAGTATTTTACAACAAAACTTGGAACTCCGAAACTACCTTTTGTTTTGTTTTGTTCAAATATACAGCCTTTAAATCTGAGGACATTTAATACTTTTCTTGTAACTTCATTTTGGTTCCAGTGCATTTCCTACTTTACTCAGAGTAAGTGGATAACTTAGTATGTCAGATCAGATTTACAAGGATGATCAAGTTTCTTTTTGCCCCTGAGAAAAACATATTATTGAGCTACCCACTTGAGGAAGTGAAATGTTTTAAAACACCTAACATGTATGATGTTCTGGTAGAAGAAAACAATGCAATAAGACAGTCACTGTATTACAGTCAAAACAATATGTATTTATTTGATGATTATCTGACTGAAGCAAAGGTAGCACATCAAGCTGACTGCTTCACTTTTCTTTAATCTCCCTCTCATTCGTTAAAGATTCACATGGACTGGTGGACTCTCAAAGCAAATTTGCCACAGAGTTGTACATGTTTTAAGGCAGCAACTATTGACAGGTGTACAGTGTAACGTGCCTGACCCAAAAGACCTGCCCAAACAAAGGCTTCATACTCAGTAAGATAAAACCTAAAGAAGCAAAACCAGAAATAGTATGAACTAGGTATTGAGAATTTTAAGATGGCCTCTGTGTGACAGAAATGGAAATATAAAAATTTTAGGTTGTTTTAAGAGTCAAATGGAACAAACATAAAGCTGGCATGAAAACATTTATCCCAGAATCATGCAGCATCTAATTCAGCTCTTTATTCAGTTTTTACTGTGTGAGCTTTGGGAAGTATCTCACAGTGAGAAAGTCTGTAAAATTAAGAAAGTAATTTACTTTATGAATGCTTAAAGTGTTAACATTCAATTAATTTTAACTGTGATAATTGAGTTCTTTTATGTATAAATGTGGCTATTAGGAACAGTTTTTAGATGACCAAAATATGTTCACATGTAGAAAGCAAGCCAACAAACCTAACTGAAGCCAGAGAAAATACTGATAGCAAATTAGGAATTATTGATGGATAGAGAACTCTACCAAAAAAAACAACAAACCAACAAACCAACCAAAAACCAAAACCAAAAACAGAGAAAGAGGGAAAAAAAAGAGGAAAAAATAGGGTAGGGGGAAGAGAGAGAGAGAAAAAATAAAGAGCCACAGACATGTAGAGCTTTGGACTTGGAGAGATTTTAAAAACAAAAGGTTTGACTCCAGAGACAAAAAAATAATGTATTATTAAACCTTTATATTGTGGTACCATCTAGAGGCCAAATGGCACAGCATCCCATTTTCCGAGGAGCTGTACAAACATATAAAATTATAGATATTTCTCCTTCAGCCCAAATAACGGGTATGGCAAAGTCACAGCTACGGAATGTTTATCTTATTTCTTCTCTGGGCAATATTTTATGCCTGCCTCTGCTCTTCACGTATTGCCATCTGTGTGCAAAGCCTGGATGTGCCACCCTTCCAGCCCGCCAGCAGCTGGGTCGCACACACACCCCACAAGTGCAGAAGGCAGAATGTGCCTCTGGTGCAAGAGCCTCAACAGCTGCACCCAACGAAACGTTACCGTGACAAGAAATACAGCCAGTGGTCAGGAACAACTTGTTCCCTGGTGCCTTGGGATCGCAGGTTTCTTTATTAGATGTCCAAAACAGTCTTTTGGTAGTATTTGTAGTGGAATATGGAAGGCCAACGAATATGTATAACAACTGCAAATCCTCCTGCTTTTCAGTTGCAGGTGTTTGGAAGTGATAGCTGAGGAAATATGTATAGGCTTTCTGCTACTGTTATTTTGAGACTGAATTGTTGTGAATGAGCCAGTGAAAGAATTTTTGAGCTGCCACTCCAAGAAAGAAGCATTAAAATAGTGGGTTTTCAGGCAAGCCAGGACTACTGAAGGGCCCTGTGAAAAAGCCAGCCCAAGTGCTGGAAGGCACAGAGAGAGGATTACGTGAATCTTTGTATGAGAACACAGAATTAGGTAGCCAAGGCAAATAAATGCATTTATCGGGGCTAGAGCACTGCACCAATGAAACTGTGCTGCTTCCAGCCACCCAAGGACATCTCTGGCCCACTGGCCATTCTCTAAATGGGCCTGTTTATTATTTGCTGCTGGGCAATAGGTCAGTGATCACACGCGGTGATTTCTAAAAGGGTTTTTCACTGATTTCCAATGTATTTGGTTTAAGCTTTCTGACCGTGAGCTTTGCTTCATGTCTGGGTTTTGGGGCTTTCAACTTTATATTAAATTTTGGTTTACTATTAAAATTCATGGAGTAAAATCTAAAATATAAAATACCACCTTAATTACATGTTTCAGTAAGGTGTTTCAGAGGTTGTCTGCAACACACACAGTGGTCTCACAGATAATGTAAATAGTCTAATTTATTTTCCATGTATTTAACACACAGAAAAGATCACCTAGTTTTTTCTTTTTTTCCCTGCAGTAAAACTATAGCATTTTTAAGGTTTCCTACATGTATTACAGGAGGGTGATGGAAGCCAAAAAAAAAATATTAGCGAGTGTGCTAGTACAAAGTAGATAACCTTCTGTCCCTGGAACCCTAATATTGATTTGGAATTAACCAAAAGAAATGGTATTATTTTATGATTTTTTTGCACTTCACCTTTCAATTTTTCACTTTACTCATTAGGAGAGGGGTATAAAAAATGATTACCTCTTTGACTATCTCTAACTTTAACTTAAAGCAATAGTCCAAAAAATAATGACAACATTCCGACTTCACTAGGAGTAAGATCAGTTACTGGCACACCTTTTGACTCTCCTTGGTTCTGTAGGAACAAACAGCTGTGGGTGTTGTTGTTGTTGTTGTTGGTTGTTTCAGGTCTTTGTGTGCATGTGTGGGTTTTTTGTTTTGTTTTGTTTTGTTTTCTATCTAGAAGTAATGTAAAATAGAAGGTGGTATGTCATTAAGAATATTTGTAGAAATAAGAGATGGCTCAGGGTTTACATGGGACAATATGCACTATTTTGTTTAATATATTTGCCAGTGCTTATACTGGGATCCAATCCTTCCTTCCCACAAAAACACATTAGGACGTTTAAGCCTTTACTCCTAGAGCTGGTGCTGCAACGCCACTGCCCTGATCTTGCTGCTACACGCTCCAGTGCTGATGTCACTGTGGCAGCAGCAAGTATTATCAGTATATAAGGCTCGTGGTAAATTTAGATGTAAATTTAAATTTAAATTTGTGCCTGTCAACTGCTTTACTCATAATTTTAAAAGCTTTCTCTGTGCTTCATTATTATTTTTAATGCTTCATAAAGGTTTGTACTCTTTACACATCTCAGGAATTTACCAGGAGAGCTGGTGAAATTTGAACATTTTTGTCTGGCGTGCTTTTGGCTGAACTTTTTAGATGTGAAAGGTAAAAGGCAAAGGTTTGCTTTGACCTTTTCATTCTTCACAAGCTAATCCCAAAAGCTGAAATGTAGGGGGATCACAGGGGTCACAACTTTAATAGGGGGACACAGGAGAGGGAAATCCCACTTGTTTGACACTGTCTGTAACACAGACAACTGATTCCTCCCTGGAAGATGATAAAGTACAGCTAAAATAAATAATAAATCAGCCCACAAAACATTCTTATTCTTTTTAATGGTAGCACATCTGAAACAAGTAAGTGGGCAGGGCAGGAGGTACGTAAGGAGAAGCAGTAGAACTCCTCTAACTGCAATGGCAGACCCTTTGTGGGGACCCATTAGGCATTTTGGGATGTGCTCCATGACACCTTCCTGGCATTCTTCTCTGTTTTATTTGTCAGACTGTTCCAATTCTGTTTTTTCGCTTGTTTGTACATGTGATCTGCAAAGTATGCTTGTATTTATGTTTAACTATTTTTAATATTGCGGTCTGGAAAAAAGAAATATAGGTTAAGCATGTCTTTAACAATAGTTGGGCAGGGACAATAATTTAAAAAGAATAGAAGAGCTGCAATATATTTTTGTATCTTTGTGATATTTCTGATGCATCATCACACACAACTGGTTATCATCCTTGATTCTACTTAGCTCATTATCACATTTTTATGCTCAAGTAGACAAAATTAGATGCAAGTTTAAACTGTTAGAGCTAGACCATCAATTAATGTTTTTTAATGTCACTCTCCTTAAGAATAATTAAAAACAACAGCAAAAAGGAAATTCAGTTACCTCTTTGCCTGCTTTTCAAGTAAACAAAGATTAAGAGAACAAACACTGCACGTATCTATATTTGTGTGCATCCATGTACATACGTAGAGATCTTCTTACAGTATTTCTCACATGAATATAAAAGAAATTTGAGAGTGGTGGATTTGAAAAATATAGTAATTTTTAATAAGTTCCAGAAAAAAATAAATAAGTGGAGAAAGTGAAGAACATCTATGTTTATCCTTAGTAAAAGAAAGCTCAATTCCAGGCTTACTTTCTTATGGGAAAGAACCTACAAGTGAACAACCTTAAAGGCATAGTACACATACTTTGCAACTCCTGGAATTATTTGTTTTCTCATAAAGTAGCATAGCTTAATGAGAGAGAATAACTTTTTTCTATTGAGTTATAATGCTACTGAAATTAATATTTCTCTTATTTCCTGCAACTATGCTGTATAAAATGAACAAATTTAAATTCTGGCATCTTTTTAGAGTGTTTAAAGAGAACTTTAACAGGTAATACAGAAAAAGAAGTACACATGTTTCTAGATCTCTCAGATCTTGAAAAACCATTTGAGAATATCCAATAATGGCCTGTCTAAACAAATAGTCAGCAATAATGATGTCTGAAGCAACATTTTTAACCAAAAATAAAAGATCTAGAAAAACACACCAGGATAAGGTGATTGACAAAATTTAAGCTCTGCCATATGTACTTGATGGGACAGAAAGAGTGATGTTGCTCATGCTGAATCTTTGATTCTTCAATCTCTGTTTCACCAAAGGCTCTGCTTTCAGGTTGTGGCTCACTGCTTTTTATCTGATGCAATTCCTTCCTGATACTGAGCATACCATTACTAGTGTTGTTACTGCAGATGTAGCATTTGCTCTCTCTTTTGACTTTCAAACTTGTGTCTCTGCAAGAAATATAACTCTGGTAAATTTCAGTACTTGCTGGCATAAAAAGCCAATCATTGAAACTATTTTAGATGAAAATATATTTTCAGTGTTTCTTCGGTTTAATGTTTTCATATTGTCAAAATGGATTTATGCGAAATCACTGCCTGCTCATTTTGCATCAAAGTTAATCCTTCTATTTTTGAATGCCCTTGCTTTTCTCATAGAATGAAAAAAAACCCCAAGCAAATATTTCTTAAGTGATGATATTGGAGTTCAACATTAACTGTTCAAACTCTAAGAATGGTCTTAAAACCTTCTTCTAGTCCAGGGATTAGTATATCAGATACTCAGATTATGAGATCAGCACAGTTTGAGTTACTCCAACCATGTGTAAAGAATGATTTGAGCTGAATTATTTAATTCATGAATTTTTACAGAATAGAGGCACTTTCTCATGGAGATTAGTTCAGAGCGACTTATTTGCTTTAGAGTAAAAATATTCCTGGGACTCTTATTCCACCAGATTTTTACTCAGGGTGACTGCTGCTGATCACAGCCATCCAGGCTGTCACAGATGTTGTGTTAAGAAAGCTATTGACCGTCAGTGGGTAGTAAAAATTTTTCTGCTCTCACTTTATTGCTGCCCCCATTAAACCATCCTCTCAGGTCCTATTTTTGTGTAACTGGTTCTGTCCCCTATGGCCTGGAGTCATTAGCCCTTCCCTTAGCAGTGGACTATATAATGCTTTCTTAATTAACCCTGTGGATCCTGTTGCCCCAAATAACATTTAAATGGGAGCTTGTAGCTGTAATATCTTGATATAGATTTCCACTGGCATTGCTTGAATGGAATGCATAATTTCAGGGAGAAATCCTAAAAACCCACAAGACACCTTTGAGATAATTACAACAAGTCTTGCCATTTCAAAACAGAAAGCGTGGGTTTATCGTCAAGACACCATTCCTCTTTGGAATGCCATCCTTATTCAGCTGCAAATCATTCGAGTTTCTGCTAATTCAAATAAACTGAAAAGAGTAACAAGATATTTATAAAAATATTATCAAAAAAATCACTTTGCAAAAACCTCATCAGAACTAATATTAGCTACTTAGCTCACAGTTTTATCCCAACCAGCATCTTTAATTGGTAATTACTTATTGCTTATTGAATTAGAAATTAGTGTATGGGATACTTTGGTTCCCTGTCTTTTGAACCATTTGCCTCCAGCACATCTTTCTGCACACATCTTCAGATTCAATCCAAGTTTTTTGATCATATAATGAAGCACTATGATGGTCTCCAGAGGTCCCTTGTTTGGTATTAACTAATTTATTTGTGTGCCCTACTTTTATTTAAACAAAAATATCAATAGTTTGCCTTGCATAAATTACTTTGTTCTGTTTTGGTTTGGTTTGTTTATCTCTTTTGTGTTATGACATTTTTCTTTATCCTGGGGCTATATCTGCTTTCATCAATAGAAGTGATCTTCAGGCTGGGACTTGGTGGAGATCCATCCTTGTGCATCTGCTTGGAGTCTCCCTTTCTGGACTTATTCAAAACCCAGTCCCAATCAGATACATGTTCCTGTTCAACCTTCTTTAGATGGCCCTGCCTTGGCAAAGGGGTTGGACTAGATGATGATGGTCTCCAGAGGTCCCTTCCAACTCTAACAATTCTGTGATTATTTTCTAAATGCAAGTCTAACCCATGAATCCCGGAAGAAATAAACCCACTTTATGCAGACCAGATTTTAATCCTTATAGACAACATAGGACATATTCTAGGCATTCTCTGTAATTTTATTTGAATTTCTTTTTCACACCCAAAATAGTCCAGCTTCAATAAATCATCCCAGGCTCTGCATTTACTAAGACCTGCCAAGAGCAGTGTTTGCAATCACGGAAGACAAACACAGAAACCTGCGCACTGAGACAAAGTGTCACAGAAGTACAAGCTGTCAGTCTGTATATATGGGGTCAAGGGGCATAGAGGGAAAAAACTGTCTTTGAACTACCAATGAACGAGTCTAATATAGCCTAGAAGAGCAGAAATTCAAGAAATTATTGGTCAGATATACATATTTTGGGTCTCAGGGACACAGCTGTCCCTTCTATATGACACTATCTGGAGGGATAGTTAAATTCTACCTAAACACCATTAGTTTCTTTGGAATGGTGGTTCCCTGGAAACACTTTTCCATGTGTTTTATCCACTGCACTATGATTCTTCTATACCATGCACAGGTCTCTGCTAAAATTACCAGTAAATTTAGACTCCAGAATTAGCATCTGTTCTGCAGGGCCTCCCAGGAATCAAACCACACAAATGCTCAGTGCTGAAGTTGGCTTACTGGGGAAACATATGGGCCACTGTTGTTATTTGGACAGGAAACGGGAGTAGATCGTTGAAATTCTATAAAGACCAGAATCTAAATACAATGTAACATTAATAGACCGATATCCTCTTCAAGTACAAAACAGGGATGACTTTTAAAAAACATTAATTTAGTTGTTAACATGAAAAGTTAGTTTTCTTCCCATTTTGTAAAAGCGTTATCACATGCAGTTTCACTTACATTTGGATCATGATTGTATGTGTTGATCAAATGGGAGCTTCGGAAGAAAAATAATTAATTACAAAGTATTCATCCTTTTTTTCCTGGACTGGGCAAGCCATCTTATTTGTAAATAAATTTTGAATTGCAATTATGGAGGGATTTGCACTCGCTAACTAATTGTTCAATATGCCTCATTATTTTTATTTGAGAGTATCTGCTAATGAGAAATATGAACCAAATGTTTGTTGTCACTGTCTTTTTAATAAATGAGATACTGAACAAAATTTTTGGCTTTTGTTTATTGGAATAGATCCCTTACGAAGGTTTCTCTTATAGAAATGAGAGCTTTGCTTATTCTCTGTCTGACAAGCTATGCTTGTATCTTTTCAGGAGTAAAGAAATTATTCCTTTCTTAAGGAAAAAAAAATAAAAAGGAAGTTAGACACCTTTAACAGAATCATACTAAGGAGTAGATGACTACAATGATTTACTTAAAGGACCAGAAAGAAAATAGAATGCATGTTTCATTTTTTAAAGAAGTGTCCCTTAAAACTCTCTGAAATTTTTAGCTAAACTGTAATTGCATTTTCTGATTGCTCATCTCAGTGAATAAACAACATGTCCCTTCTGTGTCCTTTCTATCACCTTTACCCTCCAGCCTTTCTCAAAAATGCTGAGAGAAAGATTGAGCACCTTGCCCCTGCTCATTATCTGCCTTAGCTATTGCATGCTAAAAAACAAAGGTATTATTCACATATTTTCTCCATTAAAATGGCAAGGAGCGAGGATGAAGGCAGCAGCAGGCACCTGTTTTCTTTTTGTGTGTCTACAATTGCTAAAACTGCAGTGAATTTGCATGGTGAGCAAGAGATTCATGTTCTCACTGGATGTGATGAGGCTCTGTAAAACCTGAGTTTCTTTTTTATTTGTCCTAGGTGATATCATGGAACCAAACTCTTGCCGTACTACATTTCTCACTGGATGTGATGAGGCTCTGTAAAACCTGAGTTTCTTTTTTATTTGTCCTAGGTGATATCATGGAACCAAACTCTTGCCGTACTACATTTCTCACTGGATGTGATGAGGCTCTGTAAAACCTGAGTTTCTTTTTTATTTGTCCTAGGTGATATCATGGAACCAAACTCTTGCCGTACTACATTTCTCACTGTCCTTGAGAAAATGGATGGGTAACTTATAACCATAATTATGCCCGCTCACTGGTCTATTGAAAAGAATTAGAGAATGTGTAAACAATAGCTGTGCAGGGGAGAGTATGCATAATTGGCAACTATTAATCTAATCGTGAGAGATGGAGACGGGTGAGAATGATTAACACAGGCCACACTGGATGATCATTTGTGTTAAGGATGACTGAGAAGACATCGACATTATTTAGTCTTCCCCACTGGCAAAGAGGGCATGAATAGAAAGAGAATTAAATGGAGGATGTGCCAGCAGGTGTAGTGCAGCAGGCTTTCAGCACTCACATTTTCCCTTCTCTGCACAAAAATTGCACAAGTTTTCTTTTTCATGCTATTAGTACATAAAAAGTGTTGAATGGCGATGCAGAAGAGCAAATATTTTCCACTGTCCCATAGAGAGTTTTATTGTCCAAATTGTGATTTCCTAGGACAGTCAAGTGCACTGTGAGTTATAGAAGGGAGAAGCTTAACTCCCCATTTCTATCTTCTGTCCTCTGAGTGATCCTTTCCTTGTGGCACTGCAGGATGCCAGGGAGTGATTACTAAAAAGAAAAAGGAGGTAGACAGTTCATGGAAAGGAAGAAAACAGCAGCTGAATGGAAGTGAGAACAGAAAAAGCTGTAGGGTTTGTGGAATGAAGGTGAGAGGAGGACAAAAAAGTCTGACTGGGATAGGGATGACCTGGCAATTATGGGGTGAGGAATGAAAAAGGTTTCTCGGCTGTTTTTTAAGTGTGAGGATGAAGTCCCCTGACTGGGGAGGAGCTGGATGGAGGAATAAGAAGCAGAAGGGTGGGCAAATCTGGCAAGAGACTAGGATGTGGAATGAGGGGGTTGCAGAGAGTGGATCTAGACCAGGTGAAAATTAAATAGCTAGGCTTCAGTGTTGAGAGAAACTCCTTGAAACAGATAACTGAGGCCTTGAGACTACAGACAACTGATTGAGAAAAGGCATTAGAAATATTTGAGAAACAGGCCACTAAAGGGTGAGACTGGACAGAAAACACAGAGCTCGAAATAAGGGTGGGGGAACGAATATAAGGTGAGGCTAAATAAGCAGAATATGCATGCACTGTAGGATACTTTCCTCCAGCACCTGGAATGCCAGACAAGACTCATAAGAATATTCTTCTGCTGTCAGCAAGGAACCAGACCAGTTTCACCACACACATACTCTAATTCCCAGCACAGGTTTATCTTCATCTAAGTTTGCACTGTAAAACTGAAATAGAGTATTGTCCCAATTCTGAATTTTAGTCACCTTTCTTAAACCTGCCTGGAGTTTTTATGCATAACTAACACAGCTGCTATCGAGAAGGCAGGTAGGGCCTTTAAATTAGAGAAAGAGACATAAAGAGAATAAATCTTACCTCTCTGACTGTCTTGTGTGAAAGTTCTTGATACTTCTCAATAGTTGCTGCACAGAGAGGAAGATCTTTCTACTAAAAAAGTTGCTCCAAAGACAGGGTTGTTACCATTACAATCTAAATTTATTTTGTATTGCTACAGGCTTCCAAAGTATAGCTAGGAGAAAGCTTGAAGAAGATAATAGGGAAGGAAGCAATGGGAAAGCATAATCCTAATCACCAATGTCTCACTCTCAATTTGTATTTCTCAAAAGGACCATCTCAGAATATCAAGCATGCCCATTAAAAAAAAAAGTAAATGGAAATTATGAGATGGTCCTGCACTTTCCCAGTCATGTATTGTTCCTTCTTCTGCATCCAGAAACAGCAAAGAAAATCTTTCCATTGGATTTCTGTGGATTCATGGGCGTAGAGCAAGAACTTCAAAACACGTTATGAAAAAAATGCCAATTATTGCTTCTGTGAAACAAAAACCAGGCAAAAACCCCATCCAAAGACAAAACTTGAAACACATAAAAAAGAACTACCTGAAATTCTCTGAAAGCTAATACTCATCAAATTCAAGTTCAGTCAGAGACTGCCCATCTGTTCTGTGGATGCTCCAAATGCATTCTGTCTTCCCATGTGCTTCAAAGACAGAAAGCTTCCAAAAAATGTCACTGGAATTAAGTCTCCCCTCCTTTCCTCTGCTGTGGTTGTGTTTGCTTGAATCAGATTCAAGTCCTCAGCTTCTATCATAGAAATCTCCTTCCTTTTACTGAAGCGTCATGTCTTATTTAAAGAATATATATTTACTTTACTAATGAATCGCAGGCTGCATCTATCCACTGTAGACTGTGGAATTAAGAACAAGACTGTAGGCATGCTTTTCTTTTCCCAAAGCAGTCCACCATCAGCTTAATATTTCAATGCCCATGGGCTCAAAAAAAAAAAAAATCCTATATTTTATTTAGCACAGTGATGGAAATCAAAGAAAAAAGGCTATGCTAGCATTTTCCCCTCCTTTAAAATCATCACTTGTAGGCTTCTTACCACTGAAATCCTTCACTCTTTTATTTATCCTCCTGTGTAGGATTATTTAAAAGATCATTGCAAATAACTGAAAACTATTTTGAAAACTGAAACATTAGACAATGGGTGATCAGACTCAACAAAATATCAATTAATCAAATTACCAATGAAACAATTTCTGAACAAGATACGGGACTAAATACACAAATGATCAGTATATGGTAATTATTTGGTAAGTAACTGATGGTCAATCTCCATCCTCTGGCTCCCATAGCACAGATTAATGGATTCGGCTTTATGATCTCTTTCTCAAATGAAATAAGCCAAGATCCCCACCATTATTAATGGCAATTTCACATCATTCCAACTAGTTTGGAAAGACTGTGAGCTTTCAGGCGCAAGCAAATTGTTCCTTCCTTCCGCCATGACAGGGGAGAGCTCTGCAGTTGTTAATCCACAGTCAATCTGCAGGTCAGCAGGTCCTGTCACAGCCTCCTCCGAGACACTGGGGCTCTGTCATGCCCCTTACTACTCTGAAGCAGGGAGAATTACTTTTCCTCGGCTAAATGAAGTAATGAAAAGAAAATTGGGCCTGCAACACTTCCATCAGGATCAAAAGTAGAGCTGCCTTTTCTCCTTTTGCCCATCTGCAGTAGAATAGAAAAGAACAGAGTAGAATAGAAGACCATTTCAGCTGGAAGTGACCTACAATCATCATCTAATGTTCATTTAGTCCAACTGCCTGACTACTTCAAGGCAGTGAAAAAAATTAAAGCATGTTATTAAGGACATTTTCCAAATGCCTCTTAAAAACTGACAGGCTCGGGGCATTCTGTTTCAACTCAAAGGATTTTTTTCTTCCCATATATCCTGTCTCTGAACTTACTTCTCTATATTTACAATCCCTCCTTGATGAAAGTCATTACATTTTACAGATAATTACCTGAGTTTTCTTTGTCGTCTTAATGTTGAATTTCTCTTCCCAAAGCTTATCTGTCTCTAATGAATCCTTACCAAATGACTTTGCAATGTCAAAATTTAAAAATATATATATATATATATATTTATTTATTTTTCAAAAAATTGAATGGATTTATAGAAGCCCATCCAGGGCTCCTCAGGACAGTCATTCCCTTGGATCTGTCCATAGGGGTTTTATGTGGCTGAGCTGAAATTTTTACTCTGAGAGAGACTGCCACAGTGGCCCATAAGCTCCACACATCTCTAAAGAAATTCTTTAAATTCTGACTTTTCTAGAAAATGTAGCAATTCCTTACAAATGCATATTTGTCAAGTCAGCAGTAATGGATATATTTGTCAGTTGCCTGGTGAATTTTATTTCACTATATCTCAATATTAAATGTTAAGTAAATGCATAGGGACACTGTATTTAGGATTACCTCTGACTTCTTTCCCACGGCTTTGGCTGCCAAGAATTTATCCAAAATCCAGAAAGGTTTTATCCAAGTTCCTCCAATAGTCTCCCAAGCCAGAAGAGTCTAAAGGTTTCAATTTCCAAAGCCACATATTTTTCAAATCTAGCTCTGTTAAAAATCAAACTATGGTCTTTGAATTTCTGTCATATTTCAGTGCTAAGGGGACAAAGCCTAATTAGAGTCTCCCACATCAGGTGCAACACATTTCTTGAAGTAAAAGAAGAATCTCACTTGCTTGATTCCTAGAAAACTTTTTATTGAAAATCTATTTCCTAATAAGTATACACACAGCATAAGCAGGGTCATCCCTCAAATAATCTCAGAACCCCAAACAAAACCAAAAAAAACAACCAGACACAAAAGATAATAAATAAATGCTATGTTAAAGAAACATCGAAATAGCTGGCATAAAATAGATACTTTACACCAGAAAAGATGTTGCAGATGAACTCCGGGATGGCTCCTGTGTTATTCCAAGTCACTGCTAATTTATGGGACTGAACAGTTTCAGTGGCAGGAGGAAACCAGTTGGCAGCGAGATGCCCACAGGGTTTGGGTTGCTCACAAATAGTGAGATAGAAGACAAATAAAAGAATGACTTTTCAGATATGACTGTATTAATTTAACACATAACAAGGTTAATATAAAACCATCGTCTCACTCACTGGTCATTAAACAGGCACTTCAAAGGCACAAGGGCAATGATCTATAATGAGGCATCGCCCGGTGCTGTCCCAGGGTGCCATTCAGGCAGTAATGTGGGACACATCCCTCTGGAAGCAAAAAGGTCTATTAAGTGACCTCCCAAGGGTGGGTTTTTTTACCTCTGTGGTGTTGCAATTTTACCCTTAATCTGCACTGGAAATGTGCCACCTCCTGCATTTCATTTTAATGTCAAGGTGCTAAACTTTGGTTTTCTTTAATTCAGCAGAGCCTCCCAGGATTTTAAGGAAGAGGAAAAAGCTTTATTGCAGACAGCTTGACCCAGTGGGAATAAACTGCTTTTAGTTTTTCAGAGCAGGCAATCAGTGAGATTCCCATTGTCCAGGAAATACATCTCACTTGAGCATCCAAAGGAGCTGGGGGCCAAGGGCTGGACAGCTGTAAAGATAAGGACCTGCAGTGGCCTGGAGTGTCTCCATTTGGGAAGGGGCAATGGAGAGAGCAGGAAAACCAAGTGCTACGAGTTATTTTTCACTGCTGCTGTGGTTTGCAGCAGGAGGAGGAAGGCTGAACCTTTCATCTTCTCTCTAAATTGTATATTTATTTGGCACAGTCCCTATTGGTTTTTGAAGGATTGCAGCTCAGGCGAAGCTTTGCTAACTTTCAACATCAAAAAAGTCCCCACAAAACTTCAAACACTGTCCTACTAAGATGTTATGGTAAAGTTGTAGCCTCTCTAGTATGATGATGGAAGAGGGAAGAACTTAAATTAAATAAATTAAACTAAATTTTGCCCTATGTTAAGAGAAAGAAAATTGCGAGGACAATCTCTCTCTCTCTTTTTACGAGGCCCTGCAACCATTCTGATTCTTCTTATATTTCATGTTACTGATTGAAATTTTTTTATAAGTTCAAAAGAAACCTTCCTTTCCACTTTGATGAGACCAGAAATGTAAATAGAATTATAAAATACAGGACTTGTGGGGTTTTTTTAATTATTATTTATTTTATATTTTCCACAGAGAAAGAAAGGAATGCATTGAGAGATTTAGCATTTTCTTCATCAATATTGTAAGAAAATGAAATTACTCTTAAAATTCTCATTATATTAAAAAAGCAGGTGTAGGAGAACAGTGTGGCTGAAGCAGGGAATGGTATAATGCTGTTAAATTAAAATTTATGTCTAAGAATTAAATGCATACAATGTGTACATGGCATATGCCTTAGGCATCTTACATTTGAGACCATATTAAAATAATAATTTTTATAATAATGAAACTCTTTAAAGTAATGAGACAGTCATCATGATAACTTTTTGGTATTTATTAGAGCATGAATCATTCTGAACTCAGGTGGCATTAAAATAAATTATTCCCTTTAAACAATTATAAATAGATCAGGGAGAGAAACAGATTTCAATCCATAATAAAACAAACACCCAGGCAAACCCTCCACATCAATTAAGTGAATTTGAATTTTATGGAAAGTAAAATAGTTTCCCAAGAAAGGTATCAGGTCAGATTAAGTAAAATATTGCTGTATAGTATTTCACAAATATCTTTTGGATACTGGTGCTCTGAAGATGTAAACCAGACCTGTTTGTCTTGAACTTTAGGGAAGAGGTAGCTTTGCAACTGTTTTACATCAGGCCCTTTGGACCAAAAGGTTGTTTTTCTGTAGAGCATAAAGCCACAGAGGTCATCAGGGTAGTCACACACTTCCCACCCCTCCCTGTCAAGAACCTTCTTCCTCTCCCCCAGAAAACCTAACCAGGATTAGGTCTTTAAGTTAAAAATATGGGTTCTGTGTAGCAGGACGAAGATGAGGCATCCCAATTACTGTTCACCAGGGCAAACCTATCTTTGACAGTTAATTATTCTATGACAATACTATAAATACCTCTATGCAGAGCCTGCAGGAAGAATTTTCTAGTTAATACTGTTTGCACAACCTCCATCGAGCCCAGGGCTCCACCAAAGCCCTGGCTTTGCTAAGCTTAGGGGATTTTCCTGACTCCTTGCTGCAGAGGCTGGCTGTGCTGCTGCCACTTTCACTCCACACTGAATTGAAAAAAATAAAAAAACAGCCCATGAAATACAAACAAAACGTGCCTCTAAAAGCAGAGTTATAAGGTGTTTCTGTAATTCATGGCTTTCAGGGATCGCTGGGTGGTTTTTTCAAATTTAATTATTACTCGGTTACAATCACGTTCTGTTCAAGATGTCATGAACTGTGCTTTTGGTGCAGATTAGACAAAATAAAGTTATGCTTGAGCATGTTCTGGCTTTGCTTTCTTCCCTCAGCTGTCATGGAAGTAACAAACACTGTGAATTTAGTAATCACTGAAGTTTGCCTTTTTCATTGAAATGTAGCCGTTTCCTGAAGAAGTTCTCACAGATTGGCACCGTGTCGCAGGATGTGACGATGACAGCAACTCCACTATGCTAATGTCTCATTTGCATGTTTTAGCATACAGTAGTCCTCCTTGATTGGCATTCTCATTAACTTGATGTTAGAAAAGGCTGCCTGCTAAACAATGTAAGCAGTATTTAAACCCAATTGCTATTAATTCCTCTGCTTTATCGGAAGGAACATTTGATGGCTCCTTTTTTTCAAGGGTGCACTGGAGATGAATGTTGAAAGTTGGGCTGTTCATGCTGAGAGAGGCTTTTTTCTTTTTTTTTCCTTCATTTGGTGTCATTTGGGTCAGGTATTGACTTCACGTGCAAAATGACATCATGGGCATGCAGAGATCATGTACACTTTTAAAACTACAGAACCTCACAGGTTTTCAGTATTTGCATATAAATGTATGGAGATAACAGAGCTTTTTCTAATATCGGTTGCGATAAGGTCAACCTCCTAATGAGAAGGACGGCTCCAATGTATTATTTGGAAATTAGCCTTGCCTGTCTGATTCAAAACAGATCTTCTCTGAGTGCACAGAACTACAGACTACTCTCGTAAATTTAAAAAGCCAGTCTTAAGCCTTTATTTGTGTCACCTGTTCTGAAACAGGCTTAATACAAGCTGACATCCTTCCCCTTGGTATCTCTAATATCAATGCTTTCTGTAGATTCCTATCCCAAGTGCCTTTGCTTTTTTACAAAAATATAAGGTCAAAATAGGTGGTTTATCAGAATATTCCAGTTTGGTTTCTCAAATCGTCATCGCATGTAATATATAACTTCTTGGCTCCCAACTCTCATAGGATCCTGTTGATACTATGATGGCCTGAAACAGCTGAAGCCAGTGATGCTGCCCCAGTGTGACCTGCTGTCACTGCCTCAGAAGTCTGGAAGCTGCTGGGTTCTCAAAAAGCCCACGTTCTTGTAAAATCTTAGTAGTATTACCCACACTTGACATGGCTCAACCTGGCAAATAGGTAACATTTCTAGCCCAGCACTAATTTGTCCCATGGATAGTAAAAATATTTCAGGGGGTTGTTTTATTTCTGATTTTACACTCTGTCCCAAAGGTTTTATTTGCCAGGCAAGAAAACTATTATCTTAAAGCCAACTTTCAAATAAAATATTTCTCATCTACCTGTCCAACACAGAGATATCTTATCTTTTTGGGGTAATAAATATGGAGACAAATAAATTCAAATCATGTGACTTGTAAGGCAGTTTTAAACCCTAAGGATTTTCAGTTGTCTCATTGAATTTTTGGGTTCTTCGGGTCTAATTATTGTCTCCTTTGCTGTAATTTAGACAGTCTTAATATTATTTTCAGATGATGACTGCTCCTTAATACCTTATCATTTTCAAACACCACTTTTTACCAAACCAAAGGCAAAGATTGTTTTGCAACAGCATTCCCCCCATTCATTACAATAGCCTGATGAGTTTTCTTCAAATTCAATTGAAATTTACCATGGGCCTCATTGTGAACAATTCTGCATATCCTGCTGAGGAGTGGTGGTGATGAACACCGTGTTCATCATGTTTACCTTTCCAGGCTCTGAGATCTCTGAAATTACTGGTAATTAGTTGATGGGAGATACCTTAATTTAAAAGAGAGTAAGCCTGTGGAGCTTTGGGCACTCAGCTGTCTACTTTTCTCACCCCAGCAATCAGTTCTGTTCCCTGATTAGATCTAAACAGCCTCTGTAATAATTTTCATCCATTATTTCTGCCTATCCTGCAGTATCCCACGGTACCACGTGTATCCCTCCCTGCTTGTACTGTATACCCTTTCAAAGACACCACCATTTTTTTAGCTCCGCTTTCTCTTGTTCCTACTGGAAAATGCAGTTGCATTCTTTCCTTCAGAGGACAACCTACTTCTCCTTCCTTGCAAGGTACAGGAGCAATTCCACCTGGATAGCCCTTGCCCTACACCTTCCCTAGATGTGACACTGCAGGCCAGAGAAAGGAGAGGGAGAACAGCTGGGAAACTGCTTGTATTTTGGTCATGGAAGGGATGTAGCAAAGGTGTATGGTTGATAATGTCTCCTCCCGGGAAATCTGGCAGGTTGCTGATGGGATAGAAAGAGAGCCATCCCTGCAAATTAGGTGGTCACCCTCAACCTGAGAGCTGGAAGAGCGGGACAAACAGATTGTCATAGGTTCTTTTCCATGCTATTCCAGCTAGGCAATTGCTTCTGGAAGATTTCTGTTTCACAATGAAGGATCCTGATTCTTACCCCACTGTGATATTGAGTAATATTTGTTTACACAGTGCTTTCTCATTGAAGAAACGCTGGATAAGGTCTTGCAAACAAATTGCTCAATGGTGCCCAAACCTGTAGAAGTCTTTGAAGCCCACAAAACTTTATGTGCAAATTAGCCACCTTACATGCTGCCGCCTCGACTTGAGAAGAAGCAAAGCCAAGGTTACATCTTTGTGATCACTGAATCTTAGGTAGAGGTTATGCAGAAGCCAGAGGAAAAGGAGAAATTGAATGCCCATGCATGGACAGCCTAACCTACAAGCTAATAAATGAGCAGCAATCTTTTTTTTCTAACTGTTGACTGAAGTGAGAGATGGAAAGTGAGCACTGAGTAGCAGTTATTATAGCATTGTGCACATGACACTGGAGTTCAGGGTCAGTTGTTTCCATTATAAATCCTGTTTTTCAGGGTTTATAACTTGTCTGATTTAAATCATATCTAGCTGAAACTGGCATGAACATGTCAGAACTGCTACAGGAGATATTTTCCCATTTCCTTCATTAAAAACTAAAAAATAATTAAATCTTTACATCACTTAACATATGTGCTTTTTATAGGTAGTTAAAAGCTAATTAGCCACCACAGATACTTTAGGGCAACAGGAAGGTTCTGAGACACAGGGAAAGATCAAAACTTAAAGCACAGTATCTTGGACCTTAGGAAAACTGCGGCTGTGAATTCAAATTTCGTAGCTCAAGTCAACTCTGCACTTGTTAAAGTGGTGTCAAGCTGTGCTTTCAGCCGTACAGACAGACGAAAAAACATTTCTCACTACTGTTTTTTCTCTCCATTTATTTGTCTGTGAAGTGAAATACAGTTTGTGAGCCACCCAACTCAAGAAGCACAGTGATGTCTTTAGTGCTGAGATCAGTAGAACTTAGATCCCTGCAATGCTGTGCCACAGGGAAAACAAGAGATGAATATATTCTTTTCATAGAGAATGTAGAGGATGTAGATGCAACACATGGCAAAAAAAAAAAAAAAAAAGGAGCAGGAGTCAGGGGGAATAAAAGGGGGAAAAAAGGAAGAAAGATAGTTTTCATTAAATGTAGCATATAAACCCACACAATTTATTCCAGGCCTCCATGAAGGAGGAAGGATGTGAAAACTGCAATTTTCGTCACAGCTCCCAAATACTGTTGAGAGTGAATGTCTCTTCCTCTGCTCCTTCCTGATGGCTCTGCCCCAAACATCAACTCACTTAAGTGCGTTTGAAATACTCTTCTAAGGTCTCTTGAAGCTGTCACAGCCTCCTCCATACATGGTGCTCCTTCTACATAAACAGGTATATTATGGACACCAAGGTGAGAATTGTCTCCTCTCGCTTCTCTTTACACAGCCTCCACTTCTCTATGAGATGAATAAAGAAAGTGTTTACAACATCTGGGCTATCTAGCTGATCTTTCATCCCTTGGAAGAAATTTGTGAAGAATACAGTGGTAAGGCACAAGCAGGAGACTTAGGTCCTGAGTGAGTTTTGACTGTCACAGCACTGAATTCCCTGTCATACTTAAAAACGCCCTTGTCATATTTACGGTTGGAACAGCAATTGCCTAAAGTCACCTGAATCTACAGCTCTCATGAGAATGAGATACTATCAAGTGGGGTGGGAAAGGGTCTCATTTCTTGTTGCTGCTCCTCTTCTGATTTTGCCTTTCCTGGAGGGAAGGTTTAGACTCCTGCTGGCTAATCTGCACAGAGAGTGCACCAGCCATTAACTCAAGTCATCTCCAAGCTTCCCCCGAGCCCATGCAAAGGGTCACAAGTGATATCTTATTTAGATGAAGGCTTTGACCCAAGATCTCTTGCCCTCAGAAAACTATCACAAGAAACAGACTTCAAAGTATTTAGAATTCAAACAGCTGCAAGATTTCCTGCTGGAGAAGGGTCATAATACACAATACACCTGTGTTAATTGAGCCCATGAGCAAATAGGTTAGCATGACTCCTTAACCTTGCAACTGAGAGCCTCACCTGGGAGTTTAACTATTTATGTTGGATGATTGTGTCAGCAGTAAAGGTGGAGGGCATATGATCTAGGATATGCTGTGGCTAGAGGGTAAGAATTTGTTTCTGATAAGTCTTTGAATGACATTCTTGGTTTCATATCCTGAAAATTAAAATCCTTCTAGTGGAACAAACCTTTTGATTGTCCTGCTTGGGATAGTAATGTGATGCCATGTTGTTTTTTCTCCTTTTTGTAACTCTAGTCCTTATTTTGTTCACTTTTTAAAAAATTGCCTGATGTTTAAAAGTTTCATTTTTAGTCAAAGGAGATGTGTTTTCAGTACAGCATTGGGTTTTTGTTCAGGTTTTGGTTTGTTTGTTTTTAGTTGGCTTGTGTTTGGTTTTGGGGGTTTCTTTTTTTTTGTTTTTAGAGAGAGAGGAAAAAAAGAAAGAGGAAAATATATCAGTCCAGTTACTGATTTTATTCAAACAACTGTGTTTTAGAATGTGTAGGAATATTTTCATACTTCCACTTGGAAGCAAAAATCTATTCTCCAGCTTCAGGTGTCATGTAAGCATTTTGCCTTGAAATGATAATTTGCCTTAGAATGATAATTGCAGTGACTTGGGTTAGGTTTCTGCTGAGCTTTAAGTGATTTCATTGGGATTTACTAGACTATCAGTTATTTTGATTCTCTTACAAAGGATGATTTCAATTTCTGTCAGGACAGATATGTTTTATTTTTATGGAAAAGCACCAAAAAACCCTTGAAAATTTTTGAGGGAGAGAAAGAGATGATAGTTAGCAATTATTCTGTATATGTGTATAAACTTGCATATAAGTAACTTATTCTCAGTACAGAACAGGCTTAAATTCTTAGTTTATAAAGCTGGACACATCTTGTATTACAGAGCCCACTCAAGTTCCCTGGGGGAATTTAGACATGCAATTAGAGGTAAACACAAAAAAAAATCCCCAAGGAAAAACATAATAATAAAAA
>VWZG01012115.1:35455-66598 GCA_013396735.1 Grallaria varia
AAAAAAATATTTTTATAATAAAGAACTATATTAAAAAAAAAAGAAGAGTTGAGCATTGTATAATAAAAGCACAGAACCCAAGGCAAAAAAGATGCAGTCAGTCTTCCAAACGGACTTTATGAGAGTTAAGGGAGAATTGGTGATTTCATGAGAGAGCTTGCAGAGTGAGGTACGTACAGTCTCATTATACAGCACTGTCTGGATAGTAGATACAAAGACTATCATTTGGCTTGTCATAAATAGCTAATAAAGCAGAACTGGAGACTCGTCGTTACTGCTGGTCCATACGGGGCCAATTTCTGGCAACTGCTGACCACAGGCTCCTGCCAATAACCCCAGGCAGAGCAGTGAGGGCTGTATCTTCTGCTGGCTCTCCAAGCTGGAGGGGCTGTGATGTTAACCCACTGTGACATGCCAGAGAGGAGGATCCCAAGAGGTTGGTGAGACCTGCCAAGTTTCTCTTTCCCTTGTATGTGTGTGGACCTCTCAGCAAACAGAAGCCTTTACCCACTTCTCAAGTTTGCACTGAAGGCCTTTGCTGCCTCCTCTGTGAGAAAGGACCCAGTGAGTCATGGTGAGTGTACATCCAAGGGAAATTTCAGAGTTAAAATGCTTAATAAAGAGATGCATTTTCATGTGAATTTTAACAATTAAAGTGACCATCTGAGTAGATTTTAACCAGTAACTTTTTCTTGCACTAGTCAACAAAAAAACCCCACGAGGGCAGCTGCAACAATGGCTTCACAAATCAAAGTTCTTGGTTTATAGCTGTATGTGACACTGTAGTCTTTATAAACAAAATATCCTCTGAGATTGATGGCTATGCCTGCCCTATGAGTGCAGAAACAGACCCACTGAATTTCATGTTTAGCAGCCCTCAAGTCTGACACATTTTGTAATTGCAGGGGAAATGGATGCCTCAGATAACTCTCTAAATTACATAGCAAACAAACTTCAGGACTCCGGAATTTTTAATCATAATAAAAAATATACCAAGTGGACATGTGTGCTGTTAATTTACAAGCATAACTAGATGGAAGATACAACATTCAGTTGCAATCTGTTTATAGAGACAGGCAATTATAAGAGACAAGGGAACTAGTTTTGCAGAAAGAAATTCGGTGATTAGCCGTGGTGTCTTCATTGTATCTCTAAGCCTATAAAGTTCAGTAGTCTGAAATCTATTTAGTGTATTGAACACAGCATTCAGGTACCTCTGGCATTATTTTGGGATCCAGTCCCCCGCAGCATGAGCTATGGAAGTAATGTGTGATTGAGTACCCTCATACAGAACTGGTCTCCAAAGCAGGCTGAGATAAAAAATATTATTCTTTTTAGTTCACCACTTTCCCCTCTAAGGACAATTTCAGAAAGTTATTCAGGCTGATTCCTGCCTAACTGGTTATCTATTCCACCCCATATAGACATTTTTCAGAAATGCTGTTGCATCTCAAACCCATAAAACATACTGTATGTGTAGCATATATATACCGTAATTAAAAAGAGACACTTGTGTTGATAAAAAGACAGTTGTTCCCCCATAAGTGTAAAGGCTGTCTTCTCTACCAATTAAGAATCAGCAGAATATGGGCTTTAATAGTTCTCTTGGGGAACTTGTCTTTTGTATCTATGATAAATACACGATTATAAGGACAAATTATATGAGCAGCAATAATTTCCTAGTAATGTGATCATTAAAAGCCTTCACAATGGCAATACATCAATATTAATTGGGGACAGATGATCATTTTACTGACATGTTCAAGTCATTATCCATATTTCAGTACTTCATGAATACCTGAATAGTCTTAATGATGTGATTTTTTTTAAAGATGCTTTCTGCAGCGGTCTTTACATGATTGTTTATCTAAAAATTATGAAAAAAGAAGAATAAGAGTGAGTGAATTAAAGTAGCACAGATAGTTCAGAGCTAAAAGTAGGCAAGATTCAGCAAAATTGCAGTTTCTGTTCAGATGTGAGAACAATTAATCACCATTATTGAGGAGAAACAGCAGAATAAACCCTGCCTGCAGCGCCTGGGTCGTGTTAAGCCCATGGTAAATGTTTGCTGACATGGAGGATTCTGTCATTCTCAGCTTTGGAGGGTAAGTAGTAACAGTAACCTGTTGAATCATTTTCCTTAATAATATTCATTGCCTTGCCTGTCTGCTTTGAAGGCAATTTCTTATGTGGGAAACGAATGTTGTTTGCATGTCCTTTTATTTATATCCTCTGTGACAATGGACTGGCAATAATTTTGTTACTTGCCATGGATAGGCTGTTGAAAAAGCCACACTAACTTGCAGATAACATGTTTGCAAGAGGAATGTTAAACCTTTCACCATAATATGCTGAAAGTTGAAGTGAAATGACAGACTATAACTGCAGGTTACCTTTTGTGTCTGAAAGGGTATCATAAACTCACTACACCTGCTCCTGGAGATGGCAATGTCAGGTTTTAGTAGGTAAAGTATTTGATCCATTCTGCGATATTATACCTGCTGATTTTTCTTTCACTGTAGACTTAAATCGTGGTTTGATACAAACCAAAGATTGTCCTGAGTCTGTGCATTTGTGAATGTCTATAGAACAAATAGATAAATGCAATAGCGAAGACTTATGCATACGCATATAAATTAAGTATTGCATGAGGGTGATTGTACATATTAATCACATTTATACGCTCATTAGTAAGGCTTGAAGAGTTAATTTTCACTGCATTTGTTTAATAAGACACCAGGTGTCATCATTAGGGCTGCTATCAAGAACATTTGTCTTGCCTAAGCAGAAGCCAATACCTGTTAAAAAGCAACTTTTGCAATGTAGACTGAACAGTGATCATAATGTCCTTTAGTACCCTCCTTCCAGTAGCTGTGACTGTCAAGGTGAGTTACCCTGACACAAAAATAACCAACAAACCTATGAAAACATAGCTACAAGCTTATGTACTTAATTATATGCACATATTATATCAATTTTATTAATTTGGTGCATATTAATTATACGCACCAACTTGTAATATTAGGAAAAAGTTCTACATTAATGTGCTGCTAAAGAAATTGAACATTCAACTGTAGAACAGATGTAATGTGGCTGTTTTACTCTGAATTGCAAAACAATGTGTCTTCAGAATGGGACATTCATAGACATAAAACAAGTATTATTTTAACATTAACATTTTACAGTTCAATTTTATTTAACATTCATTACACTTATATATAATCCAGAATCCACACCATAAAGCTAGAAATACCTCTCTTACTGTGCCATATTCATTCTTCATGGAGGACATCACAGGGTGACACTACAGAATTATAGTTAAATCTCTGGAACTAACTATTGGGGAGAGCTATCTCAATAATATAAAACAGAAAATCCATTGAAATTAGCTCTCTAACTCTAAGTTAAAATAGTAGTTTTTATTCTCTAACCTAAATTCAAAGATTTTCTTGGTTTTGAGGGTAACCATTGTGGTGCTATTTTCAACTTTGGCATAATTGCAGGCAAAGGAAATTCTGAAGTCTATTTAATTTGCTCATCTGAAGTGTGGAATACCTTAGTTCAACTTATTTCCCTACTTGATGAGCCTTGAATCCATTGGTCTCATCAAAGTCCCTTAGTGGACACCCATAAGGCATTGCAAAGTTCCACTCTTTATCTTTCCTTTTGATGTTGTTCCATTTTTTTTTATACAACAGATTCACTTATTTAGTCATAGGGACATTTCCTTATGATTTAAATGGGTCAGATGAAGTAGGAAATCTCCTGGAGAGCCAGAGTGAGATGCATGTCTCCAGAGTCTATGATGAAGTCCTTCATGTGGAAAGCAGAATTCTTGGTCCAGCAGCAACAGCTGCACAGTCTATTTAATCTGCCTCTTTTAACTTATTCTTGTGCCAGTTTAGTAGGGTTCGAACATATGGATTATCTAGTTTTGAAAATTGTGCTCTTTTTGTATGTGGGAAACATAGCAAGTGCTTTTTGTTTTGTATACAGGGTATTAACTGGATAATCACTTATGGTCAAAATGTGTCAATGGTATATCAGGTCTAAACTGATGTTCTTTAGAGTAATGGAACTATTGTATTAATAAAGAATGTATGATTTCTCCACTATTAGGAAACTATTGTATTGGGTATTTACTATTGAATAATTTCTCTACTTGTTCTCACTAATTTAATTAAGAAGATGCCAGGAGCTACAATAGTATGAAGGAAGCCTGATATTATACATTCAGGATGCAATTATATTAAACCATTTAAAGTAATTACACTTATGCTCTGAAGAAAGATCAAAAAAGCCAGATAGAAAACACCAGATCCAGGAGCTTAATACATCTCTAACATAATTTGGTGTCAAACTAGAGCTTCAAAATAAGTTGTCATGGTATATTTAGCAAGATAGCAAAAGTTCTTAATTAATATCTTGTTCAATTATTATCAGGTGCTATTAGCAAGGAGTCTTTCAGAGGTAATAAAACACAACATTCAGCTTTGCCATCTGATCTTTTGCCTGTGAAAGCAGAGGACATGAACTGAGGTCTTGCTTGCTTTTTTTTCTCTGTGCAAAACGAAAGTGAGAATGTGGACAAAATAATTTTGAAAGTAGTGAAAACCTTGTTTGACTTAATCTTCAGACTGGAAAATGCAAGCATGACATCAAATTTCTCTTTCTTTATTTTGCAGTCCCCATTACATAAATGTAGCTTATTTCTCAGGAAATCAATAATAGATTAACTTTCCTGGGCTAAACTGTGTATCTCCAGGACATGCTATCCTCTCCTTCCCTCTCTATGTTCATTTGGTGACACTCGTCATCCCAGAGACCTCTCAGTACTGGGCGCTCACAACTTGTGTTTGTTAATGGCTAAACCAAAGAACTTTGTAGAAAATAAACTGTTAGTGCTATTGTTATTTTGCCAAAGACAAAATTAAGGGAAAGAAAGCATGATCACACTAAACATAATTCAAATAGTATCATTTCCAGGGCTGGTCATGACTTGTTCAGATTTCTCACCATCTATTCCTACAACTAGGTTCTAATTTAGGTGAAATATGGAAAAAGTGAAGCTTTTTAGATTTCTTATACTCTGATCCAAGACATTAAAATAAAAAAAAAAAACCAAATCTTACCTACAAATTTAGGTTTTATTAATTTTTTTATTGCAAGAAGCAAACAAAAATAATTTTTCAGTGTTTTGGATATAAGGTTTTCCTAATTTAAACTACCATCCTATGCCATTACTGTAGCATCTGTAAGTTACAGACTTTTTCCATCTTTCAAGTCTGTATGAGAGCAAACAATTCATAAATAAAACATCTTTAGGGATGCAAAAAGATATTGCTTCTGTAGTTCTTATAAGGAGCACACATGCTGCATGTTGCTAGGATTATTTGAAAACTGCATGTGTCCTCCTCTCAACCTGAGAGTATGAAACACTGTTAAAAAGAGAGCTCTTCCACCACTGATGTTTCCACGGGATACGGGCAGAGGTAACTACTTGCTGTAAGAGGAATAGCTGCCTCCTGTGTCAATCAGAGTGTAATTATATTCAATACCGTTGAAATCAATTTCTCCCAGGATAGTGCCTTGACTGGTTGGTATTGTGCACACATCACTTGTTAATAATGATAAGCTCATGGGTAGTGTGATGTCAGTGGTTTGATCTTGAATATCTAGAACATCTTGAATATTTCAGCTACAAGCTGAAAGCAGTGAGAAGCTCTTAATACTGGAGAGGCTTGGATATCTCCTTCACTCTACAATTCATGTGCTACCGAGAGGAACTCCAGCTGCAGAGCCACCCTGCTCAGCTGTGAGGAAATCTCTGGCTGAAAGATATTCTTAATTCCAGGCAGATAAATCTGCTTCAAGCCACACTGTGCAGTCGAGATGCTGTCCTGACTTATCCTCATGTGTTCATTCCCTTTTTACTCTTCTTTCTGGTTCTGGCTGCGTAAGAGTCTTCCAGTTTTCCAATCTGACAGAGCAAGAGAAAACACTGTTGGGAACACTGCCAGAGAATTCCTGTGTAAAACTCCTGAGAAGGCAACATTCATCTAGCTTACTGCTTATGTCTGTTCTGAATGATGGCTTGGGCTCTTCATTTCAACTTTTTCTTGAATGAAATGGAAATTATGAACAAATCCCTACAAAGAGTGAAGGTTGCAAGAATACCCTTCTTACAGCTTCTATACTTTATGCTGCTGAAATTTATTTTGTTTTTTTGTCCTGAGTGGTGGTCTTGCCACTAATGAGATCTGTCTCATTTGTCACATTTTTTTAATTATTCAGCTAATGCTTTATGAAGATAAGATTCAAACTAAACAATGATTTATTTATTTACTTAAACTAAGGTTAAAGATGATAAAGAGAGTTTTCTGTTCTATGGGGAGCGTGCACAAAATTCCCTGTTATCTTCAGAGTCATAGGTATGTCTAACTTCATCACAGCTGCAAATCACTTTAAATGGCACAGAGTCTGGGAAGGACACAGACAGGATGGCTGCAAACTTTCTAAAAGATAACCAGGAGTTGCCAAAACTAACCACTACCTTATCTTTTTTGTGGGATGTGAAGTTTTATCAAAATTTTAATTATATTTGAAAACTTTAAATAGACAAAATAGGACTTTGTCACATTAGCTTCTTTTAAAACATCCATATTGATTAAAAATTCAGTTCCGCACTATGGCCATGCTTTCATTCTTAGAATTATCGTCTGCTCTCCTACTGTTATCCTAAATACTTTGATTTTTCTCTTTACATAAGGTGGGCCTCCACTGTCCTGGAACATTGATTATGTGCACTACACTTCAAAGCTTAGAAGTAACAGGTCTGCTTGAGGCTGCATGTGCTTGTCTTTATGTAACCAGCTCAGTAGACTTTTTTTGCCTGGTTTCCAAGAAATGCTTACACACACACATAAATATATGTATAAACTGAGTATGCCTTTACACATACCCATATCTGATTAAGAGAGTTGTCCTATCTGAAAAAAAAGTGCCATTTACAGGGTATATATTTTGTCTCTCAATTAAGCAGAAGGTATTGTTGGATTTTTATTTTTTTTTTAACATTTTACTTTCAACAGGGTACAATCTCTGAGTGACTGTGCCAGTGAAGATTTGGGGGCTTTCAATGCTGTCATCTTCTGCCTTTAAGGCTGAGGTTAGTTAGAAACTTCTGTTCATCACTATTCATCTCTACAAAGAAGAACGTGTGCCTGTCAATAATTGTCTTAGGACTTTTCTTTTGTTTTCACCTACAGAACATCTGACCTCTACTGTAGAACAGTATTTTTATTAGCATTTTAGTTAGTTTGGACAGCAGCTCTGCTCCCTCATTTTGATGCCTTCTCTTGAGTTCTCCAGGGCAGCTTTGATCATTGGCAAAACTGCTTTTTCAAGACCTCATTTAATATGCAAGGTGCCATGGTTTTCCTTCATTGAGATTTCCTTAAAGACATCTTGGCCTTTATGTAAATCTCTTTGTGACTCTTCTGTTCTTCAAAATATAGGCAGTGTAGGAACTCCTAAATCTGCATTTGGAAATGTTCTTTTTGTGATTTTTTTTTTTCTTTCTCCAGTTTTTCAGTGAGACCCAAGCCAGCCCCTTGCCTATATCTGTACATACTTGAAATGAGGTTTCATTTGCTTCACACTCCTACTCTGGACCATGGGGCTTTTCAAAACAATTCTCTTCCACTCATATTTTGCCTCTCACTTTTTATTCTGGGTCTTTTAAGTGCATACATCTAAAAGAAAAACACTGTATTGCATACTGCCTCTTTCTCTCTTGGACCTATTGCACACTATTATAATTGTATGGGAAAATATAGCTTATTCTGTGTGGCTGAAGATTTCTGAAGCAAATTTCAAAGTTATAGGTAGACTTTTGTCTCTCAAATAGTCTGTCATAACTTAGAGTTCAGTACTAGCCCCATGGAGGACTACTTGTGTGAAGCTACTTGCTCAGTTCTACAAAACCCAAAAGCCACAGTCACACCACCAGGCAAGGCTGAACTGTTGGGGTTCAGTACACAAGCAGATTGATGGCCTCTCAGGCATTTTTATTGTTTGTGCCCATTCCCCTAGTCTGGCACAATTAACTAATAATTGGTAATGTTCTATTTTCTCTCATAAGGTAGAAAATATATGTCCCGAAATACTTACCCTCCTATCTGAGGTACTAAGAAAAAGTGTTTTCTTTTCATGCACTTAGTCTCTGTTTCTGAAAATACCATTGTTGGAAATGTAACTCACAGCTGACATATGGATTTTGTACTTGTCTCCCAACACCACACTGGCCCCCAAAAGACTTAATTATATAAGATAGAAAGGGAAATGTTGGAAACTTAAATGAAGCATTTGCCTTTATGTGTTAATTCATTCTGAACTAGCAAGTTATATTAAATCTGTTCGTTCCATCTGTTTCAATTTAGTAGACCCCTGTCTGCACAATTGTCGCTTCATTAATAAATGAATTATGTTCAGTAAGTTTGCATTCCAAAAGAAAATGGATTAAAGCATTTGCTCTCTATCCTAAAAATACTCTTAGGTAGACAAAGTGAATAACTGTCTCTCTTTAAAATAGCTATTGTTATGCAAAAAATTGAGGTTACACAGGTGGGACGTTACGTTATCAAAGTCATCCTGCCCACCTTCCCAGTCTAGGGAATCTCTAGGAAATATTAAGTGTATTTTATAAGGTAAAGTCTTGACAGTTTTAGTGTAAGACAGATAAAGAAACCGTTATGTAACTGCGACAGTTGATGGGGGTGATCACGTCCTGATAATGGGAGCTCTACCCTTTTGCATAGTAGGGATTTGCCCCCCATTGTCCCTCTCCATGTGGTCCCAAGCTGCCCCACAAAGACACACACAGAGACCACCGGAGAGGCAGCAGAGAGCGTTTATTCACGTGGGTAGAGCTGTTTATAACTTTTTGAGGGATTCTAAATAGTCCAATAAGGAGCTAGGAATTACAACCAATAGGAAAGGGTTAACTAAGGGCCAATAGGAAAACTTAAACTTCCAAGGACACATTCCTTCAGGCCTGGCTACAGAGATAGGAACTTTCTCAGCCAATTTTGGGAAGAAGAAACAGTGACTAAGGGAAAAATCATAGACACTCCATCTTACACAACAGTAAAAGCTTCAGTTCTTAAGGTATTTGTGTTAGCTTTTTCACCTTCTTCACCGGCCCATCTTTTGCAAGATTTTTTCCATTTCTGATACTGCTGGTTCACTGCCACATGTAACAATTTATAGGCCTTCTAAAATGGAGAGAACTTTCCCAGAGACTTCCATATGCGTTAGCACCATACAGTTTACAGTGTGCAGCCAGACCTTCAGTAAAGTACGAGCCCTCTGATAACTGTCCAGGTCAAGCTTTGGTCCATGGAAGGACCTGTTAGCCCTACAAAAAACCACAGGTCTCACAGCATGAAGAGCTCAGCATTTTTAGGGGATCCCGAATTTTTTCTGGTGGCAGAAAGCAAGCAGCAAGTACCACAGTAATTTTCAGCGCAGGGTAATCCTTTGGCTGCATCCCAGAAGGTTTGCACCATGACCATTAGGCTTTCTGGGGGTGGGCTGGGGGTCTCCAGAGCTGAGATCCCGCAGGGCTGCAGTTTGAGGTAAAACAGCTTTGTGAGCTCTGTTGCAATCTCAGCACTCCGGGCAGAGCCATCCCAGGGGAGCCGTGTAATACCAGCCAGGTACATGTTTGCACCTTTGGAAGGTCACTCCCAGGGACTCTCCCTCGTAAGCAGAATGCTAACGCTTTTCATTACACATCCTTCAGGTTCAGCACGTGTCAGGGAAAGAGCTGCCTTGTACTTGTGAATAGCCCTGCCCGTAGGTGCAGGAGATTTCCAATAGGAATAGCAAGCAAAGGAAAAAAATGTGTTCCTAGCTCGTGCAGTTTCACTAGAAGGGCATAACGCGGAGGTGGGAAAATAAGGCTGAGCTGATTCTCCATCACAGCAATGAGAAGGAGAACAGCATGGGAAAAAAAAATAAAGATTAACTGAGTTGGTTCCTAGCAAATACTGTGCAGTTTATAGTTCATAATCTTTCAAATAGAAAAGATCTTCCTAGGTAATAGCTTGGTGGGTTGTTTTTTTCTTTTCTCTGTTTGTAATGCTACATCTTCTACATTATCCCTTCTTTTAGCTGTTTGTTTCCTCCTTTTAAAATTAGTCTACCATTAGAAAATTAGAACTGTTGAGGTTCAGAAAAGCAAACATAAAAATCACCTAATATTTAGGGGTTTAAAAAGACAGAATGAGTCTATTTCATTACAGAAGGCCTTCTCCCCCCCCCACCCTACTTTCATTACTCTCTCATGCTTGCAAAGAATTCCTGAGGCTGCAGAAAGGCAATCTCACGTCAGGAAAAGGTACGTGAATGCACATAAATCCTGTTCCTGTTTCATAAAAAGAAACATGGAAGGCTCTGGGGCTTCAGTAATACCACACCCTCATGTTTTCAGTACACACTGTGCCCGTAGATCTCAACATGCACAAATGTGTAGGGGTGGGGAATCTGATGAACCAGAGAGATCTTCCACACAGAGTAACTGCCCTGCGCTGTCCACAGTAAAGCTTCAATGGTCAGGAACATTTATAGGCATGGAAGAAAAGGTAGGTGAGGGATTCGGGATCACTGAGAAGCCAAGATTTTCGCTCAGCTCCTTAGAGCACATTGCAAATAGCACCAAGGGTGTGGGTTTGATCCCAGTGTGGGTCATTCCCTTAAGAGTTGAACTTGATGATCCTTGTGGGCCCCACCCAACTCAGAATATTCAGTGAAATCTGTAAAGGTTGAAGAATGTGTGTGTGTAAACAAGCTGAGCAAGGGAGGGGATTGTCCCGCTCTGCTCTGTAGTGGCCTCGCCTTGAATATTGTGGCAGTCTGAGTCACTGCAGCATAAGAAAGACATTAATCTATTAGAGCGTCCAAAGGAGGACAATGAGGATGGTGGAAGGCCTTGAAGGTTGAACAGAACAAGAGGTGAATGTGAGGTGAACTCACTGCAGGCACAACTTCCTCGTGAGGGGAAGGGGAGCAGCAGGCACCGATCTCTGCTCCGTGGGGACCAGTGACAGGACCCAAGGGAATGTCCTGAAGTTTTGTGGAGGTTTAGGTTGGATATTAGAAAGAGGTTCTTCCCCCAGAGATTGGCTGGGCACTGAACAGGCTCCCCAGGGCAGTGGTCACAGCACCAAGGCTGACAGAGCTCAGGAAGCGTTTGGATGATACTCGGGTGCACAGGGTGTGACTCTTGGAGATGGTCCTGTGCAAGGCCAAGGGTTGGACTCGATCCTTATGGGACCAACTCAGCATATTCTGTGATTCTGTGATATATATTTAAATTGACATTCTTTTCCGTTTTTAAACAAAGGATAAATTCAAACCTAGGAGAGATTTTTCTTTTCCAAGTGTCATTTTACTTTTCCTTATTCCAGCTAGTGAAAGAAACTGATTCTAAATCAGTCTAAAAAAATAATCAGGTAAAATGTGAAAGGAAGTCATCATTTTTGCCAACTAAAATTAAGCTGTCACAATCAAAGCTAAAACCAATGTGATATCTCTGGAAGATGACTGAAGAATTTTTCAGCCTGTAGTGGCAAATCAAGCTAGCAGAACAATAGTATGTGCCAGGTGTCAATTGAATGAAGTGTCTTGTTCTTATTTTTTTTTCTTTTTTTTTTTGCTGTCCCAAAAGATGCTGGCTAAAAGCATTCATGTTTTCCACATCTCCAGCAGACTTTTTCTAACTGTGTAATATTTTTACAGCTGGTCTCTCAAGGAGAATTTTTTCATACCAGAACATCTCACTGATCTGATTCTCATTCCACTCCTGCCTGTAGCGTGTACATATCCCCACCTTTGTAACCATGAGGGAGGATTTGACCAAAAGGTGGCCAGAGGCTCCCTGCAACCTAAAATATTCTATGGTTCTACAGAATTCCAGAGGGCTTCCACAAAATAAACTCAATTCTTCCTCCTGGATTCATCCACTTACTCTGGAATGAAAGTAACTAAAGTAATTCTGCTTTGCACCCGTGAAATCCCAGCTGGGGGAGGGGGCAAGCTACGAAAATCAAGGTGATACAATCAACTCGGCTGTTTGGAGTTTAATACTATTCTCACAATACACCTAAAAGTATAGCTTACCCTGTGTTTTTCCCAAATTTGATTAATTTCTCTTTAGCTGGACTTTTAATCTGTAGTAATGATGCAGAGCTGCTACTGTAGTTGAAGAGGGCAAAGGGTCTATGATGAAATTTTCATTTTCTACAAAATGCTTTGTGACATTTTCATGAAGAAAACCAGTGGAAATTCCACTCCCGAAATGCTTGGATGCCTGGGCTATTATACCAATAGGCATGGAAAAAACAGCAACCAAGTGCTGCAATAATTCTATAGAAATATGAGATAATACTTTACTGCTGTGCAAATTTTCTTGTAGTTGGCTACCTTTGGCTTTTCCATGTAATATAAGGATATGAATATATTTCATTTAATCCAAATCTCATTTCTGTTTCTTCCTATTTGAATTTAGGCAGTTTTTGTGGCACTTTTCTTTACTAGCTTTCATGGACATCATAGTGCTGTTGTGATTGATATGCTTGATATTCATTGACAGGAATGATATCATGTATCAGAAATGTACTTATATATTTCTTGTCCATTAACAGTAGATAATGACGACAGAAAAATGCCACTAATTAATAAAAGTCAAATCAGGCCTACAGAAATCTGTGTTAGAACATTTATTTGCAAACCAGTATATTTTTTTCACAGTTGCACATAATAATTTTAACACAGAATTTTCTGATCTTGTTCAATTGACATGGTTTCGAGAGGGAGCATTGACTGTAGCAGTGCATGACGCTATCAGAAAGCAGTTGATAATGAGCTCTGACACAGTGAAGATGGAATTTTTGCTTGAAGGTACCCGATTAAGGTGTGTGAAATTACAAGTGCTGGGATAATGTGTGCCAAATGATGAAGGAGTGGTACTTTTGGCTTTGAATCACCTGCTGGTCTTTGAAAAATATATATGTTTTAATGATAGAGACGGTATAAAAATTAGAAATTATATAAAAAAAATTAGAGAACTAGGAAAATGCAGTTTATTCTTCAGCACTGATGGCTTGAATAGTTGAGGCAAAGTTCTACTAGTGTATTCTCCAGGTGTGAAGGACATATGATGAGAGCATCATATTATCCCAAGGAGCTGAGTTTATTATTACTGACACTGCATGCATTTTTCACATTTTTATCTACATCACATGGAAAAAGTGAGATATATGTAATATAGATGAGATAGATCAGTGAGACAAAAACATCACACACTTAAAAATTCCCCAAACATTTGTTATAGCACTTTGCAGGTACATACAGATGTAACTGAGTGAATAATGGCTATGCTAAAAGGGGAATCTACTGAAAGAAATTATTTAAATACTTGCCTCTTTCAAAAGTAAAAGTCCAAAAAGGGAAGTTAGCAATCTGTCAGTACCTACAGAATTATGTGTGTGTATGCAGCAATTAATAATACTGACAATACTGACACTGCGGGACATTGTGAAGACAAAAATGTAATTATCAAAAAATGCCCAAAAACTACCAAAAAAGCCTCAACCCAAAACCCCCCTCCATAGAAAATCAATTTCAAAAAGAGACATCAGTTCCAAGTGAAGTGATTTTGTGAAAGAAAGAAAGAAAGGCTCTGTGAAGGCACGATTTTAAGAAAGAAGGAACTAAGTGACAGATGATTTGCAACCTAGCAGTCCCTGATTGTCAGGAAAGGAAAGGCATCATGGAGTTGCAATTGAAGACTAGAAGTTAGAGGGGAGGCAGGGCAGGCAGGGGAAGGAGTGTAGAGGGAAAGATTTCAGGAAAAATTTAAGAGCATTCTGAATGCAAGAATGAATCCTTGGAGGTGATACATGGGAATTTGAGTCTGAAATGCTAAAAGACTGGAGCAGTGGAAATGGATAGCTTAAAGCCATGAACCTAGAGATAAAAGTCCCTTTAAGGCAACCAGTCTGCCAAGGAAGGAAGGTGGGACTTCACACTGCATGTAAACTGGAGTTTGGGAGCCCTTAACATCCTGAAGACACTTCATCTTCTCTCACTCCAAGAACCTGAATGTGGTACACGTGTGCTCTAAACTCCAGTGACAGGCTCATGAGTTGGAAAGCACTCCTAAGCCTCAGTTTTTGTGGCCTCTCAGAAGAGCACCATGGAGAGTCTTACCCACATCAGCTTTGCAACGTGTCTCAGTAAGTGGACACAAGAGCAAGTGGAGAAAAAAGCAAGAAAAACAAAACAAAACAGAACTGTATAAGCTGTTCTGGGACATCACAGGTCAAGGATACATCTACAGGTAATGCTTTTGTCTTAATTCTGATGTGTAACAATGTCACTAGCAAAGGTATTTCTGGCACAGCACTACTGACATTGCGACATTGAAATTCAGCTCTTTGGTGCAGGAGGTACTGATCATGATAGTGAATTTACACAGCTCTTGCAAGAAGGTTAATAGAATTATTGGCACTGTGTCTGAAGAGGAATAAAAGGATGTGAGTGAGCTTAAAATGGCCTGAGATTGATTCTGATATTGATTCATAGTAAAGGAATTCGCATGAGTGATGCGAATTGCTTAGAAATATTTGGCTTTTGCTGTATCTTCTATGAAGTTATGCTATAAATGAAGCACATGTTAAAAAAACATAAGTTGTAAGGATGCACATAGAAAAGAAGACAGCACACTGCTAGATATAACGCATATGTACTCTGTTAGGAACAGGAAAAGGGAAAACTGGAATATTGTGAAAGTAGATGATTGTTACATGTGCATTGGGACTAGAGGGGTGGGACATGAGTCTTAGGATGCACTTGCCCTGGTCAAAATACAGACTAGGACCATGCTAATTTCATTTCTGCTTAGCTTTTTATTAAAAAACTGGTGGTCATAGATGCTAACAGCAGTGCTGTGTAACATCCTACCACAGGTATCAAATGAATATTCTCTGGTAGAGTAATGAGTGTGATGACAGAAAGACCATGTTAGAGGTTCCCAGTGGATTTTAATTACCTTCACCAAGTGTGAGTAACAGGTAACTGGTTCAGATGGGACTAGATTATAGATGCATGTCCTGCACACCAAACAGGGTGTGCTCCCATGTTGATGGGGGAAACTCTTCTGGTTTATACAAAAGACTTTAACAGATTTTTGTGAAAGGAAGCATGAGGAGATGCATAAGTTGGACCTGGGTCATTCCTTTGAGATACTTCACACACTTAACTGTTAGTCCTGTTCCAGCAAATCTTTAAATGTTTGGTGGAAAAGCATCTAGAATCTGTTGGGGCACATTAGTCAAGGTTCAGCTTCACGGTGGAACATCGACAAAGAGCTTCAAGGCAGGACCTTGTTTCCTCAGAACAGCAGAAAAAGGTCCACAACTGGCTGTGCTTGTCTGTGTTGACATAACATTGTGAATAGTTTGATTGTTTTTTTGTTCTTGGGGGAAGGGATACATTTGGCAAAACTACAACTCTCCAAATATTTTTTTGCCTCTCTTTGTTTCCACCATATGGTAGTGATGGGAGATAAGGTTGGGTCTGAAGCAGAAACACTACCAGTGGAGGATGGTGATGCGGTAAACAGAGATTTCTTCTTGCCTCCCTACACACTGTCAGTCTCTGCGGTAGCTGGTGCATGGGTCCTTAGGACTCATGTGCCCAGGGCTCCCACGGGATGTGAGGGACACCCACAGCAGAGGAGAAGCAAGAAACATCATGTATAAAACAGACCTACAAAGGCAACACACGCCTGTGCTGTGAAGGCATCCATAACCAACAGCAGCATACCTTTGGGAGAACACCTTTGCTGTGGATTTTTACATAGTATAAAGAAAAAAAAGGCCCAACAGAAAGAGCCTATCTTTTATTAATTTGACGTTGTTGGTTTTGCAAGGATTTGTTTGGTTTTTTTCATGACTGCTACTTTTAAAATTATCTTGTATGTGTCAAATGAAAGATGACACAGTATTTTCTTTGTTTAAAAATTTCATTGCTACGTCTTTTTCAACCGAGTCTTTCAAAGAAACAACATGTGAAAAACCCACCAAATATGAAGAGAAAGAAGTGAAAATAAAAATGCAATTGATCTAATTTTTCTCACTTATTGATCATTTCTTCAATCTTCTCTCAGAGTGACTGTCTCACATGACTTAAGAACTTAGTTGAGACTGTTGATTTCAGCAGCAGATGTCAGCTTCAGAGAAAGGGCACATCATCAGGCTTTGCTTATAGGATATATATTTGAAAAAATAATGTGGTCTGGACTAATATCTCTTGCTCTGTGAAGTTAGGCAGCTAACAGTGAAATGCTAGCAAGGAATAAACAAGAAAATTTGCACTCTCTATCCAGCTGAAATGCCATGAAATTTCATTAGCTTCCTTTCAGAGTGTGTGTGCCTCTGTGTGTGTAAGAAATGAGCATGCAGGTAGTTTTAATATAGGCACTGAACAAGCACATGCAAGCATAATAACATCTTAGAGGTGCTCGCAACGAAAATTCCTGGATTACTTAGAGATGATAATAAAAGAAGTATTTATTTGGGTTTGCTCCTCAGAACAACTGAACTGCTTTTTAAGAGACTGGAATTATTCAAACAAGAGCACCAAAAACTTCACTTAGCACCATTTTTGACAAATCAGCTCTGAGTTTCTTAGGCTTTTACTGGACAGACAATGAAGTGTGTGAAAGTCATCTTTAAATTGCTAAAACAGGATCTTCATTTTCTCCCATTGTTCCCCTGACCTGTCAAGACTCATACTCTGACTTGGGGTTTGTTCAGTTGGCCCTGCTGTCTCTGATGCTCTTGACAAGGAATCTTGGCTATTTTCTACAGGCTCATGGGGCAGTAACAGCACAAAGGCACTGTACAGTGTCAGAGCCTGCAATGATGTGACCACATAATGTCTTCTGAGAGAGACATCCAGCCATCGGCATTCAGGCAGGTTTCATACAAAACCCTATGTGCCTCATTTCTTCTGAAATTACCTCCATTTCATGTAAAAGAAAATGCCCCTCTGCTGCGTGGAGAGGTCCCTAAGTTGGTTACGTGTTCAAAATTTGCACAGCTATTCCTCTCAAATGCACCAGATGTCAAAGTGACACGAACATCGCCAGCAACACAAGATGAGCTGGATAACTGGGGTTTTATGACAGAATGGTAAGTGATAAATGAGTTAGCAGTGATACAGTGTAAGTGGTAATGGGAATAATTGGGCTTCAAAAATGACATCCTACTTAAATGAATGGGTAAAGTTCATGTTTTTCTTATTACTAATGCTGAAATATATGTGACCTCTAAAGGACATGGCACATCATTTCTGTGAATAAAGAAATGATTGCTTTAAAGGGGATAATGAAAATATAGGTTTTTGTTTTTTTAATTACAAGAGTTTGGGTTTTACTTCTTATATCTAGGAAAATCTTAAATAAATATAGATGTAAGCTTCATGGCTATTAATGACATAACTTTCTGTAGAGTTCAGTGGAGTCAAAGATTTTATGAGCTAAGGAGCTGAATTCCTGATTTCTGTATTTTCCCTGTCTTACATTTTTATTTCTTCATTACTTCTTCTCTTTATGAACAGAAGCCTTAGACAGACGGGCAGTCCATTCTACAGGTCCATATTTATGCAGATACTCCTTGCTTTATGGCACTTGTTCATTCCCAAGCAGCAGTATTACTAAGGACTCCTACTGAAAGCAAATTCTGTGGCTGTTATGCATGGTTTACCACTAGCAATAATGAGAAAATACGACTTGCTTTAATTAAACAACAATAAATTAGAAGTGATGATTTACTGAGGATAATTGTTCTTTACTAAAAAAATGTAGCCTGATGTGTGTTGTTCTTTTCATGCAACATCAACTCCTTTTTAAGTAGTCAGCTTTACACTCGCATGGTTAGTGTTCATGGAGTGCTTGCTGTAAGGCTGAAAACAAATGGTGATTAAAAACAGTGTCCGTTATGTTTTTGAAGGAGTTAATGGCCCCCTTTGGAGTTGCTAATTGGCAAGTTCTGCGACTCCAGGCTTTTGAGGTATGGTTGCCATGGAAAAATTGCTTTGAAGTTGGCAGTTGTGAATATTTGACCACAATTTTTCCTAGTTTGGAGACTGGATGAAAAGCACTGTCATCTCTCCCACAGGGTAAAAGATAGCTGGAGAAACTGTGCAAAATGATTACCCTTCAGAGTGGGTCGAACAGTGGCAGATGATGACAAACAGGGTTTTCCCAATGGATTTAATTTCTCTCTCTGTTGTGTGTGTTTGTTTGGAGCTTTTCCTGTTTCTGTTTTGATTGATTTTGGGTGGGGTTTTTTTTGTTTTTTTGGTTTTTTTTTTTTGGTCAGCCCTTTATCTGATTAGATTTATGGATGAACAAAGGTCAGTAACCTCCGTTTAACCTGAGCATCTGTAAAGGGAATGCAGTGTCCGTCACTGAGAGATAAGCTGATGTTCCTGCAGTGCAGTATATAAATGCATATAAACAACGGACTGAAAAGCTATTTTGAGAGTTCAAAATGGCATTGGAAAGAATGCAGACCAGCTTGTTTCAGTGTGACTGAGAGCTAGTTTGTAAAACATTTATATTATACCACATTATCAAGGAAAGCAATACATGGCTCACCCTCACACTGTCTTATGTCACAATTTGTGATGTTCTCCAGTGACACATCAGCTACCCTACTGTCCTCCTGCAAGATTTAAAGTAATTCTTTTTTTAAGATCAGTTTGCAAGTTTCCACAAGATTTGAACTGACAGTCTTTGACCTTAACCTATAGATACTCTGAAAGCAATAAAAACAGAGAAATGAAAGTGACATGAAAAAGCAACCTGTTCTTGTTTTCCTGACTTACTTTTTCGCTATTACTCTCATAAAACTGTGAAAGACCTGTTGATATCACTGGACAATTATCCTCAAACATCTTAGCTATATTCTTCAGCTTGCTTTAAACGAAGACTACCCATCATGTTAAATTGTGTGTTCTGGGTAGGAATCGGGGCAAAACAAACCTATCCTATCTTGTAATTTAAAGTTAATTTGGAGGTGCTCTTTCAAGACGGATGAATAGTTTACTATCTGGAGAGACATTTATCTATAGATCATAAGAAAGCTTTTTACATGGCACACTGGCAGAGCTATTGTGATTCTTGTACATGTAGATGAAGAACATGGAAAAATCTTTACCTTATAGTAGTCCCTAAAATACTAAAAATTAAAGAAATGTAGATAAGAAACATGGTTGGACAACATAAATATGATGTGATGATACAGAGAAGGAGCAAGCTGTATTTTTTTTCAGTTATGTATTCTGATTTGAGGCAAGTTAGACTTTCCTAATGATGCTTGGAAAAGAGAGGTTTTTAGGCTAGGAGGACTATGCTTATAATTTGCAGATAGAATTAATAAAACTGAGTTCATAAACAGTGACATTTTTATGAAAAATTTGAAAGGTGTCTGTTCTTTACTTGTTTAACATATGAATATGAAATTTAATAAAATAGATTACAATGTCTTAAACCATGGTTTACTGTGACCAATTAAGACACTGAAATCTATCAGACAGATGCCATTAATTTCTTTGGATATCAAAATCCCAGTATATGCTCTATATATAAGATTTACTTCTGGGATGAAGAGTGAAGTCTTTTTGATATCAAAAGACAGTATCAAAATCTCTACAGTTGGGCATAAATTTTAAGCATATACTGGGATTTTGATATCCAAAGAAATTAATGGCATCTGTCTGATAGATTTCAGTGTCTTAATTGGTCACAGTAAACCATGGTTTAAGATATTGTAATCTATTTTATTAAATTTTTAATATATAATTCTCTCCCAAAAGTGTGGCTTTGTATATTAAATATTTTTTTGTTTTCTTCTAAGTCAAGAGAATGATCCTGAGGTGACTTTGTGGCTATTGAATATCAGCGATTAAAGTCAGGCCTTTCCTGATCTCCAATTCAATTCTACTAGCTGAGTGGTTGTATTTATGATACAAGTTCAGAAATTTTAGCATGTTTATATTCTGTCACAGGAGATATTTGTCTAGAGCACTTAAAATTCAAACAACTCTATGAAGAACAAGTCAATGAGGGTTTTTTGTTTTGTTTTGTTTTGTTCTTTTTTTTATTTTAAAGTAGTGTTGTAAAATGATTTGAAATTGAAACTGAGATGGTCAGGAATGGCAGAGACCAGTGTGACATGTTGGAGCAAAGAAAGAGAACAGTGAGGGCACACCTGCTTCAGAAGGTAGTATGGGATAGATGAAAATTAACGTGAGGTGTTATGCTTTGTATGGTACGAGATGACACGGGATCAAACTAGAGACAGATCCTAAAGCTACTGAAGTCAGCATAAAGTCATCTTCTCTGCAGGGCAGCAAAAGGGTCTGGAAGGAGGAAGATCACAACTCCTTGCTTTTACAAGCCCAGAATTCTCCTGGCCATGCTACACATTACATTCTTGGGCATAGGAAATGCCAAAAAAGCCCAGGTTTTTCAGAGTAGGTGTGAAATGCCACTGATTTCTGTGTTTAAGAAAGGGTAAAAGATTGTTGATATTGATGATAAAAGTAATATGAGCCAGAGAAAAAAATATGTTGCTCCACAGGAAGCAGATTCAGAAGAACTCACCCTATGTTTTAATCTGACAGTAAAGATGCTAGATCTAGGCTATAAATAAACCGAAAGGTGTCATTCCACTTTACAGCTTCTTCATTTATGAAGCCTGCTCAATATGTCTTTTCTCTATCATGCAGAGGGCCATTTCTTCAAATTTCTCACTTATGCCAATGTAAATATTTATAATCTGTTTTAAAGGACTATTTTTTAATTTCTCTCTTTTTTGTTTTAATTTTTCATGTCACTGACCAGATTTAGGGTACAGAATACTTCTTGCAGCAGCATGACTGATAAAGTGATAGAGTGCAATGGCACTGTAGATACAAACAGACAGGACTCCCAATGTACTTTTGCTTTATACACCACCTTGTGCCTAGTGCTGCAAGTTGAAGACCAATATGGATCAGAAAACCAGTTTTTCCCTTCCTTGTCTCCTCTGAGAATACGCATGTAACTCTGACAGGTGTTTTTACTAAAATAGGATCTTGTACAAAAGCTTTAATTTAAAATTCAGTAGAGGCAGATTGGCCTCTCCACTACGGTGGGAGGACAGAGGAGCATCATCTTGCAAGAGCCTTGGTGAGTTTTAATCTTCCCCCATTCACATTGGCAAAGCACAGTCTGAGCAGCAAACTGTTTTGGGAAGGAGGACTCCTATATTACTAAGCAGAAAAATAAATAAATATATCAAGGTAAAAGATCCATTAAGTGTTCATTTCTCTTCAGCATGATGTACGTGGCTAACTCTGGAAGAAGATGTGGGCTCAGCTTACAGGCTTGTCTTTTAATCATTATGGATGATTGCAAATGTCCAGAAATGCTGTATGATCAAAACCTGTCCCTTTCCAGGAAATGTCATCACTACTAGATTACAAAATCATACATACTTTTGTGCTCTCATTCTGGAATAAAAACCTTTAATTATTTATTTTTTTTTAAAGGGAAAAAACTTTGAGGTTCAGAATGGGAATTCCCCACCCTCCCTTAACAGGGGCAAGAGCACTGCTGAAGTGGCCAATGATCTGGTTATTAGGTCAGTTTCTCTAGTGATGAACATTAGAGGTTATTAAGAAAATTAATGGATTGAAACTGGAACCCATATACTCTACATTGCTGTTCTGATCAATGGCACCCAACATTAGAGAAAAAAAAATAATAATTCTGTTTCCTGTTTAAAAAATGCTTATCATCTGTATAGAAATCCAAGAAACAAGTAGAGACTCTGAAGCGTGAACAGCAGGTAAATCTACTCGTAATTCTAATGTAAAATCCTTTGGGTTTAGTTCCTGTTATGAGGAACATGATCCAAACCCAATTCCTCTAGATCCCTTTTCCAGACATAATAACTTCACAGGTCTAGAAAACATAAGACAACACCTGGGGACTAGATGTTTGAAACTTAAGCATTTCTGCATTCAGCAGTTTTGTTTCCTAAATACCTTTCTTAACGTAGGTCATTCGTGTAATTGTTTCTTCAGTTTTTCACTGTTTTTTTTATGTCTATGTTTTCTTTTCTGAGATAATTCACAGGTTAATCTTGCAGAGCTTTCTTTTTTTTTTTTTAAGTATATTTGTAGAAAAGTATTATTGATAATCTTTATGGCCATTTATATTTTAAGGTGTTATTTAAAATATCACTATTTCTATGGACTCATTTTATTTCAATGAACATAGAGGATTTGTGTACAATGGATTTATTTGGCTCTGTGCCTGCAATGCATTTTGCACAGCTCTTCCTTTTCTTTCTAAATATACTAACAACACAGTTCCACTAAATTCATTAAGGAAGGACAGACAACGTTATTCAAGTGAAATGCCACACGAGTGCTTTTAAAATGCATTGTTTACTGTCTTTTTCCAACAGTTAATAATGGGCTGATGAGAATTTAGCGTGCAGGAGAGGGGAGACCTGCAAGACATCATAAAGGTTATTGATTTTTCTTAAGTGCTAAAGCTTTTAAAGGGATTCCTACAAAGACACATGCTATATGGAACAGACTCTGTGCTTTGTCAATTTAGCTGGATAGTTGAAGAAAGGTACAGACTGGAAAAGTCAAACAAATGGAGAGACCTCTGGGGTCAATAAAAGTGAAGCTGGGTTCCTCCCAAATTGCTTTGTAGACAATTGGAAAGGCATCACAACCATTCAGCTTCACTTCAGTGGAGCATCTTATGCAGGAGATGTTATGGGTCCCAGTCTTAAAAGGTTGCAGAGGGAGACTCAGGTCAAGTTATACTTCAAAACTCTTCGGGCACTGGGGATACAGCCAGTCGCACTCATAACCTCAGATCAACACCAACCATATGCATGACAAAAATGTCTCTCATGGTGCCAAATTCACAAATAATGTCACAATGCTAAATGGTCTGTTTCAACCTTCCATTACATTTGCTGTTCACTGTCTGACAGATTACTGCATGTGGCACTCGGCTTACCATGAAGTGTATACTTTCCCAAGGCCAATTGCTGAGCAAGAGATCCATCAAGGCTCCTGAAATGCATTTTCAAAGAGGTTGAAGTGATCTGGTGATGCGCTGAATTGGAAGTGTTTTTCTACTTAGAAAACCGAAGTCCAGAAGATGGCAGTTTAAAATGAGGTTAGTAAGTTATTTACAATACGTTTATTCTCCTTATACAGGCAAAGTCATGTTTGGGGGCTTTTTGTGAATGTTTTGACAATGCAAAATGAAGTATCAATAAATTAAGTTGAACCAGTTCAAAACACTTTCTGACCTTTTAACTTTTCAAGGGGAAAGCACAGATCAGATATCAAAGCTGAAAATCTGAGTATTTTTTATAAACAATTAACAGGGACGTTAGAGATACAGCAGCAGCACAGAAATATGGTGTGTATGTAGCCTACAAACAAATTCTCACCAGCTCTAAACAAGCTCAGATTTTTGCCCCAAGCATGATTTAATCTGTATATGGAAAATAATTTCTGGTTTAGTTTTGCATAGAATTACAGCACTACAGAAAGAGATATTGGCTGTGTGTAAATACACCCATCCTAACCTCTGAGGGTTTAGGGAAATTTGCATGTAAAGTGAAATTTGGTCTCTTCAATAATGCAGGAAACATCAGGCACTCTCCCACTACCTGCTTTTCTTTTGTTTTGATTTTAAAAGACCAAATTGGAAAATTTTTCAGCAGTAAAATTTTTTAGTAAAAGCCAAATAAGGGAAGCAGTGCATGAGCTATAAGGACAGTTTGGTGCCTGGATTTTGTTTCCATAGCAGCTGTGGCATACTATGGGAGCTATTCCTGAACTCTCCAAACTGTTGTAAGGCTATATAAGCTCTGAGGGAGAAAGGACTAACTCTCCTAGGCTGTGAAAGGGCCCTTTACCTTACTTCTGATATCAAGTCACATAAAATGAGGAGCCAGGAGACCCAACAACATCAAGGCATTGTGGAATGAGTAACATATAAATGCAGGGTCATGGAGCTGTAGAGACTGCACGCAGCAGAATACAAGACAAGAACGGGAACAGCATGTCCACAGTAATGAAAGCAAAGGAGGAGGCAGAAGAAAAGTTTATGTCCTCAAGTGAAATTCCTGCTGCTTTTTTGAGAAAACTGATTAAATCTTATTGAGTTGAAAAAGGTACCAAGAAACAAAAATTTAAAAGGTACCTCCACTTTTCATACAGGTCTATTAATAAATAACCTGAATTACATTATAAATTGTCTTTATTCTCATGAAGATAACAGTGAATTGTCTGTATGAGAGAAAAATCCTCGTGAAGAAAGGCCTCTTTAAGATACTGCAAACCAAAATAAGTGTAAGTTAGCATTATAGCAGTCTTCCAATAAAGGGGGCCTATAAAAAAGATGGAGAAGGACTTTTTCCAAGGGCATGTAGTGACAGGACAAGGAGGAATGACCTTAAACTGAAGGAGATAAGGTTTAGATTAGATATCAGGAAGAAATTCTTTGCTGTGAGGGTAGTGAGGCACTGGCACAGGCTCCCATCCCTGGAAGTGTCCAAGGCAAGGGTGGGTGGGGCTTTGAGTAACTTGACTGAGCGAAAGGTGTCCCTGCCCATGGCAGGGGATTGGAACGAGATGTTTTTTATTTCAGGTCCCTTCCAAACCAGGCTAATCCATGATTCTATGATTCTAGTATGAAAAATTAAGTTTAAATTTTGCTAAAAGCTTTGCCAACAGAATGAAACCCCCATTGGTATCATCCTCTGAATTATGATGGAGTGTATACACGTATACTTTCACACTTGGATATTTCCAATTATCTCAGCTGTACATCAGCTTTCTGACACACCTACCTTATACTTCATGGCAAAAAAATTAAGAAATTATTATTATGAGATCTCCAACAGAAAGGACTGCCAATCAAAATGTAACATATTGAAAAGGTCAAGTAATTCCCCCTAATACATTCAGAGTCAGAGCTCTCTTTGTTCTTCAGTTCCTTCAATGCTACAATTAATTCAATTAAAGTAACTTTAAAGCTAAGAAGTGTTGTCATAGATCATAACCTTTAGAAATGTCTGCATTCTTTCTTACACATTTACCTTAGTTAGCATATTTTAATGATATCTCAAGGAAGAACTGTGTTAAGTGCTCCTGGCTTCTAAAAACATTTAAAATTAATAAATAGGGAAGCTGTCAAAAACATGCAGAAAGATTTAAAGGTATTATATTTAAAGATCAATACCCATCCATATAGTGAACTGGACACAGAAAGATAGCGAGATAGCAAAAAATAGCGTAATGGGGGGGATAAAAGGTACTTACAATGAAATTCTTACTATGTCTCTCATCAGCACCCTGCTGCACTCTCAAGAAAGGATGATGACCATATGATGGGCTAAAGGAAATAATAGTATGAAAGAAAAAGGAGGAGAAAGCATATACCTGAGAATTTGGGTGATTGCCCTACGTGATGTGCTGACCAGCTAAATGTGTAACATTAGTCTGGATGATCTTCTTTTGAAACATCTGGGTCCTTCCATCATTTTGATGGTTCAAACTAGATCAGAGCAGTATCAACTGGATCAAATGGGATCAAACTGGTTCCTACTAGTTAAATCCAAATCATAGAATAATAGAACATGTTGAGTTGCAAAGGACCCATCGGGATGATCAAGTTCAACTCCTGGCCCTGTGCAAGAGATCCCAAAAAAGCCAGCAGGTGCCTGAGAGGGTTGTCCAAATTCTTCTCGAACTCTGGCAGGCTTGGTGCTGTGACTGGTTCAAACCTGATCAAAACAGTTCAAACTGGTTCCAACCAGATCAAACCAAGTTCAGTCAAATCAAATTGGTTCCAACCGGTTTAAATAGGATCACACCAGTTCTAACTAATTCAAGCCAGATCAGTACAATATCAGCTGGTTTAAACATGATCAAATAGTTCCATTGGATTTAAACCAGATCAAAACTGTTCGAACTGGCTCAAACGGGTTCCAACGGGATCCAACCACCTTAAACTGATGAGTCTGGATCCAACTGTTTCAAACCAGATCAAACTACAGCTTCAAACCCTTGCTGAGGTTCCTATTCTAGTTAAAAATACCTCTATCAGTTAAGTTCTCTGTTTTCTCAAGGCCAGTGTCACAAAGAAGCTGAGGCACTGCCAGCAGCTCACGGCTATTCCCAGTTTTCCAGCTGGTGGGAGCATTTTCGGCCAGCAAACCACAGTTGCTGCTTTCCTCAGCTCCTTCAGAGGAACTGAACAATTGGCAACTGATGTGACATTTCCCATCATTTTATAATCCCTTTGATCCCTCAGAAGGGATGGTAATTTTCAGACTGTAAAACACGGTTCAAAGGAAAATTCTTTCAGATCATTTGCAAGAGGAACTCAAGAATGATTGTCAAATGTTTTATAATTTGGGGTTCTCCTGCCTTTTTTTAGACTACACGCTACTGGTTTGTGCTAAACAAGAAGTTACGAGGTAAAAACATTCTCTTCTCTTATCTGTACCCATCCCCTCAGCATTAAGTGTTATATGAGACGTTACGGTGTGCAGGTTAGGAAATGATTTTTATGTTCCTTGTACCATCCTGGGCCAGTCTTCCTCTGGTGTGTTGAAAAGCATGGAAAAAAAACATACCTCAAAGAGTAGTCATTCTTTTCATGAAAATACTGATTCATTCTTAGGCAAGAATTAGACCCATTTTTATTTTTACATATAAATATCTTTTCCCTTCCCTCCTCTATGTCAAAAGCTATAATACCCCTGATTACCAAAACAAAACAACAACAAAAAAATGGATTATTTGTGTCATACTTTGCATTGTTTAGAAGCAAAAATATTTTCCTGAACACCTTTTATTTTTGGTGCAATTACTAATAAAATTTGCAAGTTACACAAATATACCACTGTTTGTTCAAACATGGCATCTCTGGAAGGCATTAGATCAAAGATACTGTATTGATTTAAATTGAAATGAATTACCTTTCAGGGAAAATGCATTAACTTCAGTGGAGAGACATGGCAGTGAATATAAATGAAAATCAAAATTATTTCACTAGACTATTTTGGCCTCAGTTCACATGATTTTTTATTTTATTTTTTTAATTTTTTTTTTTTGTTGTAAAATAAAATGAATCCAAACAAACACTAGCTTATGACATTGTGTATGTATGAATTTCAACAAGGATGAAAAAGAGATGGAGAAATGGACAAGGTATGAAATATGAATCAGATGGCCTTAAGGTCCTTTCTTTCCCCAAGGATTTTACCTACTTACCTTATTTATTGTCTGATTTAATAGACACTTGAGGATTTTATTTTATTATTTTGGGGGAGGGAAGAGTAAATCAATTTAAGCACTTAATGGGATTTCTGCTTTAAATAGTCCTATGAGCTGACTGATTAATGTTTTTTATTTTGTATATCTTCCAGAGCAATGCAGCCATGTGATTTTTTTGTCCCACATTGCTTCTCATTCAGAATAATTTTATGAGAGTCCCCAGTAAAGAATATACACTTCAAACCAGAATTTTTGTTTATTTACTAATACTGAATTTGCATCTTAATCTTGCAAATAAGGTTTGATGTACCAGAGCTAATAATTTGCATTCTGAGAACCACACAACAAGAAGCTGAACAACAACCACAAATATATACATACAAAGATATATATTATGTATATACTCTACACAATAAGAAAATCCTTTCAGGTAAGTATGATTCACTAACAAAGGTGAACTCATTACAGTACATTGAGAAATGTGGACTGGTCAAGAAAAATGTCAGTATAAAGAACTTTCATCAAACTGGAGAAAGCAGCTGACATCTTTTCTACAACAGGTCAGTATTTTACAGCCACTGTATTATACTGCATTTGTATCAAACTGTGAGTTAACCTGTGATTTTTGTATCGGTACATTTAAATTCAAACAAACTCTATTCAATATTCCCTCTGTTCTTCTCAGCTGCCATTTTGGCAATATTGTGATGAGTCTGAATTCCGTAGTTCCTCTCTGGTCAGCAGCAGAAGTATCTTTTATTGATTTCATAGCAAGCCTTTATTCCCCAGCTGACCTCTCTTGGAGGCCATCCAAACGAGTGCACTCAAGTCAGCCTTGAAAGAGGAAACAAGCTCTGATGTGACACTGAAGGAGAACGGTGAGTGATTGCATTAGTTTTGAGAGGCTGAGGAGAGCAAACAGAAGAAAGAGCTGACTGTAGGAAAGGCAATGGATGGAGAACGGATCCCATTAGGAAAGTGAGTGTAAAAACAAGCCAGTGAAGACAATGCACCCACTGGAGACTCTTAAAATATATGTCTTCATATTTGTGAACCAGTCATGGTCTGGAAAAGGTTGACTGTATAAATTTTGACAGCGGAGAATTTTAAAGAAACCAACCTACTCTAGAACAAACTGAATTTCTTTTGCTACCTTTATGAGGTTGTGTTGTCATTGAACCAGAAGATGCAACTAAAGCTGCAGATATCAACTTGTTAACTCAATCACAAAAATCCTGTCAGAAGTTCACTATCAGGCTCTTCATTTTCCTAGTGAGTGCACAGAGGCTGACTGAGTCGCCCAGGTATGTTTTAGTACAAGAGAGCAGTTGAGATGGTTTGGACTTGGGCACCATTTTTCACCACAGTGTCAGTCTCTTGCCTTGGAACTCTATCTCAAGAATGAAAAACGATGGTTTGATTTTCATTAACAGCACTTAATGATACACACCCTGATGATACTTTTAAAATTAAGATTTCGGTCCATCACATGGAACTGGAAGTTCACTAATATATCAAAGAGGTAAGATATTCTTAACGTTACCTAATGGTAATTCCCTGTATTGCCTTCTTCTCTAATGTCTGGAGAACATATTGATATATTTGCAGGATCGTATAGGCAGCCACTTGATGTCACCATAACTCCACAGAAATATTGCTCTTTGTGCACTAACAGGGTGAAAATAAGTGCCTGAAATAGAAATGTGCTTGGAATTAATGTTTCTGTCACTAGACATATGAGGTAGACAGACGATGTACATCATCACATTTATTCTCTTCTGTGGAAAGGGAAAGGGTAGTTACAGAAAAGCTCCTTTTTGTGTTTGCACTGAAGATTACTTTTAATTAGGAAACTTCTCTCAGAGGAATTAGATTTTTCTAACCAAGAATGGAAAATATTGCCGAGGAAAGAATATTGGCAAAAGCAGCAACACTGCAAAAATCTGAAAAAGCTAAGAGATTTCTTTGGGTCAGAAATATTTGTCATTGCTCAGTACAATTTTTTTCTTTGTTGTTATTAAAGACTGACAAAGTATATTTCGAACTTGTCTGAAATTCCTTTTGTCTGTGTGAAAATTCCCAAGATTTTGAATCCAATGTCATGATTCGATTTATCAAAAGGATTAATGCCTTCTAATATTGCAACAAAGACTGGAACCGTGTCTTACTTGGAACTGGCATTTGTTAAAAACGTGATTTTTTGAAAGGGAGATTTTTATTTGAATAATAGTTGTGCACATTTCAATAGCAGTATTTTTATATATAGTTAAGACCATACATGATTGTAATGCCTGGCAATAAAGCCTGAATTAGCAGATATCTCAGAAAAAATATATTTGCTGAGAAAAAACAATCTGAAAGAATGTGCCTATTTTTTAAACCATACAAAACTGAGAAATAGTTTTAAAAGAACCAAATTTTGGTTTAAAAATGACATATTTAACCTCCCGAAAACAGATCCAGCAATATTTTTTTTTTTTCTCTTGGACTGAGTAGAAAAATTTCTGGAGACTGACGTGAGTTGCTTTTTTTTTTTCATAACATAAATTTGCAGAGGGGAAAAATTAGTAAAAAAATCAGTCCCTTTTTACTCAGATCTGCTTTTTTTCCTACCTCATCCTGCTGTAGTTATGAACTATTTCTTCCTCTGAAAGGCCCAAACAATGTGATTACCTAGATCAAGTCTCAGAGGTACAGAATATGTTGGGAGTGGGAATAGAATGAAGATTTTAAACTCAGATGAAGAAAAAAAGGTGGTACCTTAATCTTAAGGTATATCTGAACAGTGAGAATTGTGTACCTAGACTCCATAGAGAAAATGAGTATTTGAAAATGAAAAGCAAAGTGATTTTTTCACCCTGAAGTTGTCATCTGAGTCTAAGTCTTGAAAACTTTAGAATTGCCCAGGACACTCACTCTTGCTATTTAAAATACAGAGTTAGGATCAGCAAATCTTTATCTCCATCCTTTTTACCTAAAAGAGGATTTAACAATCAGGCTGTGCAGTCAGGGTTGTTTTAGCCAAAATGTCTCGTTCAGTGATGAAAGAGGTACCAGCTTCAAAAGGAGGAGCTGTGTACCTCTTCCAAAGCTGAAACCTCACCTGCTAACTTGAGCAAATTTCAGGAAATGAATTTTTTTTAATATTGTCATATAGAGAATGAAAATACGTGTAGGAGTCCGTGCATTCTGAGAAATTAAACCACTAGGCCACTGTTTAAATAACTAGCAGAGGGTGATGGAGGTGGTCTGCCTGGTTTCTAATAAATTATCGTTGTGAATTATGTGACCTCAGGTCTGTCATATAGATTCAGAAAGTCTATGGAATTTAGCATTTTTTGGAGAAGGAGAAGCAGAGACCCTTGCTTTGGTTTCCCGATACAGCTTAGACATTGTACTGCTTGGAGGACCTGGGGTTTAGGAAGTCAGACTTGCACTCATAAGCAGAACATGAGACGATTGAAGAGCTTTTCTTTGTCTAAGGCCTCCGGGTATGCCTCAGGTCAGGCACAAACTGCTTCAAGGTTTTACATTAATTCAATATAATTGCAAACTACTTAAGCACGTAACCCATTGCTTGACAGGACATGAAAGTACCCATGATGGGGTATGAACATCTCATGATGTGTGGCAGAATCCTGCGTATCTCATGACCACCAGGAAACAGATTTTTTTTTTTTTTTTTACTTCCACACA
>VWZG01012115.1:76059-88117 GCA_013396735.1 Grallaria varia
TTTTTTTTTTAATGACTATTCCACAGCCACCATGGCCTCTCAGTCTGAATTTTATGTATTTTCATGAATTCTCCTTCCCTCTACTCTTTATGCTACCAAGTCATTCACAAAACAACCCCTCCTTCCATTTTGGGTGAAGTCCCTTCAAACACAACGAGCTTTCTGCATAACCCCAGCCCCATTTTTCCACTCGGAAGCCTGTGCGTACCTTGCAGTTATGACTAGTGGCTCACCGTGTCCATCATTATTTATTGTTACTTATTTATATTGGATTTCAGAGTGTTATTACACAATAAATTACAGGAGGGTCACGGACTGCTCACAGAAGCAGGTGAGCTGTGGGCAGAAGGTCTCTCCTACCAGTTCTGCCACCAGCATGGTAATCTCCAGTGGAGCACTCTGCTCTGTATTTTCCCTAAGCTGCCGGAGCAAGATGCCCTGGAATTAATTTGTCAGAGTCCATTTCTACATGAAAAGCACGAGATTAATACTTTGAGCTTGCTTATATAGCAAGTGGGAGGACAGTTTCTGCAGTGTTTTGGAGAACTGGTTAATGATGGCAAACAAAAAACTAAATGTCACCAAAGCACTACACAAAGGATTTTTCAGATAGAGTAGGAATGGTTCTGAGTCAGAAAACTATCTGGAAGAAAAACAGTGTCTTTAATTTACCTGAGCAATTAATTTAAGCTGTCCTAATTAAAACCTATTGTGTTTGAGAAATTTCTGTACTCATACATTCATTCTTAAAACTGCCCAGACCGCACAAGTTTAAAAGAGGAAAATTTGCTTAAAAAGATTTAAAGCTGGCTCTTTAGCTGTGACAGACTGGAACAGTTCCATTATTGCCTGTGGAGTTAGCTGGATTTATACCTGGAGAGGGTAGGGCCAACCGTGTTTAACACATCATTTTCCAAGAGAAAATTGTGAGTTGTGGTCCCCATCTTTTCCCACATTCCCTTTTTTCATATCTGTACTTTATTATTTGAATTGGGTTATGAACTGTTTTTTTTTTTTCTAAATCTCTACTTGTGCTACGTGCTTTTAAAAAGTCTTTTCAGAAAAACCATCATGTGCAATTGCTTTTCAAATCCATCTGAGTGCTCTAAGCCAAATCAACTTGATGACTTAGAAGTAGAACTAATGTGAATCATTTCTACACCTACAAAGCTGGCATTTGAAAAAAAACCACAGTATTTGAAATAGTTTATATCAATATAAATTTTAACCACAAATGTTTTAGAAAGAATATTTGCATGTGTGTCTACATGCACATATTGGTACACTTTTATGCACCAGGGAGGGAGAGGAATTTCATTGGCTTATTGATTTTAGCTCCATAGGGCTATGTTTACTAAATGAATAGTTCTAATTAACTCATTTTATCTATTGCATGCACCCATTACTTATGGATGGTAATATAATCTTATGGATTGAAGTACACATTTAATCTTTATAGCCTCACATTTCATGCCATGCCACAGATGCTGGTTTTTATATGGAAAATGTCCACAGTGTCCTTTACTTCAGCTAAAAGTTCAAAATCATTCAGTAGAAATCTGTCATACTGAGAGGAGAGCAAAGAATGGGTGAGTACAAACTTCAGGAAAATCTTTAGAATGAAGAGGTATTACTTAAAAAACCTGGTAAATACATTTTTTTTAAATAATTAAAAGTTTTTATATGGTTTTGAGTCATTTTTTCTTTCTATGCACTGAAGTTTAGCATCTTAATTACACTTTCTCTAATACGGCAAAAATTTACCTCTTGGTCCGCAAGACAGTAAAATGTTTTTGATATTAAAAACATGGGGATACCTTCAAATTTGGCAAATAGTTTTGCTAGAAAAACAAAGCATTTTAAGTACAGTATGGAATTAGTATGTGTCGTGCTACCAAATCTAAAATGTTCATTGTCATTTTCTCATTATAAGAATAATTTCCCCTCCACAAGCTATTATGTCTACACAGTTCAGCTGGAACAGAGAAAATCAGGCTGAAAACATCCAAACTTTATTTAGAAACACTCAGGGTGCTTTTATCTTTCCCAAATTTTAATAAATGCAAAAAATAGAGGCCAGTAATTGTAAAAAAAACCAAAAACAAATAAAAAAAGAGAAATTGTTCTTGTCCACTAATGATAAAAACCTCTTCCAGATATGGCAGAAATTTAGAGTGAGATTAGACTATTAAATGACTGGCTTATTTACACTTAGAAAAAGAAAAAAAGAAAAGCCCAGATAAATAAATATTTAAGCATATGAAATAAAGAGCTTTTTGCATCTAATATATTTATGTGAATATGTTGCATACAGGTATAATTTGAAGGAAAAAAAATTGTATTTTAGTTGTTTGAAGTATTCTGTTGTGGGAAATTTCAATATTGGAAATGGTGTTTATCATAAGTAGTTCCACCCAGTACTGAAAGGCAAAGAACTTCTTACTGATATTAACTTTACTTTTATAAACAAAACGAGACAATTAAATAAATAGCAAATCATTTTGCGGGTACTGGAATGATACTGCTATACCAAGGTTTTGCAATCCAAAACACTGTGTGCATGAGAAAGAATGGAAAATAAACTGTGAGATGCAAAGAAATAAATGTACATGCTATTTAATTGAAGTAATTATATAATTAATAAAAATAGTGCCTAGAATAGATATGCAAACCTCAGAACTATATCAGCATCTTTCTTTCTTTCTTTCTTTCTTTCTTTCTTTCTTTCTTTCTTTCTTTCTTTCTTTCTTTCTTTCTTTCTTTCTTTCTTTCTTTCTTTCTTTCTTTCTTTCTTTCTTTCTTTCTTTCTTTCTTTCTTNCCTTTCTTCCTTTCTTTCCTTTCTTTCTTTTCTTCCTTTCTTTCCTTTCTTTCCTTTCTTTCCTTTCTTTCCTTTCTTTCTTTCCTAAATCTATCGAGCAGAATTTTATTATTTTAAGCAAATTGATCAAATGTTTTTAATGATATAGCTGTGCCTGAGGAGGCTGAAATATATGGACAAAAAGATTTTCTGCTAGTCTCTGAAAGACCTGACATGAACTATCTTTAGGAACTACCTTTAAGTCATATCTGTTTAAATCAGCCATCAGGAGATAGAAAATTGATTAAATACATTTTGGGGTTTCAGTGATTCTTTATCTGTCTCAGCTGAGTTTAAATGTGTCTGCCTACAGAGAAAAGTCTTCTAAGTGGCTATTTTTTTGTTTTCTTTTGCCTAATTTCTTTTTTTAACAGACCAATTATCTGAGAGATAATTATGTAATTTACAGTCTGTGTGTTGTTTGTTTCTCCCTACAGAAAAATCTGCTTCATTGAATTCTGTTGTTCAGGCACCAATTTCATATTTATTCCACTGCTTCATAATCAAACATACTTATTGTCATATTCAAGTCCTGAGAAACGTTAGACTTCATCCTTCTTGCCTCCAGCTCATCAGTAATAAGTTTTGGCCTTAGAGCTATTTCTGGTACTTATTTCTTTAAAGTCTCCGGGTATGCTCTGCCGTAAAAACTTCCTTATCACTGGCAAGTCTTGGAGGTTCTTATATTTTTGAATACATGCATCAAATTGGATTTCTGACCTTGGGATAAGTTCTCTCCAGCAGAGATCATCCAATATGTGCTAAGTTTAAAAAAAAAAAAAATCAAAAAAATAAAATAAAGAGTCGTGACCCTGGTCCTCTCCTCACTTACAGGGCAAATTTCTAACAAGCGTTTCCAGCAAATCCCTGGGAACAGCTTGGCACGTAATTGCCAGGTGGGCCAGCTGGCTGGAGGTGAGGCAGCTGCACCCGCTTGGCTGCCCGCGAGATCTCAGGAGAGCAGCACAAGTTTTCCGCGTGAAAATTCCGGCAACTTTTGTGGCTTATCCCTGGATATGAAACCAGCATGCGGAGACTGCACAGCACTGCAAGCACATCACTGTGTGATGCCGGATTTTAAATGAGTTTAGGGGTGCTTTTTGCATTGAGGATCTGAAACAAACCTCAAAGAGGAGCTATTCCACATTGACCGATTTCTTTTGTTCCACTTCCCTCAAAGTGAGAGCTTAAACATATTCCATGTAAGTGAAAAAGTGAACAAAATCCTATTTCTTTACTAATTTCCTTCACTACTGTTCAGGCAATAAGTGGGTAACATGACACAGGCACATTTTGCTCACATCTTCCCATATGCAGTATGGACTATGGCTGAAAACAATGGAAAAGAACTTTTCCTTTAGCATTACAGTTTCTGATCCTATTCTCAGGTACAACAGTTAATCAAATATAATTTCTGTGTGACTAGGCAAAGAATCTGCAGGGTGTAATTGGAAGGAACTGACAGAAGTCCTTCTTCTGGCATTGTTTAGCTTAAGTCAAATATCTAGGTGGACTTGATCACAGAAATAAAGACACTTCTAACAAAATTATACATGTTTAAAATTCTTTAAAGAATACCAAAATTCTGACAATTCAGGGGAACTTTCAGTAGATAAAAAGGAGAAGAAAAGTTAGATCTGTAACTGATCTACTACATTCCAGAAGATGCTGCTCCAAAAGGTGCTGGCAATTCCATTGTCTTCATTTATGACGACATAACCATCCAAGAAAACAGATTTGGAGACAATAAATAAACAACCTTTAAACTGCAAGTGTAAAAAATTAAGTTGAGATTTTAAAACTGAAATAACTGCGTAAGTTTAATACTTAGAATTTGAAATTCATTTATAGATTCAATGGGCAATTTGAATGAAGTTGTTGACTCCTTACAGTTTAGTAAGTTCATATTATAAACAGTTCATCCAGGTCAGAAAATGCGGGCTGAGGTTCTTACACCCGAGGTCAAGCCATCCCAGTTCTACCTGGCAATGTTTTATCTACACTCTTCCATTATGGAGTATCTGCAGTATGGATATGGATGTACTGAACCACCTCCTCACTGAACCTGGATTGCAGTCAAGATTTCCNCTTAGCTACACTCTTCCATTATGGTATGGATATGGATCTACTGAACCAGCTCCTCACTGAACCTGGATTGCAGTCAAGATTTCCTTTCTTATCCCTCTATCCTGACTATTACATAAATTTTTTGTGTTGTCCAAGATGTTGACTGAACACTTTGTACATTCGAAGGGCCCATCAGAGACCTGACATGTTTAGGCCCATCAGTACTAAGCCTTGCACTTGTATGAGGCTCACTCAGCCTCACACAAAATTAGATTTGAAGTCCCTGGGCATCCTTCTCAACAGTATTTAGATTGGAACACAAGAAAATATAAATCCATAGATGTGGAGGTTGTTAAGTGAAAAAAGGAATAGCCTTGAAAAGTTCCTGCTAATAAATGTAGATTCCTGTTTTCTAGGGAATTTTCTAAGGGAATTTCTAAGGTTATCCATGAAAAAAAAAAATTGAATCCTTGTAGCTTCAACTGGAGAATTTATTCAGAGGATTTGAACTCTTCATGAATCTTATCAGGAAATAATGAAATGTAATGCCTCATAAATTATAAAACAAGCACAGGTTTTGAAGTGACATGACTTTTGAAATGCTTGTAAGCTGTCAAAATCCCTCCTAATGCTATTCATTTACAAGCAAAAAAAAAAAAAAAAGAAAATTATCTGGTATTTCAGGAATCATTTATGAATAGAGCATTCTGAGCCTGTGTAGAGGCACAGAATTTTGTAGATCCAGGCGAAGACTGAGGGTCCTGTAGTTCTTAGCTGTTAACATCACCCACTTTAGCCCTTTAGTCCAAAATCTCCAGATGTTCAGAAACCCTGTCAGACTGCTCAAAGCCCTGGACAGATGGCAGAGTTTAAATGCCTGGTGTGTGCACAGAGACGTGCCAGAGCTCTGCCGCCCCGCCGCGCACGCCAGCTCTGCGTGCAACGCGCCGCGGCCCCCTGAGCTCCACAGCGCACCATTTGGAGGGTCAGCCTCTGGTTAGGATGTGTCGGATTCGCTGTGTTTGTGCTGGATGTTTGCCCCGTGCAGGTGCAGCAGTTCTGGTATGTCTCTCCACGCGCAGGATTTCCCAGCCGTGCAGGGTGTCACCGCGCAGCCTCCCGCCACATCCCATGGCACTGTCATTTTGTGCCACTGTCTGTGCCTCGGTATTTCCACTCTCATCTCTTCTTTTCTAGCTCTGAAAATACAGTGCTGAGGACTTCATCTGTCTAGAAACAAATGGATATTTTATTTCTATTACGTCTCGCTTGTGCTAATCATAAGAACATGCCGAGGTTCGAATATCTGAAAGAAAACCCAAGAGCAATGTGGTGAAGTAATATGGGAATGAGTGCCACGGAGTTTATTAAACTTTTATGGGCAATTAAGAACACATTGTTTTGAGCAGAGATCTGATTTTTTGAGCAGAGATCTGGGCAGAAAACCGAACTTACAGCTGGGGTAAGAAAAGAGCTCAGTCAGGTTAAAGAAGCCACGCTGCAACCAAAAGCGATATTTGAGGACCACTAAGTAGTTTTAAAACTGGACCCAGTAATAATGCCTTAAGAGCCTATTGATACCTGGAAAGATAAATATTGGCTTAGGACAGCTGAGTTTTGACTGTTCCTGCTAACATACTTTCAAGTGAAATACTGGGTTTTGTGTCTTGGATAAATGGATGCATCACACACTTCTCAGAATCGTAGAATATATGGAGTTCACAGGGACCCATAAAGATAATGGAGTCCAACGCATAGCCTTGGAAAGCTTTATGTCCAGGCTTCAAAAGTAATCAGAGGGTGAATTCTCCGGGTGTGGCACACACAGACAGTAAGGATGCCTGGAACAGACGTGATGAGCCTGCTTCTTTGTATAATGGTGCTTATGAAAAAAACTCCAACAATTAAATGTAGGCTACTTAAAACAAAAGAAGCCTCCGATGCCAACTCTGGAAGGTAAAGAAAGACTAAGATGAATAGACCTGGCAGTTCAACAGGAGCTTAGATTGTCTAAGTTTGAGCTGGTCTCTGAACAGTAGTCTCCAGATCTATAGAAACCATCTTTGTGTGCCCATTTTGTCTAAGTAAATTAAGAAATTGTTTTTCATGGACTATTTATCAGGTTCTATAAGAGAAGGCTGAAGAAAATGTTAAAGCGTTTGGTATTATGTGTGTATTCATTATGCAGACAGAAAAATGTGAGTACTCATTTACTATTGCAAAACTGCTACATTTGTTTCCGTATTTTCTCAGTATAAAAATTCTGTTGTTATCTTGATGCTTGTTTTAATTAAGATTATTTCATTTAGACAGAAACTGTATATGAAACTGTGTTCTTCCTCAGGTTTTTGGTGGTTTTTTTTCTTTTTCCCCCAAGTCTCTTTTCAAGCTACACTTCAACAGATCATTAAGAACAATACAGCCTTGATTAATTATATCTGTATCAATTATAAGCTTACAGCCAGTTATCTGGTTTAACAGATTTCTCTTTTCTCTGCCAACTCAAGAAACACTATGAAAAAACCCCACATCTAGACAGTGGATCTTTGTAAAAGAGTGGGGTTTAATTTGACAGAAATTAAGTGTATGTGATACTACCGTGTCCAAGTTCAGAATGAATAGTGAGCCCATGCATAATAAAGTTAGTCACCCATGTCCTGTAGATTGGCAAATATCCATAACTCTGAAGAAGTAAAGGGGGTTGAAAAAGTTTCTGACAGTGAGGTTTCTGGTTCTCTTAAAATGCCACTGTTTTCCTCTTGCTACTGTTTATTGTGCATATAGATCATACATGTACTTCTGCACTCACTGCATGTTCAGCTGGTGTAGGTTCGTTACCTTAGGAGCATCTTTGCATGTTACATGTCCTCACTTTTCTGGCTCGTCTTTACTCCGGTGAAACTGCGCCTGATTTATACTATACAGAAGGCAAAACAAGCCCACTACACAAAACTGACTGTTTTACTAAATGATTCTTAATCACTTGACAGTGTTTTCTGTGTGCTTTGTACTACTCTTTGAGAATGCTTCTCTTCAAGAAGAAAGAAAGAAAATATCTTCAGAAAGAGAATAGAAAGAACATGGTCTGCGCATCTTCTAGCAAGAGCGTGAACTGATCGTGTACACAGACCTTGAAGTAATTTAATAGGAAGAGGAAAGACCTAATACAAGTTTTTTCCCCTTTGACTTAAGAAGTAGTTCAAGCAATATATAAACCAAGATTTGCTTTAGCAAGTTCCTGTTTGCTTTCTATTCCCTATCTGAAAATTGCTATTTCGCTGCACACGTCCCTTCAGGTTGTGTTGTCAAAGTACGTCATTACAGAGGAAGACATGCAAGCCAACAGAAGGAAATAGTCAGGTGACAAAACTATTTTGAAAGCACTGATTCAATGTATGTAAACACAAATAGGAACTGTACCCTGGAAACCTCCACGAATTGGGGGCCAGTCACCTCCTGGACTTGGGGTCTTGCAATACCATAATATCACAGAAAATAAACAAAAGGATAACCCATTCCCCAGCCTCTGAAACAAAATGTAACTCACAGAAAGCTATGTGAATATGTACTGAAACTTTGCAGTCTTATTTTGAATTGTCTATAAAGCTGCTAAGTTCAGCCAGGGGATGCAATACATAAGCGAATAAGAACAGAAGAAATCTGTTCACAGAGGAAATTAGAAGTGCTGTAGATTTCAGCATATGATTTTAAATGTCTCGCACTAATCTCAGATCACCAGTTCTTTCATTGTGACACCTGTGATTTTCAACACTGTGTCTGCAGAAGTAATGCTGTCTTGTTTGTTTTTTTTAAAAGAAATATCAACAAACTTGAGTCAGACAGAGACTTTCTTTTCTTACAGAAAAGCTGCTTGAGTATCTGCTAAAATGCGGGTGCCACCAGGAGTGCTCAGGGCTCCTCAGTATGAGACTTTTAGTTGCAGATCCTCACATCACTGGACTCTGGGATGCCACCAAAGGCTGTTCTCCCTACACTGCCCCTGGCCTCCCTCCAGAGTCCCCAGGGAAAACCTTCGTTTTAACTCACCCCGCGACTGCCAAAGGCCTAATGAAAGGAAAAGCTTGTATGCCTAGAGGCAGGATCATTTTTTCCATTGGGTATTTTTGGAGCTAGGTATACCCCCACATTCAAGACTGCCCTTTGCCACTAACCAAAGGAACAGTCCTCTAATGTTGCCTTAACTAGAAAAAGCCACTGTCTCATTGTATGTGCATCAAATAACACACTGTTCTCATCACTAAATTACTGCCATTAAGTGGCTGAAATACAGTATAATAGTTCACAACCACAGACTCGTACTCTGTGTGGCAGCTTATATTGCAGCTATTCAATTTATACTTGGCTCCAGACAATGCTATCATCAGTCATTTCCTCCCACAATTACAAAAGCTGATTTCTTTCTCACTAGCAGAGACTAGGAAGAATAATTTTTTCCTCTCTTGAGGTTCAAAATCTGAAGTATAATTGGTGGTGTACACGTGCCAAGAGAAAACCTGACATTTATTTTTTCCATTTTATATTATTATTGCATATCACTAGCTATTCTTATTGTTGCTCTATTGTGTATTAATCCTATATTATTATTATATAATACATCTATTTTTATTATGCAACTTAGATTCCAATATGTGAGATTCCAATATGTGTTTAGAGAACACAGTTAAGTACTGCTAAGATGAACTAGGAGACGATCCTTCCATTATTAATACAGGTAATAGTACCTTAAAAAGATAATTATTTAATTGTAAAAATAATTTCGACATGTACATTTTAAGACCACAGTAAGTTTTCAGACTGCTTCTGCTGCACTTGAGAGTCATTTCCTAATGGTCTTTGGTACCGTGTAGGATACCTGTGCAAAAAATTACAAACTTCATTAAATAACCATCCACCTAGGGCAATAAAATACGAAAATACCATCGGTCCTGCAAGTTTCTGGTGTGCAGTTTACTGAAGAGTGCAAATGCAATTCATGGAAGGCACCGTAACACCCTGGTCCTCTTGCACTGTGTGCCAGCTGTCCCTATTACTGGAGACAGGGTGGTCTTTGGCAAACCTGGCTCAGCCAACGCAATGTGGCCACTTCTAGGTTCTTCTGGCCTTGTGCCCCTGATCAGTGACTGCTGAGTATTACAAACTGGGGATGAGAGGCTGTGTCCCAGAGAACCAAGCAAGAAAGCCAGGAGCGAACAGCTAATTTTGTTGCCTGACATTGTCAACTGTAGTGATGCCAGCAGAGTAAATTCCTTCCCTTTACCTCATGCTTTTAACTCCTCTTTCCACATCTCAAACCGCCATCCATTCAGCTGTGCTGAGAACACCAAGCTAATAAAACTGATCAGAAAAAAAAGCTGAGGTTGGAATCTGCACAGCTAATGAGTGATTTTGCAAACCGCTCTGTTAACTGTGATGGAGCAGAAAAAAAACAAGCAGAAGCTTAAATTTTGTGAGTCAGCATTGCTGCTCCAGCCAGCAGGTCATGAATCTGCCACCTAATAAAGAGCAATTTACAGATTGATACAGTCTTTCTGAAAACAAAATATTGAAAGGGATTTGTCTTGGAGAATTTCTGTGCTACTGGTCATATTATTGAAGTCTGTAATGAATTCTGTTTTTCTGGCTTTTGATGGCCTTCAAACTCTAAACCTGTTAGGCTAGGGTTATGTTAAGGACACTGAGCCATTAATTCCACGATGATTAGGAAAACATTGTGTATTTATCTATAGTCCTAACCCAGGGGCTCTAACTTCAGTTAAAGTGCAACTGGCTAAGGAGATGATCCAGTGATCCAGTGCTTGACTTTGTCAAGTTGAAAGATCAGAGTAGAAGTGAAAAACAGAAAAATTTTAATGGGATGAAAACAGTGAATGATAACAATTATATTGGGAATGTACCATTACGGAATTTGTTGTTATTCTCTTCACAGAAAACAGCATTTCTTATGAGAGTTAATTAGAGATTGGTTTGTCATTCTTCAAACCTCTCAAAATGTAAATATTTTATAAGGTTTTCTCCAACTGAAATGCCACAAACAGCTAACTATTAAGCAAATCAAGAATATACAGATCTCTAAAAAGGAGTCAGCTTACTGACTTTCATTCTGCGGGAAAATAAACCCACATTATTATGCTGTGTAAGGAAAAAAGGGTAAGCAAAGAAACAAGATAAAAACCTGCTAGAAATTACCTCTGGATACTAAATAACTTCTCTTAACACAGAGCAAATTTATCACTTAGTGAAAAAACTAACAGGCTTAAACATTCACCCCAATGCAAGAGGCGCCCAATTACTGCAACCAGCCAACAGCTATTACGTGTCAGATGAACATGCTTATGAACCACATACACAGCAAACAAAGTTCAGATCCGTATTCACCAACTAATATACAAGTTATTTGATTACAAACTTCACCCAGGTCTGTTACTCCTGCACAAGCAAGAGTTGTAGTCTCAACATCTAAGTGGTGATGTGTCTAATCATACTTACCTCAGACTTCCTTTCATTTGTCTCCCTCCCATGCCCAGGACAGAACCAGTATGGATATTTTTGTATGCACAGGGCATTGACCCTGATTCAACAAATTACTTCACCACATGCAGAACTAAACCATATGAATAAACCCTCTGTGAAACTAATCATACCTTTGAAATTACATGCCTACTCAAACTGCCAGGTGAGAATTAAAATCACCCCAAACAAACCAACAAACTTTTTGTCATGAATGCTTTTCTTCTGTAGTGTTTGCACTTACAGAACAGGATACTATTCCTTATAATGTTTTAAAAAAGTCCTCTCCATGCTTCATGATTGTATGGTATAGATGTCAACGTATTTAGTAAATCAAGATTAAAATCAAAACTCCTGGTGTTTGCAGTACCACCTCTACCTGTTTTTACTAGGACTTCCCTGCCTTTGCTGATGTTATTGAATAGGCTAATGGACAAGCATATGGAATCAAGTTTGCTCTGAGCTGCAGCAGTGTGTATTGACTGAATAATTTGTTTAGGCCAGCTTTACTGGCAAGTCCTTTTCATTCTGATCTTCATCTCTAAGGAAAATGAAACGTCTTCCACTTCAAAAAAACAAAACAAAACAAAACAAAACAAAACAAA
>VWZG01012115.1:88145-102687 GCA_013396735.1 Grallaria varia
CCCCCCCCCCCCAAAAAAAAAAAAAAAACACAAAAAAAATACCTAGGGAAGTTACTCCTTGGTTTGTAATTCTTTTCTGGTTTGTGTTACAGGGATCCCAAACTTTTTTATCAGCTTTTCAAAAGCCAGATGTTCTTGGCAAAGGAGCATGTTCTCTGAGCCCACAGAGGGTGTGCTGCAGCTGGTTGAAGGCATGCTGGGATGTTATAATTTTGTTTTGGCTTGCTTTCCTAGCCAAAAGAACCCCAGGGTCACTAATTGTCCTGATAAACATCTCTTCTGAACCTTTTATTATGAAAGCAAATAATAAATAAAAAATTACTTCCTATCCTAGAGTATAAAACAATGTGTAACAGTGCTACTGCTGAATAAAAAGAACCCACTTTGGCTTAGCTCAAATGATAAATCATAAAATAAAAATATACAACTTCATATAGATAAACAACAAAGGAACACACGGAAAAGATAGGAGGGAAACTTTATTCTTAAAATCTAAAAGTGCAAGATTAAATGATTTTTCAAGTAATACGGTAACTATAAACTTGTTCACTATACAGATTTTCTGAAGGAAAAAATAGACCAAATATTTTGAATAGTATAGATACATTTGCAGCCTAAAACATGAATAGAAAATAATTATCTGTTTTCAAAAAGAAATACATCTTTCATAAGTAAGTAGAAGCACATGTACTGTCTAACCAGGGACTTATGTCATGTGTGTTTATGTTATGTGCACCTATTTAATTTATAATTGTAATTTGTGGGTCTGCTTTCACATTCATTTTATATTGCTGCAGCTAAAGGTTCAGTCAGGCTAAATATAATTAAATAGAATTTATGTATATCTAATCTAGGTGATAACAGACTTTTCCACTGGTGTGAATATCAAACAGGTAAGCACCAACTTTTTTGTTTACCACTGTATCGGTGGATATGACTACCAATATAAGTGTTAATGAAATGAAAGAGAAACTGCCTAGAGTTAATAATGTCACTCTTTTAATAGTCTAATAGATCTGTGAAACTGTAGGTGCCTTAAAGACATGTAGATGTCTTAAAATGAGAAGTCCTGGAGGCAGGCTTGAGACAGTTATTGCATATCAGATTGTTGTGTCATGTCCTTGGCACTTCAAAAATCTTAAGGTAGAACTGCTGTCCTACAAATGCCAAGGTAATAAAGGTAACATTGACCTTCTCCATAAAACACGTCAGCAGAAGTGTGTTGGTGTCATGAATGGACCCCGGTGGAGCTGTGCAGTGGTGATTAATACTGAGTCAGGAGCCATAATTCTGATGAGCCGTTAATACAGTAAACCAACAGAAGCAGTTAAGGGCATTGTCTGAGAGAAACGGAGAGGAATTTAATCAAGTCACTAATATACTCTGACCAGGACTCTCAGGAACTCTTAACTGGAAACACAGTCTTAAAGGGATTGAGACATTTCAGCTCACAGCTCTTAAGGGGACAGTTACTCTTATAACTCCTCTGAAAGCAGGGAGTAGTACCTTGGTAAGCATCCATCACCTCTGCAAGGAAAAATAATCTTTTACATTCACTTGGGTTTGCATTTTGGGTAACGTCTAAGCTCTGGTTGTGATCTGATGAAGGACTGGGGACAGAAAGGCTGTATTCATGAAGACTAACGTGGTTTAGCGAAGTTAATTTCCCTTCCTACAGTCTGTGTTCCAGGGAGAATATTCAAGCTACAGCTTCCTCCCTATTGTTAAAAGAGATTTTGCAACTGAACAAAAAACAGTAATAGGGGCTGTGCAGGCAATGCACTGTCTCTAATATTGAAAGCATTCCAATCCTGGAATGTGACAGCACTGCAAATCCTTAGCCCGGGCACTCATCTGGGTTGCCAACAGCTTATGGGCTAAAATAATGACTGCATTCATTTATACTTATTAACTAATTGTACTCGGAACTTAATGCCCAAAGATGAAATATTCTCATATTATTTCATGGTGGTCAATGCAAAACAACACCGTGGCAAAGAAAAGAATTCAGATCTATCAAGATCATTAAGCCACATTAAAACAGACATATTTTGTAAATCCAGTAGCATCTCTTTGCTAATTCCATGAGAAAATATACTCAGACATGCAAAAATAGTCAGTAGTCATTCACTGATACTGGCAATATATGAACAACAGGCAGAGTTAGAGGAATTTTCTGGAGCAATCTTTACCTTTTATTAGAAGATGTTATTGATCCCCAATGAACTGTAAATCAGAAGGGGATTCTAAACCAGTTCTATTTCTGCTCTTGGAGTAATTTTCTAATTAAAGTGGTACATATTAATCAAAGTCTTTCACGTTCTTCTCCATTGAACATCCTGCTGGTCTATACAGAGTACCCATTAATCACTTCTTACTAAATGCAGCCTTGTCTCAAAAATAATTTTACATATTGCACTACAAAACTTTTACTGAAGCCAGCAAGTCTTAAAGCCATTGGCAAAATTTTCAGCTAAGATCTACAGTAAGTGATCTCTATAGAGGCAGTCTCTATGTGACTTCTACTGTGCTCCAGTAATGCTGTAGAAACAGCTCCCCTCGATGGATTTCAGAAAGTGAGAGGATTTGTATGAGTTTTTGCACAGAAATTCTTGACTATTTAATAAGTAAACCAATCCACATGTCTCCGCTTTCAGTGAACTCCTGAACAGTGAAGTTTTGCATGTCAACCGTATACCAGGGTCCACTACCTCTGATCAGCTTTTTTAGATACTCTTTGCATGGAGAGTTTAATGTTTAATATGAGATGCACTTATTTGAAGATATTTGATGCTACACCACAACAATCACCATGCCAAGGTTATCCACGTGTAGTCCCTGTAATTGTGACACTGCAAAGATGTACACAAGTTGAAGCCGGCTCAAGCCCAGTGCTCTCTTCCAAGTTCTTGGTAGCTGTCCAGTGTTCACAGTGTGTTAGGCTGAGCCAAGCGTAAACTCCCTCCAAGATGGTCTGGCTAACTCAGGGATTCACCCACACTTTTCTAATGAACTCAGGAAGAAATATTTCTGGGCACCAGCTGATCCCCTCAGCTAACAGAGCTATTCATCTTGTGCAAAGGCCACCCCCAGTGCAATAGGATTTGGTTTTATTTTGGCTGGTGTATCTCTCTACTTTGCAGTAGACCAGTTATCCTTCTGAGTGAAAGGTGAAGAGCAAATTAACACTAATCAGTCTTACTTTCCTAGAGGCAACTCACTGTGGGCTAAATCCACAGGCGGGAGAACTCTCCATCTTTGTTAAAACACACCATAAAAAAGTCCAGAATCAAGCACAATTTGTCAATTACTCTCTGATTCAGAGCCGGAAGTTCTGGCATCTGAAAAAGAAAAGACCTGAATTTGGTCTCCTCTGATAAAAGAGCTCTTATACTTTATATTCAACACTTCTGAATTAAACACAGCAGCTGGTCTAGGAGTTTAGGTACCAGAGTCCAGACCTTAAGCACCACTTCAGGCTTGAAAGTCTTTCATGTACTAACTCACAGTGTTTTATTTTGGCAGCAGTGATGACATGAGAAGGAGTTGCTGCTGCAGCAGCAGCACTTTTCTCTAAGCTGCGATGGTGGCTTTGTATCCAGCTTTTCAATATGCAACTAATAGTGAAGGAATAACATTTGTGCTATTTTCCTAGTGAAATATACTGAAATCTGAAGCATTCAATGGGAAATTTCTGGTCTTTCTTCAGGAAGATTTTCAGTTCACAGTTGAAGGGAGATGAAGTTTAGCATGACAAGAAGAAATGGTCTGGAAATGTAACGTACAGCCTATTGAAACACTGGAAGGTAATGGTTTTGTTAACCATGGAATTAAGTTCAAATTCTGAAAGCACTATATGAATATACAGCTTCTCTAACACAGGCACACTCGCTGTAAAACAGGTGTTCACTGAAGGAAACCTAGACAGAGATAGAAATCCTTGAGTGATTACATGCTGATAGACATTCTAAGTTTTTATGAATGTTTTCCATAGATGTGCCAGTGAGATAAATGCCTTTGTTGGCTCTAGTATGTGCTGACTGTTCATTTTCAAATAGTTTTTAATGATTTTTTTTTTCTTATGTTGAGCAATATGACACATGAAATCAAAGTGTCTGTGATTGATTTCCTCTCATTTTGCAGCAGGAAAAGGAGAGAAAGTATAGATCAAGTTGGTAGGACCAGTAGTTGCGTTCTGCAAAAAATGAATGAAAAACTGTGGAAATGAATTTTTGTTTAAGTTCAGTGGCTCCATAAACCATCAAAACGGCATGCAGCATCAGCAAGAATAATTTCTGCTGAGCAGACTGCTAGGAAAATAGTAGAGACTCTAGAAATATTTCTTTTCAAATATACCAAGAGCGGAATGAAGTCTGGGCCCTGCTACCTGTGTGCAGTCTTTGCAGAAACAAAAGAGATTGTCTTTTCAACTTTGAATGAAAAAGGCCATGAAAATATTTCAGTTTGAATGCTTGTCTTCCTACTGTACACATGATTATTATTTTACTGATTTTGCTTTTTTTAGAGGTACCAGACTATCAGATTGTGTTTAAAGCATATAATTTCTGCAGGAGAAATCAGACTGCTGCCAAAATGAATCATCCCTTAATCATGCCTACCCCAGGGTGTACAAATCATTTGCAGATGGGCTCCTTATTCTCAACACTGGAACCTGAGTAACATTATACATAATGGTAGATATCATATCTCTACATGGGATTTAAGTTTCCTGAATTATTTGACCACTTGCAAATTTTGGTCCCGTATCTGACTCCATCACCATTAGGAACAAAGAGTTCCAACAATTATAATTATTGCTGAAAGCTGCCTTCAATTAAACAGTCTGGTCCAATTCAAAAGTTTATCTATTAAAATTGACTTCCATTTCTGCAATATATCAAAGTGATTAATGTGTATCTTAAATTACTTATTTGTACTAAAGGTGTGGTAAAAATTATTCAGAGGTCATTAAAAAAATTAAGGAAAAAATCATAAATATGTTAAGGCATTAAGCATTTTAAGCAGGATAGACAACTGAGCCATTAAAGGCAATATTTCACTATTATTTTTTTATAAAATTAGACACATATGCCTAAGTTCTGTAGTCCTTTAAAGAATAATATATTTCTCTGCAATTTTCATATGTGGTCTACACTATGATTGCTTGCAGGGATCACACATAGTGTGCTTCTATGTGTATCTGACGCCATTAAATCCTTCATTAAAAAAAAAATAATATCCTTCCACCACAGAAATGCATCAGTACGCCCTATCTGAAGCACCCCATGTGTCAGAGGCAAATAGGAAAGCCTCTGGAAGGGCACTGGTCTGAAAAGTAAGGAAGTCTAAAGACAACAATCACTTGTTTTGAAGTGGATAAATCACAGGACTCTCTTCTGTGTCCTGAAGTTTGCTAAGACATGAGCTTAAATGCTGTGGGACTCCCAGGTTGCTGGAGATACATCTGTAATCACTGGCATCATCTGGAATGATTTAGTGCGCTCTTTGGCCAGGGACTGTGGATCCCACTGTGGCAGCAGCTGCTCCCTCTTGTTGAACAGATTCTGCAGCTGCGGCCAGAGAAATGTTGATGGTGACAGCTCTGTCCCTGATGCCTGTCTGACCTCGTACCACTGAATTCCCCCTGCCTGGCCAATACCAGCACAATTTTACCTCTCCACATCCCTACCAACCTCTTTCCCACTTGCCACCTGTGGCCCGTGAGGTTCTGAACTAATGCCTGTGTAAGTCATTGGGAAGACTGATTGGAAGCAAGCGAATGGGAGACTTCAATCATCTTTGGTTATCAAAAGCAACAGATGTTACCTGGTTGTGTTGGCATGGATTAGGTTGCTTGTAGAAGAATACCAAGTTCATCACCATGCCAGGTTGATAAAAGTGACAGAACTGTCCATCCAGCTCTTTCATTTTACAGTCCATGCATGCTCTGCAAAGAGAAATTGGAATCCCTGAGACTGAAAGAAAAAAAGGAAGAAAAAGAATTAAAATAAAATAAAATAAAATAAAAAATAAAATAAAATAAAAATCTCCCCCCAAACCCAAAGGTTCAATGAATATGGCCCATCATGAGGATATACATTCAAACCAAGGACTAGCATGTTATCAATGTTCTTGACATAACCAGTATTTTTTACCTAGTGATTCAAAAGGATATCAAAGTCTGGAAGCAAAAAATCCATGACCTTGAGGAAAGCTATATCCTGATTAGTACAGCATTCTTTGTCTTATGTTTGGTAGGCAGAATAAGAATAATTTCCTCTTCAGTTTTAGCAGCCACTTCAGATATGATTTGTGTGAGAAGCCTACTGAAATCAAAGAAACAGCTGCAAACTTAGCAAAGGCAAGCTCAGCTGGACTGGGTTTTTCCCAGGGTAGTGGGCGTGTGGTCAGTTGGCCAAAGAACCAAGCAATGGCTCAGTTTTAAAGCCACTATCTACAAAAGCTCCCTCTGCCTAATGCACGGTGCCTGCAGCCAAAAACCCCTGTGTGCTAATTCTGCCACAGCAAACTGTCAGCACCAACAGGCTGCAGTAACAGAGATCACACTGACGCTACTTGGTGTGACCAGTTCTGGTTGTTTCACCTCACAGCCTTTAATTATGATATTTCATTATGGTTATTTAGCCATTACAGCCACAGGTAGTCCAGTGACTGCAACTCTTTTTTGAGAACCAGATCAAAAAATGCTTCTTTGCCTATTTCCTCTGTGCAAGTGCCTTTAGGAAGTTTTGGTTAAACACTCCAAAGACAACTAAGGCTCCCTGTTGTCAGGCCCTTGGCTCAAGAGAAACCTTAAAAAAGTCTTCTTTTCATTAACTACTAAGATAAGCTAAAGATACTTTCTCTCTCACAGTCAACACTTTTTATAATTTCTTGAAATGGTTATTAGGGCTTTCCTTTTTCCCTCCTTCTCAAGGGCATTATAAGAACAAATATTTTAATAATTTTAGCATATTGTCGTATTAATGCAAAGAATACATAACTGTAAAAAATAAATATACAATCACCTAAATATCAATATGTATTCATACTTCCATGTACATGTATGGTTATGTCTACAGAACCATGTACATGAACTTATATTTAAAATAACTATTTTCCCAGGCTACTGTGTTCTGTAGTAATTAATTAGCTAAAAAGCTTTTTAATCTTTCTCAAAACATGGGAAATTATAAGCCAGGACAAAAGAGACAGAAGAGAAAGGCTATTGGCAGGAGCTACATAGTAATTTTCTTGATACCATGAGTGAAACCTCTGCTCTAAAAAAAAGGAAATAATTTTTCACAGAAGCTATTTAAATTGAAACATGGCTTGGTAAAGTATCAGCAACCAAATGAAAAATTAAGTGTGGGGAACCTGAGGACAAGGCATTTTCAAGGGATACAATCTTGCTACCTTACCACTTTTCTGGGGTGATAAAGGCATTTATCTCCTCAAGCTCTGTTGGGTATTACAGAGCTTTCCCTTTTTGGTTAAGTTTTGGGCACAGTCGCTGCCAAGTGCTACCTTCCAAACCTAAAATAAACAAATAATTAAAGGAGCCAAATTAATTTCTGCCTTAAGTGCAAATTTCTGCAGAGTATTAAGCTCAATTAGATTCTCATTGACCACATGCATGAAGAACACAAGTAGTACAGCAACTGACAGCAATAAAAACAATACAGTGCATGGAGGGACAGGTGTGGTTTGGGGTGTTACTTTCCTGAACCCATCACACATTCATGCAAGTACAGACTTTTTTCATGAAACAGCATTTGAATGTCTGAAAGCTCTAAATATAGATACACAAATATTCAATTCATAACATATTTACATTTCAAAATACCAAGTTTACACTATTGGTGTTTAACTTCCTTTGTATGATTTTGTAACTTGACTTTTTTGTGGCATTCACGTGTTTACTCATCTAACAGTTTCTTTCTTTTTTTTCTGTGTTGAAGGTGCTGTGAATGGAACACAAATGTCACCTTCACTTTCAAAGAAAGCAAGGGTATTGTTCTCCTGACCCTTTGATCATAACACTTCTCAGCCTAGAGACACACAGCTTTCCATACATTTAAAAACAGGTGGACAACAGTTATTTAAATGTTATCACTACATTAGATAGCATCAGGTCAATAGGTCTGATTTAGGGAAGGTGAACATAAAACATTTTTCAGAAAGAGTTTTTCTCAGCAATACTAAACAATACACCATTCTAATATGTATACTTATCAGATAAGAACTTGATACATCCATTGTTGGAATGATCATTAATTGATTTGCAATTATCAGCTATTCAAATCTATTTTTATGTGACTCTTGTTATAGTATGAATAAAAAATTAAGCTGGATACATGTGAAAATTTACATAGAAAAGAGGAGCAAAATTAGCCTCTAATTAAGGGGGACTTCTGAAGGAAGGAATGCCAGCATTGGTATTTTAGTGTGCTCTGAAGCCTTAACCTGTGCTATACAGCCGTATCAAGGCCAGTAAATATGCTTTTCTATGTGATCCAGCACCTGAATCCCTGATTGTCAGCCTTGGTTATATGGTGATCCGTAGTTGTTTCCTTTTTATAAAAAAAACTGGGTGCTCTTGCATCAGCCCCATTGGACATGGTCTAAACAGTCAGAGACCAAACTGGCACAGCTTCATCAGAAGCAAGAAGTGCTTTACCCCTGTAGAAAAAAAAAATTAATATTTTTCCCCAGCTACTTTGTATTATACTATTATACTATATTATACTATTTCTTATTTTTGCAGCTGTGTTATCTGCTATTTAAGTGATAATATTTGCGGTCTTTATTTGTACAATGTCTGCTTAACACAATGAAATATTGCCCTTGGTTGTCTGTCTGCAAAAAAGCTCATAAAAATGATTAACGGTAATGAGATAATTGTCTCTTGAATTGCAACATAAAATACAGATGTGACCGTCTTACTTGGTGGGGACAAAGTTCAGGAAGAAGTTGGAAAGTAAAAAGGAATTGAGCTTTTCATCATGTCTGCCTGAATAGAGACAGCAACACGAGAAGCTTCTGCAAGGATCCTTCACTAAGGAAGAGTCTTCCCTTCCCCTTCTCCTTCCCTCCCCATCTATTCTCTGGGTTCGAGCTGGATAGAGATAATATTAACACATAAATTTAAAATTCTGCTTTCACTTACATGCAAGTGGCTGGAAAAAGTTATGTCAACCAGCACGAGCTGTGGCTGTGTGCTGTGCACAGAGCATTTCACAGAAGAGAAAAATTGTTTGTTCACTGCTGAGATCACTTAAGCAGTATATGAAAACACACATATATGACTGAACTTTGCTTTTAGGTCCATGGTTGTTCCAGAAATGGATATGTATGAAAATAATATGATGAAAATGAATAACGTGATGGAATAGGGAAAAGGCTGAAATGGTGTCTGCCTACACTCCCTTCCCTCCCAAAACCCCAAAGCAACAACAACAACAAAACCAACAACAAACAAACCCCCTGATTTTAAGTAAATGGTACAGTGGCACTTGCAGAAATGTGGTTTAAGCACAATCCAAACTCTGCCATGAACTAGAAGTTCTAGCAATTGCCTCTGACTCATGAAGAGAAGGGGCTATGGTGACTGGCTTTATTTTTTGTGTTCAAATCGATTGGTTTAGGTCCATATATCTTTTTCCTTCAGCCTATGCAAAGCAGAGAAGACTTTGCTATGGTTAGCAATTTATTTAGTATCAATTTATAGCAGCAGCAAGGGACTTGTCTTATCACCTCCCACTGTAAGTCACTGACTTCTATCAGTCATATAAGCTTACTATCACCTCTACCATCTTATTTTCTTCATAGAATCAAGGCTTCTCTGCAGCACAGTTCAAAGGTGATATTTGGTAGTTCCTTATTTACTCCCAAATTTCCAGTTCTTATTTCCAGGGCAGCACCAGTATACCCAAGTACAACTGCATAATGCCGTTGCTTCTCAGACCAGCTGGGCTTCTAATTAGAAGTCAGTCATTGCATTTTACCTATTTGACCTATTCAGGTATCTCAGAAAAAAATCAGACAAAATCAAGCTTGAACATCATCCTTTTCAGTGTCTTGGCTTTGACAGTGCCTTTTTTCAAACTGTACCAGAAAAAATATATGTGGAATACATAAAATACTTAGATCTTCTCTCCCTTTCCAGCCACCAAATCATCGTGATTAACTAGTAGGTAGATTGCCCTCAAACTTAACTTCAAGTCATATGTCTAAACTCCCAGCATGAGCCCATTAAAGAACATTTTAAAAGGTTTAGGCAAATTAGGAGTTTGCAAAACACGACCTGTAGCAGATGAAACCTGCCTCCCAGTTTCCAATACAAAATTTGAAATGGGCAAGTTTGCTTTGTTTTAACCTGCTCTGAGGACTTGTAATTTAATTGTAAGCAAGGCATTTCCCTCCATTGCCAACCCCCCAGCCCTGCTGTTGTATTATGTTCCAAACCAGTCTTGCCATTCAGATGACAAATAGCTTATTTACTCACATCGGGAGGTAAGGTATCTCAGTCATCATTTCTCCTTGCTTGAGGATAATCTTTGTAGCCAGGAAAGTACCATAAACATTCATTTAGGGATGTTGCAGTTTGAGGGGACTGTCTATGTCCTGCTGAAGCTGTCACACACTGAATGATGAATAACTGCAGAAAAAGACAGAAAAATGACTGTTTACAGTCTAACAGTTCGCTCCTCATTCTTGGAGAGAATCATCTTTTTTTTTTTTTCCAGTGAACATTTTGCTCTTTCATAGAAAATAGGATTTTTAATGAAGGTAAGTCTGTCTTTATACAGAGTAGGAAACTGAAAGGCGGAGAGATTAGAAGTATGCTGTACATCCAAGTCCTAGATGCAGATAGTTGAACCATCTTTGTCCACTCCCTGACCCAGTTGAAGTTGGAATAACTTTGATCCAAACATGATTTACACACATTAGTGTGTGGTGGTGCCCTAGTGGTAAGTTGCCTCTCAGCTTTACGGAAGGTGTGGGGTGCCTCTTAATGTTCTTGATCTCTCTGTCTCGCTCAAGCCTTACCAGGCTTTTGTTCCTAGTATGTAAAACCTCCTTTAATTTCTAGTGCTCTAAACACAATATGTATGCAGCAGAGACCGACTCCTAAGGGTTGCATGTGCCCTCTCTCATAGATGAAGATAATCAGCTAATTTGAAAGTTTGATCCATGTTTAAGTATTGTAAAGAAAGTTCCACTGTGAGTACAATAGAGAAAGGAGGTGAAAAACTATTAGCACGTAGAGAAAAATTGTGTTCAGCCACACAATTTTTTTTTTGTGTTTTTTTGTCAAAATCTCTTTTATAATCACAGAATCACAAATCACAGAATTGTTTGGGTTGGAAAGGACCTCAGAGACCCTCTAGTTCAAATTCCCTGCCATGGGCACCTTCCACTAGAGCGGGTAGCTCAGGGCCACTTCCAACCTGGCCTTCAACAATTCCCGGGATTGGGCAGCTACAGCTTCTCTGGGCAACCTGTTCCAGCGCCTCACCACCCTCACAATAAAGAATTTCTTCCTAAAAACTAACCTTAATATGCCCTCTTTGAAATTAAAGACATTATCACTTGTCCTACCACTACATGCCCTTGGAAAGAAATCCCTCTCCACCTTCCTTGCAGGTGCTCTTTAGGTATTGGAAAGCTGCTATAAGGTCTTCCCAAGGTTTTCCCCTCTCCAGGCTGAACAGCCCCAGTTCTCTCAGCCTGTCTTCACAGAAGAGGTGCTCCAGCACTCTGAGCATCTTCTGGCCTCCTACAGAAAAAATTACATTGCCTCACATTGTAGAATTTTTCTATAGAATGTGCTATCTACCCTGTTCCTTAAAAATGCATTCACGTGGCAGCAAGAAAAGTAACAACTGCCCTATCTTTACAGTTCAGGATGCTACAAATTCAAGAGCGTATTCACAATTAATTGTTTGCAGTGCTGAGCGAAGCAGAGAAGTCAAGAAACAGGCACTGAGCAGCACACAACTTTGCCCAGTCCATTATTTCCAGGAAGGAAAAGTTGGTAGCTAATACATTCATTATACTTCTAAATCTGTAATTTTACTTGAAATGTCAAAAGTGGTGTCTCTGTTTTCTGTTTCGTTTTTCTTTTGTTTGCTTGGCAATGTAAGAACTAATTCTCTATGGAAAATTCTGTTTCTAGTTTAAAAACTAACAAAACATCACAAACAACATTTCTCCAAATTGCTTTTTCTTCACATCAAATTTATGTGTTCTAGTATTTCACTCGAGGGAATGATGACTTCATAGACTACGTGGATACTTGTAGCTTGGATTACCAGAATAACAGATTTTTATTCTGATTGTTCTCTGATTTCACACCAGTCTTACTGACAAAAGAATTGCTTTCATAAACACAGCAGCTGATCTGCAGCAACTGTCCACTGTGAATTCTTTTAGCCCGTGGCAAATGCAAAATAAATTGAGTTTGCTTAGCCTTCTTTCATGCTAACTTAAATTACACTGCATTTGCCACAGGCTAAGAACATTCAAATAGATATTTATTGTGGATTTGCCAGCACATGGTAACTTCTTACCCTGCAGCAATGTGGTTGCTTGCAGACTCAGGCAGAGAAGTTTTAATGTTGCGAGTTCTCATATTAAGCAATAAAATGAATAAACAAATACAATTTCAGCATCATCTTGTGGAAAGTGGATACAGAAGCTAAACTGGAAACATGAGATCAATTACAAGACCATTTAACTGATGAATAAAGGCAGGCAGAGAGAAGTACATCTCAATTCAGAAATCCTTTTGAAGATGAAGTTGCCTTTTTTCGATGTTCAAAGTCAATTTTGGAGGATTGTCCAAAACTCTTAATTATATACTTTCTGAAAGTTTGTTTATATTGTCCTTACAGAGAGTATCAATTCCATGTCTGTTTTCTGACTTCACGAAAGTAGTCTGACACCTTAGAGCAATCATTTTATACATTACCCTCCTAGAGTTCTCTGAAGCTATTAAATAATGCTTGAACTTGATGCATTTGAGAAGACAATAGCCTTCATTTTATGGTTTAAAAATCCAGTAGTATAACTGAAAGCTGTAACAGCTATTTACTAACAATAAAAAATACTTTTTTAAGGAGAGATTGGCAACGAGGAAATTTTATGTAGACTTGTCAAAATCTACCATACTTTTTATGTGGGATAGGATAGGATAGGATAGGATAGGATAGCATAGCATAGCATAGCATAGCATAGCATAGCATAGCATAGCATAGCATAGCATAAGATAGCATAGCATAGCATAGCATAGCATAGCATAGCATAGGATAAGGATAGCATAGGATAGCATAGCATAGGATAGCACAGGATAGCATAGGATAGGATAGGATAGGATGTTAGTTTGACTGGAAGAGACCTACAGTGATCATCTAGTCTAACTGACCAATTCAGGGATGACAAAAAGTTAAAGCATGTTATTAAGAGCATTGTCCAAATGCCTCTTAAACTGACAAGTTGGGGGCATTGATCACGTCCTCAGGAAGTTCCTGTGTTTGGCCACCCTCTTGGTACAGAAATGCTTCCTAATGCCCAGTCTGAACCTGCCCCGGTTCAGCTGTTGCTGGGTCCCAGGAAGGAGAGATCAGCACCTTCCTTTCTACTCCCCCTCCTCAGGTAGCTGTAGAGAGCAATAAGGTCACCCCTCAGTCTCCTTTTCTCCAAATAAGACAATCCCGAAGTCCTCAGACACTACTCATAGGACATTCCTTTCACCCCTTTCACCAGCTTTGTTAGCCTTCTCTGGGTTCATTTGAGGTCCTTCACCTCCTCCATCAATGATTGGGTCCAGAAGTGCACACCATACGTGGGGCAAGGCTGGTAATAATTTAATACACCTCAAATTATTATTGTTTCCTGAGCAACTTTGAGTTCTGTTTCCTGCGAGTAATTTTTTGTATGAGCATGCTTATTCGACACACAGAGGAACAGCAGGATGGTGAAAGAGCTTTTGATGGTGAAAGAGAGTTTGAAGAACAATAGACATTTTTTGTTTGTTTCTTGATATCAGGCAACCTTCAGATGCCACTGGAATCGCCAGATCTGTGGGGTTCTGATATCAGTTGTCTATGTGCTGTGAATTCCGGAATTTCCCTTCCCAACTCTAAAGCCAAAAGCCCAAGAGAATAATTGAGCTGCCCACCAAGGTAAACCAGCAGGAAAAGACTGCACAATGACAACTGCTTCTGCCCTAACAGCATTGCAGCTTTGGTGCAGCAGCATTTCCCATTGCAAATAGTTTACATCCTAGGGAGTTCAGCCTAAAAATAGATAAATACTAGGAGTGATCACAAAACCAAACAAAAATATTTTAAAATAAATACTTGTGTTTGAAATCGTACCCTTCCATTTTGCTGGTTTCCTAGGTACGTGTAACAGGAATACATTTTTTCTTTCTTTTTGAGGAAAATCTGCATTTTGAAGAGTGAAAAATGTGTTTACTGTTTCTTATAATTTTCAATAAATATTTAGAGAACAAGTGTGAAAAAGCAGAATTTTT
>VWZG01012117.1:3199-47024 GCA_013396735.1 Grallaria varia
GCCTCCGCCGTTCCCCGGGGGTGCCTCCGCCGTTCCCCGATGGGGGCACCCCCGCTGCCCGCACCCTCCGCAGCCGCCGGGACAACAAAGAGGGGGCCGGGCTGGCGGGGCAGCGGGCGGGGCCCGGCCCGGGCCGGCTCACGGGCTCTGCGCGGATGCTGCCTTAGCGTCGCTGAGGGTTTGGGCGTGTTGTTGTTTTGTTTCCTTTCCTTTCCTTCCCTCCTGGAAGTTTCCTCCCTCCTTGCCTTTCTCCTCCCCTTCGCCAGTCACCGCATTTCCGTGCCCTGTGTCGGCCCCGTTAGGATTCCTGCTCCGTCCCCTCTCCTGACGGGAGGGTAGCGCTGCTTCCTGCTAGGCCAGGGAAGGGCACTGACAAGAACGCACTTTCCTCTCCGGGGCTGGGAATGATTTAGCACTTTAGTTTTCCTGGCGCGCGTATCGAGTAGGCAAGTCATAGGAGAGAGAGATGGAGGACCAAGTGATTTCAGGGCAGTGTTAGAGCTGGAGAGCAGGGAAGAGCGCTCTGCCAAATTCCTGCTCCATCCTCTGCTGGCAGGATGTCCCTTGGCTTGTTCTGGGGTGGTCGTGGTGGTCCCTGACCCCACTCCCATGAAAGCCCAAGGCAGAGATCATTTCCCATATCCTGTTACCCTCCTGTGGCAGGACAGCGCACTCCAATCCCTGCAGTGAAAGTGGCAGATCCACTCTGCAAACATCGGGATAACTGATTCTAGTGGCTGTGCTAAGTCCTCACTGCTGCCTCCTGCCATTCTTGCTCCCACACACAGCACCAGAATAAGCAGGAGACAGGGAATTTCTGGGAGAGAGACCCCAAACCTCAAGGTTTGGCCTTAATTCAAATAAATTCAAGTTTTATGTTTTAAAAAGAGTCAGCTAGGGGACTTTCACTTAGCATATGAAAAATCCAGGATAGTCCCTGCAACATTTTGTGGATGAAGTCTCAGGGCAGTGTCTCTGAAAAGGATGGTAAAAGATCTGTCATGTACAAAGCATTGTAAAACCTCTGGAGTATGACGGGAGGTCTAGAGAACAGATAAAGTGTGTTGGCTGTTGCCCAAAGGCTGTGAAGTGGATACTGAACTGACCCCGTGTCATTGTACAAGTTGTTCTGTGTGGATGTTTCTGAAGTTCTTATAAGTGTTAAAAAGTTTCCTAAGTGTGTCAGCTGATCTCCCTGCAGTCAAACACCTCTGCCCTGTCAGCTTCTCTGCAAGTCCTGAAGTGGCTCGGGAAGTGTTCAGACAGTCCACATGAAACTTTGGTTGAACCGTATTTTAACGGGAAAATAAAGTACAAGATAGATACATATATATATATTTTTAAATAGAATTGATTCCCAGTGCCCCGGGTCCCTCTAGAACTGTGGTGTCGCATCATCTGTGTTCCAGTGTGAGGGTTTGAAGACTCTTTCACAGGACAGGTGCTGATAAGCACAAAAAGTCAGACTGAGAAATAATTCTGACCCAAAAGGCTCCAATAAAACCCACCCAGACAAGCTTTTAGTGGTCCTTGCGAGCATCAGTTTAGGAGATTTCAGCACTTACAGTTTAAATGTAAATCTGTTTTGCCTGTAAACCTGGCTTAGCACCCACTGCTGGGGTTCCCTGAGCTGGCACCAACTGTGCTCCATCTGCCTTCTCTGGCTGGTGCTTCCATTAATGAGGAGTCAGAAGTTAATCTCTGCTCCAGTTCACTGGGCTCTCCAGTAGCAATAAATAACAAAGTTTTCCTGGGCAAACCTCAGAATAGTGGTGTAGTGCAGCCACACCTAAATGGTGTAAGTTTAGATAGTTTGGGGGTTTCTGAGCATTCTGGTTTGGTTTTATCTGTATGTTTATAGCTGATGAATGTGCTGTTTTATAGCTAAAATAGGTCACTGCGTTATTTTAGCTCCAGAGTTGTAACACAGCATCACTGTAAATAGCCCAGGTATTTGGCAATATCAATTTCATTAGAGATTTGCTTTTTTCTCAAGATAATTTTAGGTAAAATAGGTGATTAATGACATTTTCTTTCCCTTTTAATAGTTAAACCTGCACAGCTTACCACACCTTTATGTAACTTACTATCTCTTTGTCATATAGTGTTTTCTGCCCAAATTTTAGCATCAATACAGTAATAAATGCTGGGATGAAATGGCATTTGGACCCCAAAGTCCCCAGGAACAGTTTCCCATTGTCAGAGCCTACATTCAAAGCAGAGAGCCATCCTTTAATCTCTCAGCAGAGCTTATTTTAGCCCCGAGCTGTGCTTGGCTGGGTTGTTGTCTGAATGCATTTTGTTGTTGGGTAGGAAAGGGGCGTGTGGATGGATGTGAGAATCAGCAGTGACTCAGCCTGGCTCCAGGGATTTGCATCCAGCTTTTTGTGTGGAGCACATACGTGAACGTGGAGCAGGGAATGCCCCGCACTGCACAAGCATGAAATACAGAGAAGCTTTTGGAACAAGCAAAGCTCTAAATACAACAGTTTTTCTTAAGGACTTTATACTTTTTGTCCTAATTTGACCCTTGGGAGCATTGGTGACAGCTGCTCTTGCCACAGAATGTCCCGACAAACGGCAGTGCTTTTGCCTGGCCCCACTAACACAGATGCCACTCAGACATTCCAGAGGGAACCATTTGCATGGGAAGCAGCAGCACGGTTTGGGCTTGAGTTTCCCATGTGGAGCAGGAGCTCTGGCTTTGCTGCACTGGATCCCACACGCCTTAATTTACACTTGTGTTTCGTAACAGAAATGTAGAGCAGAGACGCCGCTGGGTCAGAATGAGCACGTCTAGCCCTGACTCCCTGGCTCTCACTGTGGGGTGGGTTTGGGGCATTTAGACCAGCTTTGCAGCTGCTTCCTGGGCTGCAGGAGGGAATTGTTCTCATGTTTGGTTGTTTGTCTAACACAGCAGCCCCCTTGATCTGGTCCTCACAGTAAAACAGGACATAAGGAGCCATCCTTTGGGTAACTTGACTGTCACAAATGTTTGCACCAAGAATAAACTCCTCACATATTTACATTCAGCATATCCCAGAAGGGGCCTTTGATGGTTGGTTTCCTGGTGGGAGCATTAGAAAAGCAGATGTCCTCTAAGAAACTCAAAGTAGTCTCATTTAATTGTTTTCCAGCAGATTCATGGTAGTATCATTACTGGTTTGATCTGTAAATAATCCAGTCAAAGACTCTGAACATGTTTAAAAATATAAATGTGTTATCCTGGTCTACCCTATAGGAATTAGAACTGGTGGAGGATGTCTGGAGAGGGGAAGCACAGGACCTTCTTACCCAAATTGCACAGCTGCAGGAGGAGAATAAACAACTGATGACAAACTTGTCTCACAAAGACATTAATTTTACAGAAGAGGAATTTCAGAAGCATGAAGGCAAGTTTGATACTTCAAATTCAGTACTTGCTTTGTTAGAAAAAGCAATACTTTATCAAAATATTTTCACTGGATATTCTAGTGTGGTTGTTTTCCCTGTATATTAATGCAGGTCTGCGGTTTGGAGCTTGCTTGGTTGGTTGGTTTTTTTTTACTTGAATAGAAAAATCTCTGAATACATGATGACACTGAAAACATGATAAGAAGTGAAGGTATGAGGGAAAGAAAATCGTGAACAACTTTTTGTTTGTCTGAGGTGCATCTCTGAAAGTAAAGTCTAGATGCACTTTTTGGTCTATCACTTTTTGGTTGTCATTTTGCAAAAAACAGTCTTAAGCCCTCCTTTTGTTTTTTAATACAAACAGAATAATCCATTCGGCATATTTGTTTCACAACATTGTGCACAAAAACAAGTGCAACTGTTGATCCATTCAGGCTAACTGTTGATAAAGGAGCACATCACGATTTCTTTGTCTCCATACAATCCCTGTATGGAGACATTCGAGGAGAAATCATGATATCCTCCTGGAAGAGGAGACGTTGGTTTCATTTGCTTTACCCGCCTTTAGTGTTCTCTCGCTTTTTGGGGAATTGCAGCCAATTTAGAGTAAGTGAAGATATTTATAATCCAGGGAGTGGGTGAATCCTAAAGAGCTGAATCAACCGATTTGTGGGCAACTTTCTGGCAGCAGAAGGAAGTTCAAGACATACCTCCAAGTACAGGTAGATTCCACTGCAGCAACTGAAACAGCTCTCACCCACAGCTCAGCCAACAGCTCTTTCTCAGGAGCAGAGGAACATTTCCATGTTCCCAGCACAGAATTCCAGGCTGTGAGATCCCAAGTCCATTTCGTGATGTCCTGAGTGCAAAGTGACAGGTGAGGCTGAAAACAAAGCACACAGCTGAGCCACTGCAGCTCTCCAGTAAAGCTTTAGGAACAAAGGGAGACAGTTTTCCAGACACCAGAGGTTGGGATTAGGTGGAAGTTTTCCGTAGGTGGATGAAACTCCCACACTGTGGAAGCTGCACTTGCTCCCTCACCCAGGCTCACCTGCCCTGGGGAAGAGCATAAGGAAACCTTCAAAAAGTCAAAATTGTCAAACCTCTCAAGATAAACATTTTTGAAAGCCAACAGACTTCGGTTTAGGAGTCAAGTAGTGGCAAAGAAGTAGCACAACATCAGGCTTTTAAACTGCATTTAAAATTCAGAATGGCAGCAGTGAGTCATGGACCATGGTGACTGACATCGTGTTATAAAGAACCAGCTTCCCCTTTGTTTTCTTTCCCTTGTTTTCCTTCTTTTTCCTTTCCAGTGGCTGTCTAGCTCACTGCAGCTCATGTGCTTGTATTTAAATATAGCCATACTCCTCAGTCCAGCCAGCTGAGCAAATGCCACACGTGCTTTTCATGTTATTTTTACTGTGTCTACCCAAGGATAACAACACAAACAAAACCCATACAACCCATTCCAGACTTCAAATTCTGGGATCACTGATACTCTTTGAGCAAAATCACCAGTTTAAGGCAAATCACATTAATTTGTATCAACCTGATCTTATTATTGGGATCTATTATAACCAACCCAACTGTTTTCCTTTTAGGAAATGCTGTCATCAATGAGCAGGGATAGATTTGTCTCGAGTTACTGGTTTGAGTAGTGTCAGAAAGCAGTCCTGCTGCTCTTTTGCAGTCTCTGTCCTTTGATCTGATGCATGTGGAGTGCAGAGGGGCAGGTTTTCAAGCTGAAGACTCTGTTAGCTGGACTAACTCTGCCCAGACTGCAGGGCTCCAACCTCAGCATGGTTTGCTGTTGTGACCGTGGGGATCAGCAGCTCCTGCTCACTCACCACACAGTTACAGGAGGTTTTTTGGGCACAGGCAACAGAGGCCACTGATTCGGGTGTACAAGATCCAAACAGTCTGAGCAGAGCAGGGCTCCTGTGAAAGGACCTGTGGCACAACACAAAACACACAGGAGGGGGTTAGAGGTGAGTCTGGGACACCCATTAATGCGACTCCTCCCAAGCTCAAACCCAGCAGTGCCTGGTGGTGCTGACTGAGTGGAATATCCCAGGAAAATGCCACGAGCAAACCTGATCCAAGTGTGTCAAACAGGACGAGCCGGCTGTGTGTCACTGCAGCAGGGAGCTGCTGGCTCAGCCTGGCTGTGGGAAGGGACAGGCAGCATTTGTGTGACCCTCCTGTGCTGCAGAACCTGCAGTTCCCTTCAAAAGTGTGGCTGAACTTGTTCTAAGCATTCAGGTGCCACTGGCCTGCCTGGCACTTTGGCCTGTAGTGAGAGGTGTTGTATGAACACAACACTAAACAGACTCCTAAACATAAAGGCTGTTTGGGGTATTTTTCAGTTTCTTTTCTTTTATTTCTTTGGTGTTCCCCCCTCCTGGCTGCTTTCCTTTCTTCTGCTGGAACAATGCTGTGGTCCCAGCAATGCACAGGAAGCTGCTCATAGGATGTGCCTGGGGAAGCAGGCTGGGTGTGCCATTTAAGATCTTGCAGTTATTAGAGTTTGAATCATTTAGAGATAATGATTTTACATTTAGGCCACTTAGTGATTTCCCTCTCCTTCCCAGTGCCTGAGGAAATGGAAGGAGCTGTGACTTTCACAAACGCTTCCCACCTTTCCTTTCCCCTCCTCTTGAAATAAAAATTGTAGTGATCTGTGCACACAATTGAAGCATTTTAGGTTCATGAAGTGTTAGGGAGAAAAATAAGCCCAGTGGGAAAAAAAGTGTCAGCACTGAAATGGTACTTTATTCTTTAAATAGCACCTGCTATCTAGAGATCTCAAAGCACCTCACAGGTTGTAATGAATTCAGCTGCACTCACTAGTCCTGCCTCCTTCTGGGTGAAACCACCAGTCTGAAGCTTCTCTGCAGTGCCTTCGGTTCAAGGCAAAGTTTGGGATTTTTTTGTTTCTAAATACAGCTGATGTTTCAGGCCCCAGCCCTGAGACTGGCACAGGGGCTGGATCCAGGAACCTGCAGGGAGGTTTGTGGGCACAACGATGTGCCAGACCTGTGAGTGATGGCAGAGTGTGGATCTTTTAGAAGAGTTAGGGAGCAGTCTGTCCTCCCCGTCCTCCCTGGTGGGTATGAGCTGGTACCACAGTGAAGAATTAAAATTATCCTGCAGAGAACCAGAATCCAGAGCAGAGGGTTGGTGAGGACTGTGGTCCAGAAACAGAGCAGGCAAACGTAGCACAGAATTAAAAAAGATGAGAATGTCACATTAGAATGTGAACACCATGTCACTGACAGTTCTTGTCTGAGGTTTGACAGGAGCATGTCCTGTGAACCAAATTCCCAGCCAGCCATGACCACCAGTCCTTTTCCCAGGAGAGCAGTTCCCTGTTCTCTGCAGTTCCACAGCCTGGTCCTTGAGCAGTGAGGGAGCTGAGCTGCTGCTCCCCTGATTTCCCAGGCACACTTCCATGCCTGCACGGGAGCCCACAGCTGCTGCAGGAGAGCACATCCACCAGGGACTCCCCTTCTCTCTCCCTCTCTGGGGTTTGTCCTGCCCTGCTGTGTTAGCCATCAGTTCACTCTGGAGCTGACCTGTGAGCTGGAGTTCCTACAGGCATGCAGCAAAATTCTGTTGTGGAGAAACTCTGTGTTTCTCTGATGAGGGAAGAACAAAGCCAGAAAGTCAGAGCTGATGTTAGAAAGTAGAGACTTGACTGGCTGCATGCATTTGATGCATACTGAGCATATTTCTGATGTGGGAACTGGTTTAATATATTAAAAAGGAAGAGGTTTACCAGCCACCCCAGAATGGGAAGTGAATTATCACCACCCACAGTTCTTAAATGGAAGAAGCTGAAAACCCACATAATGAACTGCTTTGCCAAAGGTAATAGAATTAGCAGCACCCCCTGAATTTGAGCTCCTGCTTGGGCTGAACTTTGGCCAAAGCAGCCAGACACTGCCCCGGTCACAGGGTTTCATCTGATGATTCACTGGTCACATTTCAGGTAAATCTGACCCTTTATTTATTTTCAAACAGGATCGGTGCTGGATTCTTGACAATGTTCAGAACATCTTTCACCAGTGAAGCACCATGGAATATTTTTCTCTCAAGTACAGTTATTCTAAATATGAATCATCACACAAAACATGAGGATAAAATATGTCACTGTAATTCAGACTCACTTTTGGTTCTGCATTCAGGGCAGGGGTACCTGTGAAGGTCCTGCTTCATCTCCCTTTCACCCAACATGAAACTGGGTTTCAGCAAAAAAAACCATTCTAGTCCAGTGCTCCTCAGCTGGTTTGGATCCAGAGGCAATCCACGACAGTGGCTGTTGTTTACATCCTGCTGAGGATCCAGACTATCTTTTTTACAATTTTCACAGGCCCTTGGCCAGCTGATTCTACAGATTTTCATGCAGATAACTAAGCTCCCTGGGGCATAATGTGAACGTTGATGTAAAACCACTCAGGCAGCAACGTGCAGCAGTGGCACTGCACTGTTACAAATGTTCGTGAGGACAGTCAGTTCCTTTTTTAAGGAGTTTTCTGTGCAGTGGCATTACGGAGTGGATTGTGTGGTCTGTGTTCTCCGTTACCCCTGAAGGAACCTTTAAAGCATCTTCCAACAGCTCTGTAATTTTACCAGCAGGCAACTTCCCAAAGTCTTTACCTAAATATCTCTCACTGTTATTGTTCTCAGCCTCAGCAGCTCCTAATTGTCCTTGGTTTGTTTTCTGTGTTCCCTTTTTTAACCAGGGATGTCGGAGAGAGAGCGGCAAGTCATGAAGAAGCTGAAGGAAGTAGTAGATAAACAGAGGGATGAAATCAGAGCAAAGGACCGAGAACTTGGACTTAAAAATGAGGATGTAGAGGCTGTAAGTGGCTCTTGCTCTTCCTATTTGTCTTCTTTCTCACCCATACTTCCACAGCCTGGTTTCAACTTTGAAGGGAATGCAGAAGGTGTAAGCAATGCCGGGTTATTAGTCCTGTAGCCGAAGTGTCCAGCAGAGCTGTGGAGCATCTGAAATAGGCAGGCAGGCCAGGCCCAGGGCACACACACTGCTGTGTCCTGAACCAAACATGGCATGGCAACAGGACAGGTGATTTTCTCTGGCTTCTTGACTCTCTCTCTGCTTTGGTACTGCAAACCCAACACCCTGTGCCTCAGCCCAACCCTGCTGTGGGGGAGCGGGTGCTGTGTATTCTCCATATCCTGTCTGCAGAGATGGCAGCAGGGACTCCACACACACATTCCCACACCAGGAATGCCGTGTGGATTACCTCTGCACAGAAAAGGGCTGGGAGGAAAGGGCCTGAGCTCAGCCCAGGTCGCTTCTGGCAGCAGTGACTTTCTGTTCCAGGTTTAGTCTCAGATGAATCACAGGCTCCACTGTGACTCCGGGACCACATGATGTCTTGGCACTTTCTGTGTCAGGAGGAATGACCTCCTTACCCATATTTTGTTCCCATGCTCACACTGCCTCATCTCCTTAGGCCATGGGACTTTTCTGGTGCCAGTGAGGGCCAGGCCTACGAGATCCCTGCTCTGCCCAAGTGCCTTCAGCAGGTGCCATCAGCCTTTGGAATTGGGGCTGTCCATACACACCCACCAGGTCACATCTTGCCTTGGAAGAGCCTCAGAGCTCAAAGCAAAGGACTTGTAAACTGAACACTAAGGATTCCTCTACCTTGTGTGTCTTCTGTTCTGGGTTAAGGTTTGATCCAGAATCCCATAAGCCACCCTATCCTTGAACTTGGCTTTTTTTAAATTATCAGAAGTGATGGATTTGCTTTTAGCTGGAGAATTCCCTGTGCTAGGGGAAAAATGCCTCCTTACTCTGGAAACCAATTAAATTTGGGTGACTGAAACTGTAGTAGTTAATTAGCTATTAACAAACTAATCCGGGGCCGAGGAGAATTCTCCAGATTAAGTGCAACCCACTACTTTTTCTTTAACATGGTGTTTGGGATTGGCCACCATGGCCAAATGGACACTGAGCCATTGCACTGATGTTTTACAGCTTCAGCAGCAACAGAACAGGTTAATGAAGATCAACCACGACCTGCGGCACCGGATCACGGTGGTGGAGGCTCAGGGGAAGGCCCTCATCGAGCAGAAGGTGGAGCTGGAAGCGTATCTGCAAACCAAGGAGCAGGAGATGGGCAACCTGAGGGCAGAGCTGGGGAAGCTGCGGGAGAAACTGCAGGGCGAGGACAGCCAGGAGAGCCAGAACGGGGAGGAAGTGAAGGTAAGAGGCACTTTAAATAAATTTTAAACAGGCTTTTAAAAAGCTTTGGGCTTCATACCAAGTACCTCTTTGGATAAAGGTAAATGGGATTGATACGCACCAGAGGCAGTGGTGGGACTTGAGGACAGCACTTTGTGTTGAGGTGTGACATGAGACATGAGCAATGTCACTCATTGCACTGTGACAGGAAAGGTCTCGTTGGGATGGATGATGATCCAGTGGGACAAACCCCTCTTTCCCAAAGGAGGGAACCAGTCCTGCAGAAGGCAGAGGGGCAGCACAGGTCAGCAGTGAGGGAGCAGCTCTCCCCTTGGACCTGGCTACTCATCCTACATCCTTTGGGTCACGCACTTAGAGCACAGAATTTGGCAGATACCAGAATAAATCATTGCTTCAAAAGAGAGTGTTCTGTTAAAACCATCCTGGAGCAACCTGGAATCTCTGGAGCATCAGCTGTTAGTTGGTGTTGGAGGCAGCCAGCCTTTTGGTAGGGCTGTGGTAGCACGTCTGGCTTCAGTTTGTTTGTGCACACCGACCCCTTCCCCCAGAGGAAAACAAACTGATTCCTTAAGGAGCCTGGGTTTTCCAAAGGCAAACAGCTGACAAGTGGCTTCAGCTTTGCCAGTTCTGCAAACAGGCAAAACCTGGTGGGTCCCAGGGGTGCACTTGTGGTGGTGGTGGCATGTGAACCACGGTGGAACAGAAAGTGTGTCAGAAGCAGTCCCAGAGTCAGAACTCTGCATTTCCCTTTCCTAATGCTGCTCCTAGAAGAGTATGAAACGGGATAAAGAGTATCATGTCAGAACTTTGGGGAGCTCTGTCACACAGAGCTGTTTGTTTGGATGCACTGGTAAGAGCTCCGCGTTGTAAATGCTGCAGCAGAGAGTGAGACATCCAGGGAAACATCCACTTCACTGGGAGGAGGCAGAATATCCATCAAGAAGCAGAGGTAAAGGCTGATGGGGTACCTTGGCCCCCCTGAAATGTGACAGCCAGTGTTGTATTGACATGTCACTGCTGAATTGGGCAAGCACTGTATTAAAAATGAAAAGGATTATTGCATTGCTGCTAATCCAGCCAGGACACCCAGCTTTGTACACGGGGTTGGGGAGCCCAGGCCTGGAGCCAGCAGGAGTGAAAGTGTCCTCAGTGTGTGGAGAGAAAGGGCTCATTCTTCACCTCTCCCCAGCTCATCAGTTCCATGGCAATGGCAACTCTTCTAATTAGAGCCGTTCCCGCTCCCTTTGCCAGGACAGTGCTTAGACAGGAATTGCAGTGGCAAGCAGAAAGCTGCAATAGCTGCATGTTCCTGACTGGATGTTACGTGTTGGCTTCATTCAAGGACATTTGCGTTGGCCACAGGCTGCTCAGCCTGCTGATTTGAGCAAAATGGAGCAAAAATAGCCTATCTGGTAAAAGTGTGGGGCAAATACACAACCAAAATAAGACACATCAGCTCAGACCTTAATTTGGGGCGTGAAGAGGAGGGAAAGTGTTTGGGTCAACTTCTTGTTACGTTGCATCCATCTTTATTCCTTGTAGTCTGTGCAAAGGAGCGTGTTCAGATGACAGGGGTGATCAAACAGTGCCCAAGTGAGCATCACTCTGCTGCCTCATCCTGCAGGACAGGGCCTGCAGTCCTGCTCTGGGAATTTGCAATCCTGCTCTGGGAAGTCACAATCCTGCTCTAGGAATTCCCATTGCACCAACCTTAGCAGGTTCAACCTGAAACCATGTGGCAAAACTGTTTCACAAACATGAGCTTAAAAGAGGGTAAGATCAGGCTTTAAAAAATGGACTGTATAGGATTTTCAGTACTTAGCTCCTCAGATTTCCAGCTTGTATCCCACACAGGAGCTGGGAGACTGATCTCTGCATCCTGCAAGGATAGCTGATGGCTGCCCTGGCAGCTCTGATTTCATGTGCTGGCCTCTGTCAGTCCTTGCAAAAAGCAGCACATATCAAATGGACGTTGCTACATTTCAAATGCACTTTGCTGGAACAGAGTGTCCTGCATTTACTTGTATTGTTATAAATCTTGCAGAATTTATAATCTAAAGACTTGGAGCTGCTCTTCAGCATCTCCAATCCAAGCAGCCCTCCCAGAACCTTGTGGTTTCTCATTAGCTGGTCCTCAGCTCTGTGCAGAGTGGATCAGCAGCAGAGGACCTGAGCGATGTCTCCCGTGTGCTGCTCTTACACAGACCACATTTCACCAGTAGTTTGGGCCACATTGCTCTGAGCAGGGGCTAGAGGGGACAGGCAGCAGCCCCACAGTCCTGGGAACCCAACTGGCTGCCAGAGAGCGTGTTGGGAACCCCAGAAACTCAGGGGCAGGAGGTAAAATTCCTCCAAGCTTGCAGTGAACTCCTCCTAGAGGACAAGAAGAGAGAAGGGTTCAGGTGTATAACCACCTCATCTGCAGTTTGCTTCCACTCTGTAGCCACATCTGGTGCTACCACCACTCCTGGTTTTTTAATGAAGGTATTTGAGGGATATAAACTTAAATCTCCACATGATATGTTTACATCCAAAGGAGCCATCTCTTTGAGGGAGGAGCTGGAAGGAACTGCATGACCTTTGCTAGGTTGGTTTTTTCAGTGTTTATGTAAAAGGCTGATGTTTGATTTACCCCACTTGTTAAAAGAATGAATTCCTCAAGCTGGCTTGTTTATCAAAAAGTGGACATTTTCAGTGGACTTTCTGGCTGTCTGGATCCCACAGGATTGTATCCACATAAAACCCTTATCACCTCTAAGTTGGCTCAGGTTGGACTCTGTGTCCAGGCCTGCCAGTCTCACCTTCCCATGTGCACAGGAAAGAACAAAGTGATCAGATCCCTGAGCTGTTCTCCCTGAAAGTCTTTAACATGAAAACCAAATTTCTTTTACATTTTTTTTTCTTCTTAAAATTGCTGTGTTTCCCTTAAAAGAGAATTTAATAGGGCTGAGAGGAAGAGGCTGGGAATATTCTGATAAATTCTCCAAACTCCTCTGACCTGCATTCACATGGTGAGTTTAAAGGCCACGTTTCACTCCCCAGGCAGAACCAAACAACGATGAGTGTCTGTCAGAGGCAGAAAAGATGGCAATGGACTTAAAAGATCCGAATCGCCCGAGGTTCACCCTGCAGGAGCTCCGGGACGTCCTTCATGAGAGGAACGAACTGAAATCTAGAGTGTTTTTACTTCAAGAGGAGCTTTTATATTACAAAAGGTAGGTCAGACCCTCTCTCCTGTTGCATGAAATACACAGGGGAGCCACAGGGCAGGAAACAGTAAATGTGCTCTGAAATAATGTCCAACAAGCTCCTCTTTCTGCAAAGGCTTAAGTAGAGATTGCAAGGATATGGCTTTGATTTGAACCTGGTACCTCAAGTTTGGGAAAAACCACGTCCTTTCCTAACTCCCAGGTTTGCCCCGAATCTTGGATTACAAACATTTAATGCTTTTGAACTTCAAATACGAGGGTAAGAGCAGGTCTAAAATGAAAATTCTAGACATTTTATTCAATCCATGCCTCTTCCCCCTCTCTTTGTCACAATGGAAAGAAAATGTTGAGCGGAGACCCAGTTCCAGGTGCTGTTCCTTTTTGACAGAAAAACCTTCAATTGATTTTAATGAGTTTGGAACAGACCCTTTTGCATTCCTTTATCACCAGTACAGCCTCAGATTGAATTGTAGATCTTAAAGTGGCTTGGAAGGAGAACTTTAATTATCTTTTCTTTCTTTCAAGTGAGGAAATGGAAGAAGAAACCAGACCCTCTCAACCTCCACCCATAATCCAGTCAAAACCCTCAACTCAACCTGAATCTGGAATCAAAAGACTGTAAGTAGCATATTTTCTGTGGGTCCTGGGTATAGTCTGCAAATACTAAATGTTTCTTATGGGTAGGACGACTTGAAAGACTTTAAAAATAGAGATAACCACATTGCTACTGTTTATGGGAGAGACACTGAAGGAGCACTTGGCAGATATGAAACAGCAGTTGGCTTGGGGAAAACTTTTGCCCAAAGCTGGGACAACTTTCAGTCTGGGATTATCATTTCCCCATGAGCTCACTGTGCCCATTTGCCTGTTGATCGAAGCCTTTAGACCCTGAATTGCACTGTGGGAACAGCACAAAACCCTGTTTGCTGAGCAAATTTGCTGCTGGAGAGGAGGTATAAAAGAACTCCACCTTCTTGTAAGGTATTTCAGGTTGCTGTCTGAAACCAAAGCTTCCTGCCAGAGGTGTGCAGTTACCAGTGTACCACTTAATTATGAAATCATAGTCCATTTGTCTGTAGAAAGTCCCTCCTGTAGATTTTTTTTTATTCCAGATTAAGTCTTCTAACCTTCTAGCAATTCTTTGGATTTTTGTGCTACCAGAAGCTTGAGTTATTTAACAGCATAAATGATTTTGCAACAGACTTTTGTTTCCACATAAGATTTTCCATCCTGTCCCCATGTCCATCACGTTCAGTCCTTGTTTAATAGCAGCAGCAGCAGCAGCAGCAGCAGCCCTGTGAGAATAAATTCCACTGGAAGGTCTGGACTGACCCATGAAGTCAGGAGGGCACTGTTGCTTATTTTCAGTAGAGTCCAACTTCTGCCTGTGCTGAGAGAACCCTTCCTCTCACATGACTAGAAAATGCTCTTTTAGACTTCAGCTTTCATTCTGCAACCGTGATGATATAAAAGTAGTAACTTTGTGACACTTGATCTCCACTGTAAAGCTCCTCTTTCCTTTTACATGTATTTTAGTACTTTTTAGAGCTTACCCTGCTGTGGGGAATGGCTGGTTTCAGCTCATGCAGTTTGTGTTGTGCAGTTTCCATGTTTGATGTGAAGTGCTGCCTTTGGTGAAGCGAAGACAGCATAAAAATGTAAATAGAGGCTGTAAGACAGAGCTCATGTCAGTGAGGCATCACCTTTGACTCTGCCTAAGCTGAAATTACTTCCTTTAGCTGTCGTGCTCTGTCCACAGGTTTCTTTCTGCTCTCTCTCCATTTAGCCTTCACATTAAATAAGGGAAGGTAAAACTGTCTCCCTGAGGAATCTGAAGGGTGGTGACAGTTTTCAGGTTTGTCTTTTCTTGCAGCCTGTCTGGACAGGGTTTGTCTGGCGTGGGTTTCTTTCCTTTCCCCCCTCCCCTCTCTGTGTGCTGTCAACAGTGTCCTTGTAGATGGGCTTTAAAAAGGCAGGAGATGGCACTGCTGGGAACAGCAAAGAGCAGCATCTGTCCCATGTGTCCTGTGTGACCCCCCTGCCCCACTGCAGTCCCTGCCAGCTCTGAGGTGTCTCCAGAGCTCCTTCTCAACGTAGCCTGTGCCATCCAGGATGTGCTCAGGTGATTCTCTGCTCCACAAAGGAAGGAAAACAGAAGTTACAGTTCTCAGCAGTTTTTCTGGGTTGGCTCATTTGGAGCAAACTCTGAGTTCTGATCTCAGACCGACTGACTTCTACATTTGTCTCTTCCCCATCACATGACAGTTTTAATGAAATATTGTAAGCAGAAGGCTTTACTGAGGAGGAAAAGTCCAAGGATTAAAAATGCTCCCTCTGTTTGGAGCAGAAAACGCCCTTTTGTTTCCTCCTTTAGGCTACGTGCTTGTTTGTCACTGATGTCATGCCTCAAGCAGCCAGGAGTTTTCTTCCTATGCTCACACTCTACAAAAGCTGGTGTGTGTGTGTCAGTTCTGCAGCTCAGGATGTGCCACACGGCACAGAAATAGAAATCCTGGCAGCTGGCAGTGACCCAGCGGGGTTTGCCCGTTTGCTTTTGGTTTTACATGTGGAAGAGCAGTGAGTGACTGTTGGTTTTGGTCACAAGTGAGATGTCTCTCGTGATTTCAACCTAATCTTTAATTGACATTAGTCCACAGTTCAAAAAACTGTTTGGCACGAGGGAGAACCTGTGAGGAGAATCCTTAGGAAGGCAGAGGGTGTTGCAGGTATGCCAGAGGTGTGTTGGCAGGGGGGTGTGGGGCTGGCTGGGCATGGAGCTCTCAGCTCTCTCAGCCTCTCAGCTGCATGCACTGTCTAATGCTCAGGGAGTGCTGAACCCTCACAAAGAGCCAGTCTGGCTGTGAGCAGCTCCCCAGTGTTCCTGCCCCAGCAGTTGCAGGGTTGCCCTTCAGCAGTCAGTGCCCGCAGTTGGCATCGTCCTGCATGCAAAGCAACTCAGGTTCTTTGGAACAGACACACAGGCCTTTAACCACAGAGTTCTCAGGGGGTTATCTGCAGATTTCACCTGCAATGCTGGTTTCTAACTCAAAACTATCAACTGTAATTTTTTATTAAAATCTTCAGCTGTGATGCTGGGCCTCTCTAACCCCCTTCTCCTGCCAATACCCAGGAGTCACAGCAGAGTTTTGTATTTCTTAACATCCACCTTCCCCCTCCATCTCACTGTGTCTGAGCCTGTTTGTCTCTTGGGAAATGAAACGTGCACTCTGCTCTGCATTTTGCTGGAGGTGGAATCCAACCCAGGTTGCAGGCTGCCTCACAACACAAAAGTGGTATCTTTTAGAAATCCAAAAGCAATTGAAACCATTGCCATGACTGTTTTATCTAAAGAGGAGTTTTTCCCTGAGGAAGAGCTGTCTTGGGTGATGCAGATCTGCCTCTCCCTGTAACGTGTCCCGTGTTGTAATTCAGAGTAACCCCGTGTATCATGTTTGCCTCTTTTCTTTTTAATGGAATGCTTTTTCTTTCCCTTGCTCCAGTCTTACCTCTTCTGTGTCTGTACTTTCCTGACCAGGATCTTTACAGCCATAATGCCCATGGTAGCAGCTGGATTGATTCCAGATGATCCCACATTGCAGCCCATAAGAAGACTTGTGTCCCTTGTAGGAATTGTTTTTAAATGTTTGGTACTTTTCCTCCTGCATGACCCTGTGTTAACACCCACTGCTGGTTGCATTCTCCTGGCTGCCTGGGGCATCCCAGAGCATCAAAGTGCCCATCAGAATGACCAGTCAGTCCTCCACTCATCGCAGTCCCCAACTCATCCTCAATATTGACATTTTATCCCCTTTTGCCTTAATGTTACCGTGCTAAACCAGAGAGTATTCCTTGGGAAATTGGTGCAATGTGCAGTTTTAACCAGCATCTGTTAATTCTGCTTCCTAAGCGTGGCTACTCACAGTTCTCACCAGTGCTTTTTAAGAAACTCATTTCTAATGATTTGTTACAGTTAGTTGGAGTTACAGAATGGAGTGGCTGATTTCTACATTAATTTCCAGTGTTAATTACAGGCTGTTGCTTCCATGTCTTTCTATCTATGCCCTGTGTATTTTGTCTCTAATCATGTATTTTGGAATAGTGTACACTCCATAATCCAATCTGTCATCCAGTTCTTGGCTCCCTCTGGGAGATGTACTGATAATTGTTAATGTAAAGTCTCTTTGCCTTAGAAGTGCTGCTTTAGTGATCTTCATATTGACAGCAGCACCACAGTGTTTAAATTCCCTTCCTCTCCACACAGACAGGCTTTTCCCAAACATCCTCCATGAGAATTTTCCAGGCATAATAACAATTGTCATTGTTTCAGGAGGAATTAAAAAACCCAAACCCTTTAGGGATCTTACAAACATATTTTTCTCTCGCTTAATTTTATGATGAAGTGAAAAAATACTGAACTTTGACATTTGTAACTTGCTGCATAAACACAGCAGTCCTTTGTGTGGCCTTCCAGACAGTGACCCTGCCCAGGGCACGACCAAACGTGCTCAGCACAAAGCCTTGGTCACTAAAAGCTTCTTTTATCAGCTGGAACTGGCTGTGGCCCTGAAAAGACCTTGCATATGTGTGTGAATTCATGAGCTCCTCGAATGAAGGTGGTAGAAAAGTAGGAAGCTAATTAAGTGCTAATTACGATTTATTTCACTATTAAAGCTGCACATTTGAAGCCAGGAAATGCAAAAGTTCAGGTCCTGCTGGCAACATTCTGGCATTGCACTTGGGTAGTGCTTTATATAACTTCCTAGCCAACAAATAATTATTCTTAATATTGTTAATAATTATCATCATACTTAGCTGGAAGTATGATAGGGTATTTTTTCAGGGAAGCTGCCTTAAACCTCATCTGACACAAACCCTGACTCCTGTGTGACTGGAGACATGGAAGGCAGGATTCCCTGGCAGCTGGGATGGTGGGATGGTGATGCTGAGAGGGATGGCAGGGAGTGTGGGAGGAGGGAGGACACTGAGGATGGGGGGGCACGGACTCAGGCTCAGGTTTGTGCCCTGACCAATATTCCACCACCTGCCAAAGCTGAGTTTGTATTGGCACAGTCCCTTCCTGTGGAAGCATTTAGCAGTTCCTGGCCTGCATCACAACTGTGTTGCACTTGGTACAGTGCAGGCAAAACAATCTTTGCCCCCTGAAATGCACCACTGAGAAGCAAAAGGATGCACAGCCACCTCAGTCCTTTGGTCACTGGAACCACAACTTGCGTTTCTCAGCTGGCCCAAACACTGCACTAACACCCCTTGTACTGAACTCACAGCAAACACTGACTTTGCCTAATCAAGCAACTCCATTGCATACAAATCAAGCAATATTAAGGATTTTCCCAACTGTGTTTTTAGCTGGCAGTTTGTTGTTGTGTGGAATGGCTGTTGGTTCATGTACATCATTCTCTGAGTGCACCAGGCCATGGAGCAGGGAATGACATGCACACTCAGGTGCATTTCTTAGGAACCTTCATCCTGCAAACTCGTGTGCACATTGGTGCATTTATCCACTTACTCTTGCAGGAATCAGGTCTATGTATCAAAATCTGTAGCCTTGATAAAAAATGTGGAGGCTTATGAATAAGATCCCTGCTGACACTCTTAAAAATTTTCTATAAATAAATATACAGATACAATGCCAAAGATACCACTTTACCCATGCCAAGGAACTAACCTGTGTGGCGTTGCTTTGTTACCTGAGGGCTGGGCGAGGGGGGATGTCCCTCTGAGTGGCACCTGCACTTTGTACAGTCAACAGCGTTTAGAGCTTATCTGAAGCTTCCTCAGCCAAACTGCTTGAGATTGCACTGGCTCCATCCCTAACAACATCCTGACTGCACTCCCTCCAGGCTGCTCTGCCTTGAGTTTTTGCAGATGCAAACCCTTCTTTGCTCTGGGTTTTGTTGTGCTGTGCATCAGGGTGGGCATTTGAAGCGTTTTCAAGATGCTAAAGAGTCTCCTTTCTTTTCCCTCCCCTCCTGGAAGGTTTAGTTTCTTCTCTCGTGATAAGAAACGTTTGCAGGCGTCGCAGAAAAACATCCACTTCCAGGGAACTTTTGGAGAATGGTCAAATTCAAGTAGAGATGACTCCTACATGGAACAAGGCCAGGAAGCTCTGCAGCACTTGTGACTGAAGCCCTGAGGTGTCCTGTTTGCTGCAGTAGATCTGGCAGAGTCGGAACACGAAGCTCCTGTAAAGAACCGCGGCAGCTCTTCACTGCTCTTGCCTCGCACCCCTCGGGGTTGTTCCAGACCCTCCCAAAGGGATCCCTCGCTGCTCACCTGGGGACTGTTTGCTGCAAACACAGCCCGAGCTTTGTAGTAACAGCTGCTGACACCCTGGGACGTGGCAGCTTCTAGACGACTTGTTTTGTGCTCAATAACAAGTCCATGGTCTTGTTCTTGCATTAACTACAGTAACACAAGCTTCTTTAAACCAAAAAAAAAAGGACCTGTGCCATTATTAGAAGTTTGTTTGCAGTGTACAGTATCTAGTACAGGGCAAAGACTCCTCCACCCTGTTTGTTAACACTGTTGGTTGTTTGCTTTTTTTTTATTTCTGTGAGAATTTTTTCAAGAGGGACACAACAGCTGGACACCCTCTGTGGCAGCCCAGAGCTCTGCTGTGTCCTGTCAGTGCCGCTGGCATCGGCATCCTGCGGAGGAACCCCCTGGAAGCCCACCTGGCACAGTGATAAACTGGAATAGCCTTGAGAGGGACAGGGAGTGTACATTTCCCTTGTGCTTTTAGTGCCTAAAGCATGAAGAGCCCATGTATGAGGTGAGCATGCCTTGTGTTGTGCCATGAGTTCTGCAGTATTAATGGAAAACAAGTTGCTAACAGGGAGGAATCCTAACTCTTGGATTTTTTCCTTCTTCCCGGGGACTTCCCCCAGAGTAGCAGGCAGCTGCTGGAAAGGAATTAGAGCTTTCCCACAGGCAGGGTTTTAATTAAGTCACACTCCAGTTTCCTGTCTAGGTCGGACTGCCCAGCCTCAGAGGGAAACACGTCCTCAGCTGGCTGCTGTTTAACTGACCTGGAGACGGCCCCAACTCCAAACGTTTTCTCTGAGTAACCACTCATTGGGCAGAGTGGATGAATTAATTCTGTGTGCAGGCTGCTGCCCTGGGGTTGGCTCATGGCTGGGCAGCCCCTGTTCCAGGGCTGAACCTCCCAGCACAGCCCAGCTGCTGGGGCTGGGATTTAAACCTGCTTTGCATGGAGCTTGGGAGAGCCCAGGTCTGGCTGAGGTCGGACTTACAACACTAAACCCCCCATCGTGACTGTGTGTCCAGTCCATGGCAGTGTGTCCCACCTGCACCACACAGCCCACGGGCCCCTGCCTGGGTGGGAGACAGTGAGAACATCCACGGCTCGTGTGAGGACCGGACAGTGTCCCTGTGTCCTCAGGGTCTGTGCTGGGGCACAACGGAGAGGAAATACTGCCCAGGCTGGAGCAAAGCTCCAGCTGCTCCAGGTACTGAGTGTAGAAGGAACTGTTGAAGGACTCGGTGAGAGTGAGCCAGTTGTTTTATTCCAGGATGATCCAAGACTGGATTCTCTGATGTGTGTGAGCAGCAAATGGTTCTCAGCCTGTCTGCCGTGAAACCCTGACTGGGTTCCCTGCACTGGTGAGCCACGTGCTGCTCTGCTCCTGGCTGCAGCTGCTTCATTCCAAACACACACCTTCCATATGTTCTAGGCAGAGAAAGTGCTTACTGTGCCCCCCCTGATGCCACTGTAGCTTGAGTGGGGGGGACATGTGGCCTTACAGGAGACACCTGCATCAGACCAGGTGACGAGGGTGTTGGGCAGGTGGGCTTTTGCCTGGTTGTGTTTTGGTAACATCCATGAAACAGCAGCACTTCCCCCACGGAGTGAAAAGCAATTCTTGAATGGGAGGAGGGTCTTCATTTAATGATACTTAAATTGCCAAGGTCTGGATTGACTTCCATGTGAGAAAACCAGAAGTACAGTACAGTTCTGTCAGGCTGCTGAATTGTGAGTGACCCCGTGGTGGAGTGTCTGCCGGACACAGTCCAGTCGTGTGGCACATTCAGAAGGGATGCAGTGAGCAGAAACAATGCCAGAGCACGGCCTGAGTAAGCACATCCCTTTGGGAATCAGCTGAGAGCACTGAGCTGGGATAATGGAACTGCACAGACCGAGCCTAAGCCGGCGGCTCCCGGCCCAGCCACAGTAAAGCCTGGCCTGGCACCCGGGGCACCACTGTAGGCCAGATCTGCAGCCACGTCAAAGCACAGCACCAAGCAGGACAAGCTTCCCCCACTCAGCTCTGTAGCCCATGACCTCAGAAACCTCCTCAGTTCCTCCCCCCCTGCTGGCATTACCCACTGTTGTCACCTTTGAAGTGCTGAGTTCACACCCCCCAAGTGCCCCTGGGGAGGATGGCCCAGAGGGGAGTGTCTGTAAAGACCTTAGTTCTGTCAGGTGTTGGTTCTCTACATCCGAGGAACATCTGCTTTTAGAAAAGGGGCCAGGATGGTGGCAGGTAAGGGGCATAATCCTGCCTGCCCAGTGCAGGATCAGGCATTTTATGGGTTGGTTTATTTTTTTTTCTGTTGACAGTAAATCATTTTAACAGTTTAATAAATATTTCTGAAAAACACACATATTTCTGCAACACTTGTGTCCTTTCTTTTGTTTTGGTGGAAAGTCAATACCATCCCTTCCTGGGGATGCAGCCTGTGGATCTGTCTGTGTACAACTCTCCATGGAAACACAGCCTCAAACTGGGAAGATTTAGGACAGGGCCATTCAAAGGTTGATGAAATACAGTTTAAAATATATTATGTATTTAGGAATTGCCTACGATGACAAAGAACGTGACAAGAGTTTTTTCTAGAAAGCCCTGTAAGCTCCCCAAGAGACGTGTGTCTGTATATACATCCTGGCTCTAAAAAAGGAGATGCTTTGCCCTGTTTTCCCCAAATCAGCTACAACCAGCAGCAAACTCAGTTTCTAGAATGGATTTAAACCCTGTGCAGAGAGGACAACATTTACCCATGACACCATCCCTCAGGGAGCATCCCATGGATTCGTCAGGAACATGAAGCATTTTCTGACCTGTTTACTGCTCTGTGGTGCACATTCCTGGTGTACAAAGGAGTCACCTCTTCCCATGACACACAAAATGGACTAGTCATGTGCTTCTTTCTCACCTGGCAGAACTACTTATGGACACAGCATCACTGAAGGTCTTGCCTGGCACAATGTCTTCAAGAAATTGAAGTCACTTCCCACCAGCTTCTGTTTTGGGGGCTGTTTTTCAGAAGTTTTAGTTTGTTGCTGTTCCATTCCCGTGTCTCCAACAAGTGAGTGTTCCATAACTAAGGTGTGGCCACCTGGCCTGTCCGTAACTGCCTGAGGAGCCCTCCCATGAGCCCCATCCCAGGCAGCAGACAGGGCTCACATGTGGTGTGTGCTGGATCAGTGGGATGCCCCTACACACTCAGCAGTTCAAAAACAATAATACAAAAGTTTATTTTCTCCGAAGAACAATTTAACCCTTATCTGAATTCCACTAGGAACCAAACTACAGAGAACTGCTGGCAGAGGAGTCATGGACATGAGACAGGAACACCAGAGCTTGTACTGGGAATGCTGCTCCCAGCCCTGAGCTGCAGGGAACACCTGGGACCGAAAGGCTGTGGATGCAGGAGAAGGTGACACACCCCAAGGACAGGCACAGTCCCCTATCGGTGCTTATCATCATCTCTTTGCTTCTTGGCATCTCTCTCCCTGCTCCGGTCTCGCTCCCTGTCCTTCCTGTCTCTGTCCTTCCTGTCCCTCCCTCTGCTTCTCTCCTCTCTGGAGTCCCTCTCACTGTCCCCCCAAGCCCAGGGCCGCTCCCTTTCTCCCCAGCGCTTGTCTCTGCTCCTCTCGTGGTCCCTCTCCCTCGTTCTCCACTCCCTCATTCCCTCACAGGACCAGTTTCTCTTCTCCGACGATCCTTCTCCATAGAAATCATTCTTCACGTTCGGCAAATTGATGGGTTTTCGGAAAGGTCTGTCCCGCCCTCCGAACCGCAGCTGCCCGGATTCCTTTTTGCCTCCGAACCCCCCTCCAAGCCTCCGGGGAATCCACCCTTTGAGAGTCCTCTCCAGTTCGAAGTCCACAAAGATCTCGTGCTGGTCGATGACCAGCCTGTTGGCGTCCCTGTGGGCCTTCAGGAGCGCCCGCTCCTCCTTGTACTCGACGAACGCGTAACCCTTGGAAAAACCCGTCACCAGGTCCCGCACCAGGCGGATCTTTCTGATGTCCCCATACCGGGAAAACACCTCCTTTAACTTGTCCTCTGTGGTCTGAAGGTTGAGCCTCGCCACGAAGAGGGTGAGGTGAGGATCTCCCGTGACGCCCTTGTTGGGCACGTACCGCGCCAGCATGGCCCGCCAGATGGCCCGGTCATGGGGCTCCTCGTCCGTGCCATCGATGCTGCCGGCCTTGAGCGGGTCGTACTCCTTCGCTATGGGGGCCCAGTCTGCCATGGCCTGCGGGGGGACACCACAGGGCTTGGGGACACAAACTGCACAGGCTCAGGGGGCACAGCAAACACGCTATGGGGACACAAAGTGCACAGGCTATGGGGACACAGCACACAGGCTATGGGGACACAAACTGCACAGGCTATGGGGACACAAACTGCACAGGCCCAGGGGGCACAGCACACAGGCTATGGGGACACAAACTGCACAGGCTCAGGGGGCACAGCACACAGGCTATGGGGACACAAAGTGCACAGGCTCAGGGGGCACAGCACACAGGCTATGGGGACACAGCACACAGGCTATGGGGACACAAAGTGCACAGGCTCAGGGGGAACACAAACCGCCCAGGCTCGCAGGGCCGGGCACAGGAGGCGCACCATGCGCTCCCAGCACGGCCGTGCTGCCTTTTCATTCAAAAACGCCCGTGAAATGAGACAAACTGAAACAAACCGACCGTGTGGCTGTTGTTGGAGTTCGGCCCGCGGGGCAGGGCCACGGAGGGAGCCCGCGGGCCCGGCCCCCCAGCCCCGCTGCCGTGGCCGCCTCTCCCGCTGCCCTCCCTCGCTCCCCTCCCGGTGCCCGGCCCGGGGCAGCCGCAGCCCCTTCTCCGGGGTGGCCGTGGCGCTGCAGAGCCCGGCCCGGGGCCCGCTGCCCGGCCCGGAGTCCCCCCGTCCCTTACCGACAGCGTTGGCGGGCGGTGCCCCGGCAGGGGAAGGGGAAGGGCCGGGGCCGCCTCGGGGCCGCTCCGCCCGCGGCGGAGGGAGCGGCGGGAATGCTGCGCGGCGCGGAGGAGCAGGAGGAGGAGCTGGGCGAGGAGGAGGAGGAGTATGGGGATGGCGGCCCGGAGAGCGCCCTGGAGAAGAGCCCGTTCCAGCTGACGGCCGCCGATGTGTACGACATCTCGGCCGCGCTGGGCCGGGACCTGCTGCAGCTCCGCGCCGGGCCCGAGCTGCCCGCGGCCCGCGCCCGCCTGCAGTTCAGGATCGTGCGGGTGCTGGAGATGCTGGAGGCGCTGGTGAGCGAGAGCAGCGTGGCCGAGGAGCAGCTGCGGCGGGAGCGGGACAGTCTGCGCGGGGAGCTGGAGCGGCTGCGGGCGGCGGCGGCCCCGAGCAGCGCCCCGCAGGTGGGTGCGGGACAGGCAAACCCCGGGCAGTGTCCCGCAGGTGGGTACGGGACAGGCAAACCCCGGGCAGTGCCCCGCAGGGGGGTGCGGGACCGGCAAACCCCGGGCAATGCCCCGCAGGGGGGTGCGGGACAGGCAAACCCCGGGCAATGTCCCGCAGGTGGGTACGGGACAGGCAAACCCCGGGCAGTGCCCCGCAGGGGGGTGCGGGACAGGCAAACCCCGGGCAATGCCCCGCAGGGGGGTGCGGGACTGGCCCAGCCCGAACAACACGAGGAGGAGACTTGTGGTTGCTTTTGTCAGTTCCCCTCTTTGGCCTGGAAGCTTTGGAGTTTTTATATAAAATATGCACATAATTTTTATAAATAACATATAATCATCTCTAGTGTCTTAGTTTAAAAGGGCATATAACATTTATATGGTGCTTAATGATGCTCAACACAATCCTCCCACGAAGCAAGGATTAATCTCTTCTCCCAGGCAACCAGCAATGGGACAAGAGGGCACAGGTTTAAGCTCTGCCAAGGGAAATTTAGGTTGGATATTAGAAAGAAATTATTTACAGAGAGAGTAACCAGGCATTGGAATGGGCTGCCCAGAGAGGTGGTGGATTCACCATCCCTGGAGGTTTTTAAGATGAGACTGGACGTGGCACTCAGTGCCTTGATCTGGGAATTGCAGTGGGGTTGGATCAGGGGTTGGACTTGATGACCTCGGAGGTCTCTTCCAACCCAGGTGATTCTATGATTAATCTCTTTTTAGGCACAAAACAGCTCTTAAAATGAATCATTTTGAAAAAGTTGTCTCCTTGGCAACACGTGGCAGTTTTGGAAGTTAATAAAACACCAAACTGTTCTCACAATGAAATACCAACAGAATTACCTGAAAAGACCAGATGTTTTTCCTGTTTGTGCTGCTGAAGAAAATGCACCAACTGATTCAATTTTTCATCTGCTTTGCAGATCTAAACAATGCAAGAGAAAAAAAGAAAAAGTAAGAAAACAGACTTGGTTCCTCTGTTAATGTGATCTTAAGACTTAAAAACTTATTGATAGAACCAGGAAAAAAGGAGAGGGAACAAGAAACTCCCTCAAAGCCCAGCCAGTGAAGTTCTTCAGACACACAAGGAGTTCACAGAGTACAAACCCACCATGTTCAGCCCTTGCACAGCACCAGCCCTGTGGAGGCAACGTGCCATTTATGCAAATGCCAAAGGTTTTTTACCCTGTGCAAGGGAAACTCTGTGACCATTACCACAAAGGTCTTGCATTAGAAAAGGAGAACTCAGTTCTCACCTATCTCTGCCACACAGTTTTGATGTGAGATTAGGTTGTTTGGCCTCTCACATCATCAGAAAAGCAGCTTCTTGGCAAACTAAACTGCAAATACTTTGGGAGAGAGACTGTGCTTTTAGCTGTGGTCAGGGCCTGTCACAGCTGGGGCCTGTACTTGGCCAGTAAATGCAGTCACCAAGGGAATACAAAAGTAATATGAAGAACTATAATTAGCTGCATGGAAAAAAAGATTGTGATCAACTCATACTAGCTCTACGAACTACATGTTTTTAAAATTCAGAGCTTGAGACCTTACATGATCACGAGCACCACTGCTTGTGTTACAGCTCAGCCTGGGACCAGATAAAATGGTGATTGACCTCACAGATCCCAACCGGCCCCGGTTCACGCTGCAGGAGCTCCGGGACGTGCTGCAGGAGCGGAACCAGCTGAAAGCCCAACTCCTGGTGGTGCAGGAGGAGCTGCAGTGCTATAAGAGGTACAGCATGAAGGCAGCAAAGAACTAATAAGTAATACTAACAATTGCTTCTTGCCCGGGGAGCTTATCCAAGGAGAGTGTTGCAGGTTTGGGCCAGGCCCTGCCCAGGTATGTAAAGAGACACCTGTGCTCCCAAAAGCATTCAAACTAGCAAAGAAAAGTGGGGGAACAATGAAGTCTCTACGCAACAATTTTAAAATTAAACTCCCTTTTGCTCTGCACAGTTGTCAGCCTGCACACAGTTCTCCCACTCCCCATCCAGCAGGTTCCTGTGCACGGGGATCCAGCTGTGCAGGCACAGCAGCTGCACACACACCATGCCCAAAGCCACACCACCTACCCAAGAGCACGGGGGTTTCCAGCTCTGCTGCAGTCAGGGTTTCCTTCCTCCTGCAGTGTGGGCACACTGCCTCATCCCCAGTCCTGCACTCCCACAGGGGCACAGGCTGGTCTAGGGACAGAATATTGGAGCTCTTTCATCATTCAACACAAGCTGTGGAGGTTTAAGACTTGCCAGTGGAAGGTTGGCTCTTGAACTGTGCAGAGCACAAGTGTTTCAGAGGGGAGCTTGGCCTTCCTCAAAGGGACCAGCGTGGGAGAACCAGTGTGAGGCAAAGGGCCTTGCTCCTGGTGCTACAAATTCATTCAGCCCCAAGGCTGCTCTCCCCAACCTTTGCCCCTCCTCAGATTAAACTCTTTGGCCCAAGAAACTACTCCTTAATCTAGAGACAAAAGAAGCACATTAGATTTCAGTTAAGGTATCTCAGCAACAGCCTCCTGGTACAGTGAGCACACCCTTTGTCTTGTCTGTAACAGGCAGGTTAAGCCAAGGAGTTAAATCCAAGAATTTACAAACTGCCTGACAGCACTTCCCCAGCTCAGCAGGATTTGCTTTGCTGTGCAGCCACTGAAATGGCTTCTTGCTTTGATTTCCCAGCTGTTACACAGCTCAGTACAGGCCAAGTTAAAAATTAACAGTGGGAAGATGCTCAGTTTTTGAGTGATTTGAGTCACAGTGCTGTGCACTGAGTGTGGCAGGGCTGCTTTTCCATTCCAGGGAATTGTGTGGTGGTCTCCTTGCAGAGTGCTACAGCTTAAGCCAAAAGCCATCTTCCCTTTAAACAGTCACATAAAATTCTAATTGTAATTGTATAGCCTTAAAAAGTAGTTGTGCAGGGGAAGAGGATAAATATATGTTCTAAAACTACCTATGTATATTGGAAATAAGCTCAATATAGCACAAGGTAACAAACACCCTCACCAGGCCTGGCTCACACTGACTGATGGGCTTTGGGGAGTGCAGTATTCATGGGGAGTTCTGGGGAGAAGTTGTGTCACCAAACAGCTCATAGTTCTGTTTCTCCAAGAGGAGGACATGCCTGGGAATGACCCTGTGCCTGATGTCACACCAGTTTGTAGATGCTCTGTTTGTATTTCCAAATGCAGCTGAGTGGTGCTTGGCTGCTCTCAGCCCTCAGCTCCTGCAGGCACAGCCTTTGATCCACTCAGCTCTCCCAGCAAACGAGGTCAGCTCAGGACAGGGACTGGCACACTGTGAAAACACCGAGTGTGCAGCCTGGGAAAGTCCAATCTGGTTCCAAGCAGGGAAAACACCCTTTGGTAAACCTGAAGTTGGTGGCAGAAGTAGGTGGTTACAAGAAGAAACAGCCAAGTGAGATGACAAAATCTAGAGCTGAGGCAAAGCCTTTCTTCTCTCTTCTGTAGGGTGGAAAGAAGAGCCTTGTAGGGGAGCTGGGAATCTCCCCTGTGTTCCCAGCCTTCGTGGCTGTGCTGAAGGTACCACAGATCCACCCATGAAGGAATTCACCTTTTGTGTCTGCACCCTCCTGTTGTCCTTGGACTTTTCTACAAATCCACTTCCCTTTCACTTTCATTATTATTTGCCATTTTTCCTCTGTGGAGAAGTCAGCGTGTTACTTCAGTGTTTCCATCAAAGCATAGCCCCAGAAACAGCACATTGCAATATTCAGAGATAATAATTAATTATTTTCCATTCATTACAAGGGAGAGGCTGGGCTGCCATCCCTGTCCAGTGAACTCCCATTGACCCATGTCCCAGCTGCCCAGAGAAGAATTTAACACCTGCAATTCCACACTGTGCACAAACCCCTGAAAAGTAAACAAAGCCCCTTTCTTTTCCCAGGGGGATCATCTCACAGAGAAAGGACCAAAGTGAAGAACTGGAGAAAGAAACCAGTGGGAACAGTGCTGGCAGCAGCAAGGACAGTGAGGAGAAGACAATCATCAAACGGCTGTAAGTTTGTCTGCAGCTTCTGGGGCAGAATTTGGGACACCGTGGCACCTTCATCCATGGTGAATCCACGGGTGGATGCTGAGCTTCAGCCTCATTGGCTGCATATTGTTTTCTCCTGCTCCCTCTGCAAAGTTAAAAACCTGATAAGGAAATCTTTTCCTGTGGAAAAAGCACTCCACAGGAAGGCAACCTCCACCCAGGCAAGCAGGGAGTCACCTTTTTTTCTAGGAGAAACAAGCATTTCAGAGCAAAGCAATGCAATACTTGCCTCCCCTACCAGCACCTCAGGCCACAGCCCTAAAGTTCCCCAGAACAGCAGAGCACACTGACACAGCCACCTCACTGCACATTCCTGCTTTTCCAGTTGTACATTGTTTCCTTGCTGTTGTTGACTTTTTTGTTTTTGTTTTTTTTTGTTCTGTTTAGGTTTTCTTTCAAACATGGAAAATGAGCACGTTCAAGGACTCCTGTTGGGAATGGCACTGATGAGCCTCAGAGGGTGCTGGGGGAGACCAGGATTGGAAGCAGCAGCATCATTCCTACTATAGAGAATGAGCAACCTCATCAGAATTGTGTTGTATTATATTCTTTCAGAATAGTTTTTACTCTGCTTTTTCAGAAACTGTTTAAAATGGACACTTTTTGTATTTCCCAGATTCCTATCAGACATGACCCACATGTAGAAAATAAACATTTATACAAAGGTGAGGTTCATTCTTATTAAAAGAGCCTGTGACGCTCAGTGCTACAACATATTTACCCTGTTCAGCTATCAAAACACTCAGCCCAAAGGGTTTTGCAAAACAAAGATGCTATTTAAGAGACATGGGCCATTCACAAGTGGCGGTTTGGGGTTGAGATGAACGATGGTGAAGAGCAGTGAGAGAGAAGCAAAGCTGCTGCCTCGTGCTCTGCCCACATGAAGGGCTGAGGTGCAGAAATGCTGGAGCAGATGCACCAAACGTCTCATCTCTGGCAGCTGGAGGGCTCCTGTGGAAGGCAGCTGTGTTGGGCATAAGATCTGTTCCTGCCATCAACTGCCACAGGCTGTGTGTGTTGGCCCCAGTAATGAGATTTATCACCAGTGGAAGGATATAGGGCAAACAGAGGAGTGGGAAAAGAAGCTCAAGAGACACCAATTAAGTTCCCCATTTAGACAGGTAGAAGATCCAGGGCAGAAAAGTCTGAACAGACATAAAAGGAACAGTGACAGGTATCAAACTGTGATCTTACTATCTTCAGAAGTGAAAGCAGGCTCTGAAGTCTTTTGATTCCCTCTCAGACACTGGCAGCATGAAAAATATAGGCCACTTGACACATCTGCTGGGATGCACCATGTGAGTGTGGCTCGGCAGAAGGCAGATCTGCAGGCTCCCTTCAGAAAGTTCCTTGGCAACTGTGCATGAGAAGGCAGCACACGGAGCTCTGACCTAAGCCAGCTGGTTTAGGAAGGTCACAAACAAGTCATTTTGCCATCTTCAAGATATCAATAAGCCTCGGCCATCCCCTCAGGATGTGTTTTCTAGAGAAGGAAGTTACTGCACTGCCTGAGCAGAGGTTTTGTACTTAGAAAAAAATATGAAGGAAATAAAGAAACAATAATGAATTAGCAACAGCCATGACATACCTCTGAGCTAAAGAGGTGTGGTCCAAACTCCGTCCTCTTCTGTGGTTTAATCCAGGAATGTATTTTCCAATCTCCTTTAGAAAGAGCAGTTTAGCTCCCAACCCAAGGACATCTTTCCTAAGGAAGTGCTTTACAGCTGGTTAGAAGATGAACCCTTCCTATCAAACACAGATCAATATCCAAACAGCAGCTTCTGTGAGAAGTGTATTGATACATCAGGTCCTAGGAAAGTCAAGGATACATGTGCAGTGCAACATCAGCTTTATTTCCATCTGACCCAGGGCCACTCCATGACCAGTTAAGCCTTTCAGAGAAGACAACTTTGTTTTTATGTAAAACAGCGAGATCTTCCCCCTTTCTTGTTTACAGAAGTGATGCTGAAGAACAGAGGTTCTAAGCTAGTCAACCTGATAAAAGACAAGTGTTTAAATAAAACAAAAAGAATAATTTTATTCAACAATTGACTTAAGGGAAGTGCTCTAGTTTAAGGGGAAACTGTACACACTGCTGAGGTCTCAGCTACTGAAAGCAGAGATGAATCAGTGCCAACTCAGAGAAGTTGGCCATATCTTACCTGAAACTCAGCACACGGAAGGTAAGAGGTCTCCAGTTACTTCTTCAGAAATGTGAACTTACCCAGGCTGGCTCTGACGAGTTTGCCTTGTGTTAAGCAGTAAATCTAAAGCATTTCATAGCTACTGATTTTCACAGCTTTCTTTCCAAATGCTCATGAACTGCAACAGAGACAGGTAGTATAGCAGCCACTTCATCAGTAATAAATATATTCTTTATTTTACACAGACATTGTCTTCAAGTTTTTAATTTAAAAAATACATCACTAAGCCACCTCTCTTGCTGCTGGAGCACACAACCAGGATGTTGCTGCTATCTGACCTATCACATAGGCAAGCATCTAAGATTGTCCTAGAGGGCATTCAGCTGGAACAGCAGCAGCCTTCAAGACATGAGGAACAGAAGATATTAAGAGAGCCACAGATTCCTTGCTGACATCTTCCAGCAGCAAACGTGGCTGATGGCTCACAGCCATTTTCATCTACACACATGCCAAGCCTGCCTTGGCAAAAATTCCAACTGGTAAGAATTCATCTTTAACATAAAGGACCTGCATTGTATTGCCTGCCTATATCTCAGATTTGGTTCTCCAACAGTAGCATTCCAAACATCCACGAGATGCCAAGTGCTCAACTCCCATGTAAGACAGTGGGACCAGACCGTGCTGGACAGACCTACAGGACCAGGCAATATGGAATCTACTTTCTTCACTGCATGAACTCCACTGTTACACTCTGAAGCTGCATATGAAGAGGACTCCTATTTTTGGAACTGCTATGCTCTACTTCAAGCATTCACAGTAAATAAATAGCTCCTGATGTGGCTAATTAGCACAGGAAGGGAATATAAAAATTTTTTGAGAGAGCCTTTACTTCTTTAAAATCCTCTGGGAGACACCTCCACGAATCAGCCATCAACTATAAAAAGGTACCTTCTTAAATTTTAGAAAATAAGTAATGTCAAACATTGATTCTCACTGAAGTTCTATCTTCACATTTGTACTCAGGATCCACCCAGTCTATCAAAATCCATCCTCATTTGGCTGGGAGTCATTTCTCAAAAAAAACCAAAACCAACCAAACAAAAAACCAGCCAATCTGACCATCCTTTTTTCCTCAGTGCCAGTGCATTTAAAGTTCATTGCCAACAGATAACACAAAACTGGAAAAACTGGATTCCTACCACAAATTACTGGAGAATGACAGTAGCATCCATGTCAGAGAAGCCTGTCTGCAGTGGGCTGTGAACAGCAGGCTGACAGGCAGTCAGGCCACGGCACGGACAGAGTACAGAAGCACTTCTGCTGTCAAAGTTAACGCCGAGTTCATCGCCCCAAAGCAGAGCCCGAGACTTTGTTGCAAAAGCAGAAGCACAACCCCAGTGATTGAAGTTTCTGTGCAAGTCTTTGACCGCTCAAGTGGCACTGGTCACTATGCAGAAGCACTCAGATTTTAGGGAGGGTTTCCTTTTATGACATCAAAGGTTTTGGCAATCTAAGATCAATTACTGAAGCCTGCCTGGAAAACTGTAATAGGTATTTAAATACTGCAAAGCAAAAAGTTGGTTTTTAAGGAGCTCGGAAGACCAGGAGCAGTTCACTAAGGAAGCTGAGGGAGGTGAGGGCAGGAAAATAAAAATCCACTGACTCCTTGTAGAACACTCAGTCCAGGAGGAAAAAAAAAGAACAAAACAAAGAAGATGAATTAGTGTTTCAGCCACGGATGAGCTTCAATGGAAGCTTTGCTTCTGTCTCCATAGTCGTACAAGAGTTCTTCACCTGCTTTAATGTCCCTGGAAGCGATGAGGATGAGATGAGGAACACCATCAATGTCGTGGAGCTTGGTCTGACAGTTGCCACATTTGCTGTGGTTAATGAGCCTTCCCAGACGATTTGTTTCTTTTGTAGCATCGACGCTGCAAGAACAAGAACAGAGTGGGATTGTGCCATGGGACATGTCTGCGGACAAAACCCCAGTGCAAACAGGAGAAAGAATGAGGAATCCACACAGGCTTGGAAAATGAAGGAAAACCAGAACATTCCATGATTAAACAGACAGCACACAAATATGGCAATGCAGGGAAACTAAAACAACTCTGAGATTTTCTTTATTTAGCGCAAAACTGAAAATTTTAGATTGTTTGAGCTCCTGTTTTCAGGAATAGCTGAATCCAGATGTAAAACACCACCAGAAAGGCTGGATATCTTAAATGTCCTCTCCTCAAGAAAGCTGTGCCCAAGCTAAGTATATTTAGTGAGTAAACCAGCAAAAGTCTCTGCTCCCACAGAAGGCTAAAAATGCCCAAATACTACAGGCCCAAATTCCAGAGATCTGGATACTCCAGCCCTAGGGCTTCTCATTGCACAAAGAAGTGTTAAGGCAGCTATCATGGCATCTGGACTGCAACTGAGACCCTCAGAATACAGAGCAGTTCAAGGTAATTAATGTACAGGTTAAGTAACCCACAACTCCAGTATCCAGCAGGATCAGCCAAGGAGGAAAGAATGTAGTCAGAGGAGTTGCTTTGAGAGAAAATGGAGTTTGGGCAAATGAAACAGCAAATATGATAAAGCATGAAATCTGAGGTGCTGGGGAAACAAGGGCACCCAGTCAAAGACAGCTGAAGAAAATGTTTTTCTTCCAGAGAGTTTATCCATCCTGCTTTACAAACCAAATCCTTGCAATTCAGAGAAAGGAGTTAATTTTAGAAGGGAATAAGCAGGGCTAGAAGGCTCATCCAAGCAGATGCAACTCTCCATACAGCTTGTGCTGCACTTCAGAGAACAGTGCTCTGGGGCCATGGATCAGTGCTCCAGAAGACTTCATAATCCACACTTGCCATTAAAAACAAAAATCTTGCAAGAAAAGGCTTAGGAGCATCCAGGGCTTCTCTGAGCCAACACCTGAGAGAAGAGGAACTTACCAGTATGTTTTGCTGAGGTACTGGAAGTAGTACATGTAGCAGCCTGTGGATGGGTCCTGAGCATACACAGCTTCCCGTTTCTTGGCATCAGTGATCTCTATGAGATCCCCGTGATACTCAACCACAAACTCTCCTCGATTAAAATGTTTAGTAGCAATTACTCCTCTCCCTTTGCCATCGATGTAATCAATCTGGTGAGTTGAAAAGAAAATCAGCTGGGAAATTAGGGAGTATAGACATGATTGCAAATATGCTGATTACTGGAAAATGAGTGATTTGTCATTAGAAAATGCCATCAAAGGGAATTTGTGTGTACTGCAGACAAAGCTGTGGGAGCTGCATGGCATTGTGGAGGGAATACAGGATGAGTTTGGGATACACCCGGGTAACCAGGTAGTTTGACACAAAGTCTTCTAATCAGAGAATTAAGAGTTACTTTAAACAAACCACGACTCTTCTCTGTATATCTTTTTTTTCTTTTAAACTCCCTATTAGCTGAGGCAGTGAAGTCTTCCATTTCAGGTGCACATCAGCATGCACAGGTTAGAAAGTTAAAGGAACAGTAAGATTGACTACAAAAGTTACATTTATCAGCCAGCAGCACACTTTAGTATTCCTGCCTCCCTCTGTAGATTGGACAACTCCAGGGAAGTCCTATCACTGTCACAGATGTGACAATGTTAACTGCAAGCTGCTGCTCTGCAGGAATCAGCTCTTCTGCACTTCCAGGGGCCATTCCTGCTTTAAATTTCAAAAGGGGTGATCAGAACAACCCAAATGTAAGCTCTTGGTCTCAATAAGTGCATTTGATAGCAGTGGGAGGTCAACCAGTACAACCCATGATCCCGAAAGCCATAATGAAAACCCACAGCAACGGGCCATAAACAAGACCAAGATAATTTGTTACTGTGCAGAAAATGCATCTGGGTGCTTCCTGTTAAACAGGTAACAGTGAAGATGCTCCACCTAACCCATGTTTTGGAAGGTAATCCAAAAAATGAGATACTAAAGGGAGCAAGTGCATTTCTGTAAAGACCTTAAAGCCCCCTCAGTCTTCACGACTGAGGCTGCACGTCCATGTTCTTCAGAAACAAATATTGCTCATCCAAAAGGAAACACAGTGTGCGCCAGTTTTTCTGCACTTTCATGGAGGACCTGCAGCAGTTCCAAGACCAAGTTCTGCTACTTTCTGTTTAAATAGATTAACATCAGGATATTGTATAATAAGCAGTACATGGCTGCTTAGGTTGGCATCGCAGTTACCTTCATTCCTTCTTCTTTCCCACTTGTAATCAGCTCATCTATTTTCCTCCTCTCCTCAGTCTGCAGAAGAAACAAGAGCAAACAAAACCACTGTATTGTTTTATGCTTGTGTAGCTTATTCTAGAGCTGAAAAGAAATTACTAACCAGTGACACTCATTGTTCCAAATTATCCCATATTTCTAGCAAAACTGAATGGCAAAGAGACAGATTTCTGTCCCCCCAAATACATGAGCAGCTGGATTCTGACCTAGAACTGGACCAGCATTTCCAAATTTTAAGCACGCTCTTAACAATACTCCCAGTGTACAATGTAATTTGTATTTGGAACAGAAACCATCTACAGACAGTTACACACTTCCTCAAATCTTCAACTAACCGGCCATGTTATAAGTCGTGTCACTTAAACAAGCAGCAGTACCTCCAATTCAGATTTGCTCTTCCTGGAACTTCTTCTAACTGGGTAATAATCTGTCACTTTTCGGTTTGGTGCTCTTCCTTGTGTTCTAAAGGATAAGAAAAAGAGAGAACACTCATGCTTTTCAGATTATTTGTGAAGTTACACCTCTAGGACAGAAGTACGTGCAACAAATTGTTATTTTCAGCTTGGTATGTTGAAAGGTGATCAAGATGAATCAGAGTTTTTTATCAATACTGGTCACTTCAAGCCAAAGCTACATCTCCTTTCCCACCCCCCCACGCTATTTCCACTACTCCAGTACTAATAACAATAAAAATGAGATGCCAGTGGAAATCAACTGAAGGTCACATTACAAGTCTGGAACTCCCTGTGCGCCTTGCCAGAAGGCACTCAAAAATTTAGGTCATGCAAACTGCTTGGCAAGGAATTCATTAATGTTCGGTCACATTACTCTGATACCATGAGAAAGAGGATCAGCTCAGCCAGGAAGCCTCCAACTGTTCTGTTTCTGACAAGATACATTCCTATTAGTCCACAGAAAAGTAGGTCTTAATGGCTCATTAATTTCTTTTTCCATAGGTGAGCAGCAAATATTTCAGTTGTGATAAAATACACCAACTTTGCCTCCAAGAAAAACAACTCCTCTGCAAGGTTGATCAATACTTAGATGCTATTTTGTGGTTTTTAAAGTGCAATATTCCTGAGAAAACAAAGAATTTACAATGCCACAAGCCACTTACTTTTTCCTTGGTCCCCGTTTTGCTTTAACCATCTTTTTCTGAGCTGGCTTTGCATTGGCCTCCTCAGCACAGTCTGCAGGCAGGGATGTCTTCTGGGTTTCTCCAGTGTCTTGGTTTTGATCAGAGGGCACTGAAGGATTGCACCCACCCTCCTTATCCTTCTGTTCTTCTGCTTTCGTAGCACCTTCAATTATTTTGCCACCATTCTTTTTTCCTGGTGACAGGAAAAGAAAGGCTCTGAGCTTAGGACCAACTACATCAGAGTGCTTCAGATGAATTCCAGTTTATAGCTCTGTCAAAAGGGAGAATAAGGAAGGGAACGAGCTTGCACTGCTGTGCTCGGTGGCTGCAGGTGCTGGTCCCAAGTGGCCAACACCCCTCGGACCAAATGCATGGAGCTGAAGGGTTGGCACTGACAGGAAAACCCACCCCACACTCAACCAATGTTTTCTTGGTTGTGCTCCCACCCCGATACAACATCCTCCTGCTCAGAGAGTCAGTGCAGGGGCAGGGGAGCATGGCTTAAAGCCAAGTAAGGTTTTCATGGAGAGCAAATCCCCAGGTTGAACAGTCCCATCTGCTGAGCCAGATGTTTCAGTCTCACTGCAGAAATGAAGCACAGCTGCAAGGCCTCGGCAGAGGGACAAGCTAAAGCCATCTTCACTTCCCTGTCAAAACTAGGGAGCCAAATTAGGAGCTAAAGGCCCCCAGTTTGCAGAAAACCTGACACTTCCTGTGCCCAGAGGCACTGACAATACCTACATGCTAAAAGCACGTGGATCAAAATGTTTTGACAAATTACCGAGGTTATCAAAAATGCACCTTTAAACACAAGCCAGCTGGGTTTTAATTCCTCTCCATAAACTTATGGAACATTTCCATTTCCAGTCACTACAACAAGGCACCTGTGAACCCTGGCACTCAACATTCAGCCTGTGCTCCTCCTTCTCACTTTTATTTCTTTCTGAGAATTTCAGAACTGTTGTTTCTTCTCCTACCAGTACCTCAGCCTCATCCCTGGTATGACTTTGAATTTCCTTCATATAAATTAGTCAAATTACAGAATAAGCCAGTTTTAGGTACTAAAGCAGACTCCCAGAATTAGATAGTCTCAAGAAGCAGAGTAGTAAGAGAATCACAGGGAAATTAGAGCATATTGACAACACACGTATCAATTTTTAATACTCAGAAAAAACAAACATGGCCAGACAAAAACCAGGGAGGAAAATCACCTGGTAAACCTATGACTGAAGTTTTGAAAAGGATAAGGATACCCCAATCTTTGCAGAGTCCCAGTTTGCCAATAGAGTTGGCAGTAGAGGACTGGGAAAACAGCTGGGCCTGGGGAGCTGCCAAGCATATTAAAGTTTTCAAACTGGGGAGTGGGAGGGAGCACATTGAATGAGGTAAGCAATCCAAAACTCAGTCTTACCAGCTCCTTTCCTGTAGGTTTCCTTTAATGTTTTGCCCTGACATTTCACCTCGTGATACATGACAGAGTTTTCCTCTTGAAGTGGCGGGCGAGCACCAGGAGCTTTGTTAGGGTTCAGGTAGCTGTAGATTTTGGATTGACCAATAAACACATTCTCCTAAAACAGACCCACACAAAAATCAGTTCAATCACAGACATTCCAGGCACCTCAACTTGGCATCCACAATGCACTGCAGAGCCCAGGGCTGACAGCTGACTGTGCTGATGCAAATTATGTTGCTTTAATGCTGCAGTTGCTGTTTCTGAGTGAAAATGTAACAGTGGTGAGCACTGTGAGAACTTTACTGGTGCAAACCCCTCAGTCTGAGAGAGCTTTCACATGAAATGTGGCAGGATGAGGTAGTCATAACTAACTCCAGCCTCCACCCTGCGCTTCACAGCATGAACTCTGGCGCTAAAAAAAAACCCCAAGCCTGAGCCCCAGGGAGGAAGGCAGCTCAGAGAGTGCAAGCCAAACAAAACACAAAGAACGCAGCAAAAACTGCCCAAGCCCAGGACGCACCTCTGGCCAGAGACTATGAGCTACCCAGCTACTCTCAGGAGGTGTCAAATGTTACTGCAGTTAATTATACGCTCTGCTGGGCAGCACAGAAAACAGGAATCAGTTTCACAGTCTACCTTGAGTGACACCTCTCCCCGAAGCCTGGGAGATAAACACTGCTGTCTTTTTATCCATTGTATCTCACAAAAATAAAGTGCAAAAGTTGTTAATGGAAAAAAGACAATTAAGGGTCTACATAAAGCCCCGTGAGGAAAATGGCAAAGCCCTCTGGCACAGGGGTTTGTTCCCTGGCTCAGGCTCCAGCACACTGACAGGGAACAGTGTCAAATTCAGCAAAGTTTAGTGGAGTCGTGTCACCTTTGCTTTTCCAGGCTCCTGCCACCTGGCTCTCTTGGCCTGTGCAGGGTACGTTGGGCACACGGATTTCAACCCTGAAATCTCAGGGTCTGGGCAAACAGATGCAGCTTGGCCAGAGTGAGTTTTTCTTGGCTATAGTTGGACTCAATCAAAAGCAATTTTCAGACATTGCAAGCCAATTAAAACAACAAAAACATGCATCCATTTTTTTGTTGGGAAAGCAAGGAACAAAGGTTCCCATTAGTTACAAAAATAGCTCAAATATACCTCAGTATACCTGGTCACACAAGCACTGAAAGAGCAAAGAGAGAACACAATGGAATGCATAGGATAACTTTAATTATTAACATAATCACAAATAACAAACATCATTTGTACATAATTCACACATAAAATAAAACCAGTTAAAGGCTCAAATCTTAATCCACACATAAACTCTACTGAAGATTAGGACTACAGAGAATAGCCTGATAAAAACCAAGTGATGTGGACACACCCTGACCCTCAATATTTCTGAAACGCCTATCAAAGACAAAACTTGCTTATTAAAAAAGCTGGTGCTTTGAAGCATGAAATATTACGAAAACATTGTTAACAACTGCAAGCAACGAACCCTGTGCTGCAAAGTTCTCAAGATTTAGTGAGGAGTTGAAATATGGGCATTTTGCAGTCCACCTGCCAGCTGAGCCTTCAGGCTTTCAACACGCAGGAAACGACCAACTATTTTTCCAGCGCAGCTTCCTCCCCTCATTCCCCGCTCCCTGCCTGCTGCGCTCCTGGCGCTACCGAGACGCGGCTGCCACGTCTTTGTCTGTGCCAGGCTGGAGACCCTGGAGAGCAGGTTCCCCCAGCACAGCAGAGCACACGGAGGGCTGAGGGGCTCCGGGAGTTGATGCAACAGCCACAATTATTTCCATTGGGAGTTAAATGCAAAGTGACGCTCACACCCCCGGCCAGCTGCCCGGGACAGACCCACAGGACCGGGAAGATGGCACGGAGGGAATGCCGAGCCTGGGGCCTGGCTGCTCGCAGGGGAACCACGGGAAGAGACCGACTCTACCCAAAGCGAACCGATTGCTCAACGATTCCAGGGGCCCCAGAAGGCCGAGGCCCCGCGGCCCCCCGGGGCAGCCCTCCGCCGGTTCTCCCCCCGTCCCGGGGGCAGCGGAGGGCGCAGCAGCCCCTCGGGAAGCGCCTGCCCCGCTCCGCCCGCCCAGGCCCGGGCACCGCTTACCCCGCCGGCCCGGGGGCGGCCGGGGCCCTTCCTCTCGGCGTTCTCGGGGCTCGCCTTCTCCACGCCGCCCGCCCTGGTCTTGGGCATGTTCTTCCCTAGGAACGAGTGGAAAAGGTCGGCACCTGAGCCATGTCCTGCGCTGCCGCCCGCGGTCATCGCCCGGCCGCCCCGGCCTGCGCCATGTTTAAAGGGCTGGATGCGGCAGGGCGAGNCGCGCCTCGGAGCCCCCGCGCCGGGCGGGCCCCACCGTCCCCGCGGAGCGGTTGGCGGCGGCGGCGGGGACTCCGCGGGGAGAGGGNCTGCGCACACCGCGCGGGGGAGGAGTCCCGCCGGCCCCGGCTCCCCGCACCTCCCGGGAGGAGCTTCCGCGCCGCGGAGATGCCCCGCGCCGCGCGGCCCCCANTCCCCTTGCCAACCCCATTGGCCCAACCGCCTACCAATCACCCGGTACGCGCCTCTGATTGGCACGCGGGGCTACAGCCCGCCCCCTCCCTGTCACACCGCGCTGGCGGCAACTCCCGGGAACGGCGTTTAAACGCGTGTTCCCCGAGCGCTGATTGGCCCGCGCCGAGGGCACGCCGCGCTCTGATTGGCGGCCCGGCAAGGACCGCCCCTCCCGCGGCTGCGCCGCGACACGTGCGTGGGTCGCCCCGCACGGGAGCGGGACCCGCGGAGTCAGCGGAACCCGCGGTGTGACCGGGCACCGGCACCATCCGCCGCGGCCCCGGCAGCGCCTCTTTCTTCCTGCACCTCTTTCCCAGAGCACACTGATCTCCACGGGCGCACACAGCGCCCGCCACCTCGCAGCGGGGATCCGCGGGACCCCTGTTCCTGTCGAAGTTATAATTTCTGCTCCACAAAATTACCAGACTGCTTGATGAAAGGCCTGCTTTAAATCCCCCTGGTTGAAACATAAGTCTGCTAATTTCATCTTCAAAAATTGCCTGGAGAGCAGGTAACACCCAAGTATTGCTTCAAAAGCCCTTCTCATGTCATCTCCTGCCCCATAAGGAGGGCACCTAAAATATGGCAAAACCACAGGCTGGGACATCAACAAAGCCATCGCCATCACCAGGAGCACTGAAACAGCCTCCAGCACTGGTGCCCTGGTCAGAAGCTGCCCACAGGACCAGTGTGTACACTTGGAAATTAGGGAAGTGCAATTGCAAAGTAACAGAGCCATGAGATGAGCACACACGGATCAGGGGATCTGAATGGATGTCAAGCGATGCCATCATAGAACTCAGGACACCACCACACCCGACCATTTTGGTGCTCCATGATAAGTAGAACAATTATATTGAACAATAACCCATGACTATTGTTTCTCCTTATCCCTGTTAGCCCTTCTCTAACAGCACCTGTGTGTGTGCTCAGGACATGGGGCAGTGGCACAGGAGATGACCCCAGTGTTATCACCCACAGGGTGGCTTCCCACCCAATGCTTATCTGCAGCCACAGGCTGCTGCTGGTCTCTTGTGCATTCTCACAGTGACATGATCCACCAGTTCAGGATGGTGATACAGCTGAAAACTATCCTGTTCCTTAAGAACAGAAAAAACCCGTCATCTTGAGCAAGAACTGCCTAGATGGGGCCTCATCCTTCCTGGCCTCACAAGACAGGAATGTGGTGTGACTGCACACAAAGAGGCACTTTGAGAGAAAAACAAACCAACTCTGCTGTCATGTCTGTGTCTTCCTTAACACATGGATTTTACCGAAAGGAAACCAAACCACACTGAGTGTTTCCCTGTTGACATCCACTGGGCGTTGTGTCCACGAACGTCCCTGTCCATGGTGTTCCTCCATCAAGGCAGGTACACCAAGCTCTCCACAAAAGCACCAGAGCAGACACTGCTCTGATTTTTCCACCCCAGTTCATGCTGTTCTTATCACACAACTTTGGATGCAACTAGAAAAACATCATCATCAATTACTAACGATGATTTCCTTTTGCAGTAATCGAGGAACACCGTTCCTACTGTCCTGGGAGAGCTCTGGAAACACCCTCACTGCGGTTTTGCTCAGCTTTTGGATATTTTTAATATTTATTTTATACATGTATATTAAACAAAGCAGCCGAGTTGGCATAGAAGCCGTGCGGGCCACCAGTAGAGGGCAAAGGAAGCCAAGGACTTCTCTTCCCCAAAGCAACAAAGAAAACAACGTCATCTCTAACTGGCCCCTGCTCCCGGTGCGGTGGGATCGCACTATGAATTAGCAAAAACTGTTGGCTGTACCCCTTGGCTCGCTGCAGGCAGCTGCGGCCAAAAGCCAGTGCCGAGGAGAAGTTAAAATATGAAATATAGAGCCCAAAAGAGCCGCGTGTGCCCGGAGCCGCCCGTCCCCGGGACTCAGGACAGCACATGGGAGAGCGCTGCCCGCTCCTCAGCTCCAGAGGGAGCAGCGCGACTCCCACGAGAGCCAGAGCTAAAACCCAGTGACCTAAATATTCTCTCCCGTAGTGCCGCATGAGCAGCTCCCGGGAGCACCACGTTTTTTTACTGCGGAAATGTGAAATTGTTTTGTGGGGGAAGGGAAGGACGGACGAACGAACGAACAAGGCGTTGATTTGCTCGGAAAGGATAAATCCCTTCACTCGAAATGAACGCTTCAGCCAGTTTAAAAATAATCTCATTTTTTAGGACTGGTTACCTTTGAATTCATAGTTAAAATTTCTTTCAGATATACCTACAAGATGCTTGGTAGATATTCCCTCCTGAGAGCTAGTTCTCACACAGCACCTGTCATATTTGCAGTTAAATAAACATGACAGCATTCACAGAAATTTCTCATTCACAAGATGAAATCCCCACAATTTGTGCTTGAACCTCTAGAAATCAAGAACAAACAAAGCCCTGAGAGTAACTGCTGGGAGTTACATTAAGCAACACTATTTTACAAAGCCATAAAGTGCCAATAGGTGCCAACTGCATTTTCACATATTATAAAATATAAACACACTCAGAATAAAACAAACCAATTATAAAAAATATCATCCCTGACTAAAAAGAGCAGTGAGGTCTGTGCAATACATGCAAAATCCTATGGAAACAGGGTCCTGCAGACAATTCTGTGTGTGCTAATTCCACATTGCCAATGGAAAGCAGCGTTTCCACCAGTGGGATTACTCACCTCATCAGGTGAGGGGCATCACAAACGCTGCTTGCAGGCCATGCAGAGAACTGTCTTTTCAAGATATCAAACCCCTCACTTCCTTGCCATGATTGTAGAGCTGTTGAGATTTAATGTTCCCTTCAGCACAGTGAGCTGAACTTCATCCTGCCTTCCTCTGAAGTGTGGAGAGGGCAATAACAAAGATAAAAGCTGCCATTTGGATTGTTTTTCTCATCTCTGGCCACACTTGTGTTGTCTTTTTCTCCATCCAAAGCATCACTGATTAATCTGAATTACTTAAGTCAGTTTAATTAACGTTGCTTTGACTTTAAATAGCTTAGACTTAATCTGTCTAATCCTTTATTGGTTACTTTAATCCTTGTTAACTTTGTCTCATTATAAAATACACAAACTTGCATAAAACTGAATGAGCGGTGCTGGGACATTGTAAGGAATTTCATGATTGGTCACACCTCATTCGTGTCTCGCTTCAACTCTGCGTGAAAGTTCTTACAAATTTTCGTGTTCTCACACAACTGGGAAAACAAGCACTTTAATGGAAGGCTGTCAGTCCGAGGGCCTCAAGCGCTAAAAAGATCTCTCCAAATGTGAAACTCGCATGCAGCAGCCACTGGGTTTTCAGATTTCACAGGAACGGCTCGCAAAGTATTTGCAGGGGGGCCAGCACATCCGCGAGGGAGGGGGTGTCACAGAAGCGACCCTCAGTGAGGGATCGCCCGTGAGGGATCGCCCGTGAGGGATCGCCCGTGAGGGATCGCCGCCGGGCCGCGGCCCTGAGGGGACGTCGCGGAGGCGCCCTCAAGGCGGGGCAGGGCGGCACCAGGGGCGCTCGGAACCGCCTCAGCGCCTTCAGCCCCTTGCGGCGGGGAGGACCGGGGGGAAGCCTGAGGGCCGCAAGGCTGGGAGACGAGGCTGAGAAAGCACCATTTTCCCTCCCGGCGGCCGCTCCCGGGACCGCTCCCGCCATCGCCCTCAGGCCGCAAACCTCGCGAGAACGCGCGGGGGCGGCACCGCCCGTGATGCGGC
>VWZG01012117.1:54262-89807 GCA_013396735.1 Grallaria varia
CTGGGCTGGGCACCAGGTGGCCATGAGGCTGCTCCATCACTGCCCCTCCTCAGTTGGACAGAGGCTGAAAACCTGAGGCGAAAGGCTCCTGGGTTGAGGCAAGGACAGGGAGATCAGCAATTTGTCATGGGCAAACCAGCCTCAGCTTGGGGAAATGAATTTATTGCCAGCTAACAATGGAGTAGGATAATGAGAAATAGGAACAAATCTAAAAATACCTTCCCCCCACTCCTCCCTTTGTCCTGGGCTCAACTTCACTCCTGACATCATCATATGTTGTCTTTGCCACTCCTCCTTCCTCATGCTTCTCTCCTGCAACTCCTTCACAAACTTTTCCAATGTGGGTCCTTTCCACGGGTTGCAGTTCTTCATGAGCTGCTCCACTTGTGACTCCTGCATGGCTGCAGGTCCTGCCAGAAAGCCTGTTCTGGCATGGGCTCCTGTCCACGGAGTCACAGTGTCCTTTGGGCACAGCCACCTGCCCTGGCAGGGAGTCCTCTGGGGGGCTGCAGGTGGGTATGTGCTCCACTGTCACCTCCACAGGCTGCAGGGGATTCACTGCTCCAGCACCTCCTCCCCCTCCTGCAGCGACCTTGGTGTCTGCAGGATTTTCTCCCACATTCTCACTCCTCTCTCCCACATGCTGATTGTGCACCAGTTTTTGCCTCTTGTTTAACACATTCTCACTGACACCACCAGTGTTGCTGACTGGCTGAGCCTTGGCCAGCGGTGGGTCTGTCTTGCAGGGGGCTGGACTGGCTCCCTCAGATATGGGGGAAGCTTCTGGCAGCTTCTCCCAGAAGCCACCCCTGCTCCCAAACCTGTGCCACATCAACCCAATGCAGTTTGTTAGTAAAATGTAACAAAAGAGGTGGGACTGTAGAATGCCACTTGGCCATTGTCTGAGTTCTCCTTGTACTGAGGCTGTGAAAGCACAGCGTGCCCGTGGGTTGATGTGACTCTTGGGACATGGAGGACAAAGCAATATGCACAAAAACATACTGAAGTGTCACATGTGCCTCTGCTTTCCCTGCATGTAAATTCTGAAGATAGGGAGGTTGTGTGAACTTGACTCGTAGACCCAAACTGTGCCACCTTTCCTAGCTGAGCATCTGAAAGGAGACTGTGAAATGAGCCCTGCAGGGAGGTGGATGCAGTGCAGTGGGTCTGAAAGGCTGCACATACCCCTTAAGCAATCCAAGCAGTTTTCTCTTAACAATTGCACAGATAGTTTGTGTGCTGGAAATTCTCTTCAGTTCAGGGTTCCTGTACCTGGATGAGTCATGTCTTGTACCTGGGTGATGAAGCCTTTGTGCTATTTTTGTTATTTCCTTTTCCTTACCTTAAAATAAATTTTGAAAACAACCTTCCTAAATATGTGCGGCAATATATTGAAAGACACTTCTTGCTCAGACTGTTGCAGTGCAAGATAATTACTCTGGCATCTTCAGCATGTTGTTTGAAGATATTTCTTATTACGAGTGTCTTCTAAAAACTGGTGTCTCTTGTTGATGAAAAGCTAATAAAGTCTGCTTTTTTTCTTTTTTAACTGTTTTCTGAAAATCTCCCTGGTTCTTTGTTGCCAGCAACCACCATCCACCACAACCTTTGTGCTGAATCAAATAAATCAGCTTCCAACTTTGGGGACTACAGTAGTGATGACAAAAACGACGCCTGTCACGACCACCAGGCAGACCATCACTGTAGCAAAGATCATCCAGACCAGCACAACCACCCGGCCCTCAGTGGCAGCACCAGCAGTAAGAAATGCCTTGACCACTGCACCTTCCAAGGACCAGATTCAGCTGAAAGATCTGCTCAAGAATAATAGTCTTAATGAACTCATGAAATTGAAGCCACCTCCTAATATTGCCCAACCAGTAGCAACAGCAGCAAGTGAGTTTTCTTTTTTCTACATAATTACAGTATTTTATACAAATAGTGAAATGATATTTGCACATGTGCTTTCATTTGTCCGTAGAATATCACAGTAAAATGAAATGGTTGAGAAAAACCTGATAGATTTCATTCTAACTTTAATAGTGTTAGAATTCTGGGTGAAGTAGTGTAAAACGACANGGGTCACCTGGGCTGGGCACCAGGTGGCCATGAGGCTGCTCCATCACTGCCCCTCCTCAGTTGGACAGAGGCTGAAAACCTGAGGCGAAAGGCTCCTGGGTTGAGGCAAGGACAGGGAGATCAGCAATTTGTCATGGGCAAACCAGCCTCAGCTTGGGGAAATGAATTTATTGCCAGCTAACAATGGAGTAGGATAATGAGAAATAGGAACAAATCTAAAAATACCTTCCCCCCACTCCTCCCTTTGTCCTGGGCTCAACTTCACTCCTGACATCATCATATGTTGTCTTTGCCACTCCTCCTTCCTCATGCTTCTCTCCTGCAACTCCTTCACAAACTTTTCCAATGTGGGTCCTTTCCACGGGTTGCAGTTCTTCATGAGCTGCTCCAGCTGTGACTCCTGCATGGCTGCAGGTCCTGCCAGAAAGCCTGTTCTGGCATGGGCTCCTGTCCACGGAGTCACAGTGTCCTTTGGGCACAGCCACCTGCCCTGGCAGGGAGTCCTCTGGGGGGCTGCAGGTGGGTATGTGCTCCACTGTCACCTCCACAGGCTGCAGGGGATTCACTGCTCCAGCACCTCCTCCCCCTCCTGCAGCGACCTTGGTGTCTGCAGGATTTTCTCCCACATTCTCACTCCTCTCTCCCACATGCTGATTGTGCACCAGTTTTTGCCTCTTGTTTAACACATTCTCACTGACACCACCAGTGTTGCTGACTGGCTGAGCCTTGGCCAGCGGTGGGTCTGTCTTGCAGGGGGCTGGACTGGCTCCCTCAGATATGGGGGAAGCTTCTGGCAGCTTCTCCCAGAAGCCACCCCTGCTCCCAAACCCGTGCCACATCAACCCAATGCAGTTTGTTAGTAAAATGTAACAAAAGAGGTGGGACTGTAGAATGCCACTTGGCCATTGTCTGAGTTCTCCTTGTACTGAGGCTGTGAAAGCACAGCGTGCCCGTGGGTTGATGTGACTCTTGGGACATGGAGGACAAAGCAATATGCACAAAAACATACTGAAGTGTCACATGTGCCTCTGCTTTCCCTGCATGTAAATTCTGAAGATAGGGAGGTTGTGTGAACTTGACTCGTAGACCCAAACTGTGCCACCTTTCCTAGCTGAGCATCTGAAAGGAGACTGTGAAATGAGCCCTGCAGGGAGGTGGATGCAGTGCAGTGGGTCTGAAAGGCTGCACATACCCCTTAAGCAATCCAAGCAGTTTTCTCTTAACAATTGCACAGATAGTTTGTGTGCTGGAAATTCTCTTCAGTTCAGGGTTCCTGTACCTGGATGAGTCATGTCTTGTACCTGGGTGATGAAGCCTTTGTGCTATTTTTGTTATTTCCTTTTCCTTACCTTAAAATAAATTTTGAAAACAACCTTCCTAAATATGTGCGGCAATATATTGAAAGACACTTCTTGCTCAGACTGTTGCAGTGCAAGATAATTACTCTGGCATCTTCAGCATGTTGTTTGAAGATATTTCTTATTACGAGTGTCTTCTAAAAACTGGTGTCTCTTGTTGATGAAAAGCTAATAAAGTCTGCTTTTTTTCTTTTTTAACTGTTTTCTGAAAATCTCCCTGGTTCTTTGTTGCCAGCAACCACCATCCACCACAACCTTTGTGCTGAATCAAATAAATCAGCTTCCAACTTTGGGGACTACAGTAGTGATGACAAAAACGACGCCTGTCACGACCACCAGGCAGACCATCACTGTAGCAAAGATCATCCAGACCAGCACAACCACCCGGCCCTCAGTGGCAGCACCAGCAGTAAGAAATGCCTTGACCACTGCACCTTCCAAGGACCAGATTCAGCTGAAAGATCTGCTCAAGAATAATAGTCTTAATGAACTCATGAAATTGAAGCCACCTCCTAATATTGCCCAACCAGTAGCAACAGCAGCAAGTGAGTTTTCTTTTTTCTACATAATTACAGTATTTTATACAAATAGTGAAATGATATTTGCACATGTGCTTTCATTTGTCCGTAGAATATCACAGTAAAATGAAATGGTTGAGAAAAACCTGATAGATTTCATTCTAACTTTAATAGTGTTAGAATTCTGGGTGAAGTAGTGTAAAACGACAGACTTTTAAAAAAATTAAACTCTTGATTTACCTCATGGAATGAGGAAAATGATATTTTAGGTTGCATCTGGAAAATTGGTAAAATTAATTTGTGAACACTACTGAAGTCGATTAACTGTCTGACCAGAGTCTGCATCAGTTCCTGTTCTGCTCTGTACTTGCTGTGGAACTGTAACAAACTAGTGCCTTTGTTTTGGCCTCTTCCAAACTAGATTTGTAGCACATCCTGGTCCTCCTGTGATAAGGTGTTTCTGTAAAGTGTCTCCTGCAAAATAAAATCTTTGTTTCGCTGGAGACATCAGCTCTGTTGTTAAAGACCTGAAGTCCTAAAAACTTCCTGTTTATTTCCGTGTTACTTCTGAAATGTTGTGTTGACTTAAACACCCCACCTATTCTGGTACCACACCCCAAGTTTTTATTTTTATAATTCCTTTCATAGTATTTCCTTGTATGTTATTTCTAACACGTGGTCAACTTAATAGAAGGGAAAAGCTGCATTTGTGTGAAATTCTGATGCAGTTCTTTCAAGTTACTCTGGTTTTAACATGAGGTTAAGATCAGGCTAGTTCAGGTAGAAAATACCTCTGTTGCTGCTTTTTTTTTTTCCTGAAAGATGGACAGGCTTTTTCTGGATTACTCTATTTTCATTGTCTCTGCAATGAGCTTTGCTGATTTTATAGGTGTGGTTGGCATAACCTATTTTCCGTATGCAGATGGAGCGCACAGTAAATGAGCTGCCTGGGAGGACTGAAACAAAAAGCAGAATGTGCCTCCTCATTTCACTGCTTTCTGTTAGGGAGTGGTTGACAAAACTTCAAGTTGAGGCAGCAGCTGAAGTTGGGGTGAGGGGTAAAGGTGTGAGGAAGAGAAGTTTTCACAGGACTGGCTTATCCCCTTTGTGCAAAGGGAAAACTCAAAGAAGCACAAAATTGGTGACATGAATACACAAAAACTGTTATAGTGGCACAGCTGCAGAAAACAGTTGAATCTGTAGCTTCTGTAGGAGGTGGAAAGGAGACATGCAACTTCCAGAACAGCATTTTTAATCATGTTTGTGCTGTGTTTCAGGATCTTTTTGTGTTTATAAAAATAATTGACAAATGCTTGTAGCAAATTCAAAGGCAGAGAAGCTCTTGAAAGGAAATAATATCATTCAGGCAGCAGGGTTCTAGGTTGGAAAATACTGAAAAGTTAAATTATGCAATGTCTTTGAAGAAAATTTTTATTTGTGCAAGTGTCTTAATTGGTTTTTCGGGCAATTATGCTGAATTTACTACACAATGGAAGCCTGACAGCTGGTTTCAATGTTTTACATATATCCTTGTGTAAATCACTTTTGTTCTGTACTGAGCCCCATTGCCAGTTGCTTCCAAATGTGACTGAGAGCAGGAAAGTTAATAAATGGTCCTCTTAAAGAATCTTGTTATAAACTTTAAACAATTGAGTCCAAAGTGTTGACTTTTTGTTTTGCAGAACTAATTGTAGTTTCTCCTAAGGTGGTAAATGCCACCAGACCAGGTAAGTTCATTTCTGTTGAAACACTGGGCTTTCTGGTTTGTTGTTAAACTTCAAAGGCTCACGAGATGGAGTGGCTGTAAGTCCTATGTATAGATTTGGTGAAGGTGAAAAATAATTGTTGTTAAATATTGAAACTAATACACAACTGTCAGACACAGTGGCATTGCATGGGAAGTTCCTTCAGTCAAAGGAGTAACAGGATTTAACTCCTTGCTTGGACTTATTAATTTGGACAGCAATATTGATTGTGTTCTTGAAGCATCAGTGTGCTACTTGATATTTTAAACTTCTGTTCCAGCCCATAAATAGAGCAGCAGGTTAATGTGAGTTGCTGTTCGGAGGGAATTCCTGTAAACCACAGCTTTTCTTTTGTAGCTGACCTAAGCAATGGTGCAGTGAAGAAGGAGGCTTCCACAAAAGAGGTAGCAAGAATATGGATAAATGACATTAAAATGAGAAGTTTCTCGCCTACTGTGGTAAGTGGTACAAATAATTAGCCAGATGAGTGTTACTGGCCACAAGCATTTGTGGCCGGTTTCAGGAGTTACTCATATGTGCCTTGTGAGTGGTGCAATTGCCACATGCAGATGTTTGTTCAAAAGCTCTGTTTCTGCACTAAAACCTCAGTTGGATGACTAAAACTAACAGCTGTGTGGAGCAGGCTACTGAGTAAATGACAATTTCAAGAAATTACTGCTCTTAACTGAACCTCAGTGTATGTGCAAGAAGGGTGTTCTGGTTAAAGGTGGTCTGGGGTAAGACATTGTCTTTTAAAATAACTTTTCCAGTGAGGAAGACTAGAGGAGTTCTCTGGCGTGGCTGTCCTTCTTGGTAGTTGGATTGGAGATGTAAATTGAGTATCATTCAATTTTCTAAATATAACAAAATTACATTCTAATTCTGTGACTGAGTTTGGGCATCTTCACTGATAGCTGGAGTCGGGCTGAATTTGGGAAGAAGCTCCTCACTGACTGCCGTGCAAAAGGATTTTTGGGATCCCTTTTATATTAAACATTAATTGTGGAAGATGTTTGATTTGTCATCTACCAAGTACTTTATGAATATTCATATATTTACATTGATCAAGGTCACAGTAAAAAATGGGTGACAATCAGGTTTCAGAGAGCACTGGAGAGAACTGTGGCTACTGTAACTATTCCCCAGAGTTGTGAAATTCCATCACAAATGTGAAACTGCAGGAGACTTCAGGGGGGTACTTGAAGGTTAAGTCATAGTCTGGTTTTAATATGTTGTAAGAAGGGTTTGGTTTTAATTCTCTTTGTGCTAGTTTGGAGTACTTGATCTCCTTGCAAAGGAGAGGAAGTTCCCTGACTTGGTGTCTTGTTCAGAGTGTAAGGAATCCACCCTTCTGGCTGTAGTTCTCCCAGCTATCCCCTAGTTCAGCCAGTTCATGTGTTAAAACATTCAAGTGCAAGTGTGTCCTCATTTCCTTTCTCCTGTTAATTTCCAGGACATGGAATATTAACAATGTGCTGTTTGACTACCACAAGTATTTCTCTGTTGTAGAAAGTGCCAGCAGTGAAAGAGGAGGAGGAACCTGAGGAAGAAGATGAGGAAGAAATGGGCCATGCAGAGACCTACGCTGAGTATATGCCAATAAAATGTACGACCTCATGTTTTGTTACATCAAAAGGCTGATATGTTTTCAGAGCTACATTGTTTTGTAATTACTAACCCTAGAAAACAGATAAGTTACTGTCTGAGTCATGTTAAATAGATCTAAGTATGCTGTGGGTTTTCCTAGGAAATTCATCTTCTCTAGTGTTTAGTTTTGGAAGATAGTTGCATTTTTTTAATAGAAGAGGAATTCTTTAGTGTATCTTTGAGCAGTACTTGTTTCACAGATATAATTGATTAACCAAGATGAGGCAATTATTTTACCTGTGATAAGATGCTTTGTGGCTCAGCAGAGGAAATTTTTTGAAGGGATTAAGTGCTCAGTGCTACACTTCAGAATCTAGTTTGAGTCCTTTGGTGTGAAATCACCCTGAGCACATTCTTCCTGCATTGTTCCTGCCTGACTACTTAGAACTGGTTCTTGGCTGTTTTTTTTTTTTAGTGAATCTTTTACTGCTGTTAATTGCCATCTCCTCTTTTTTTCTCCTTTCTCTTCTTTATTGTCCCCATTGACAGAAAGCTGTTATCTTGTTTCCTGAGTACTTTGGTGACCTGCTGTATAAGCAAGGCAAAAAATTTTGCATGGAGTTTGTAGCTAAACGGTTAATTTTTATTGTCACTGATGAGATCTGTCAGCAATTAAGCCATGTCTGTTCTAAATTTTTTCTCCTCTCATTCTGCTTAAAAATGGCACTATGTAGAGAGAAGAATGTTGCTTTTGTGATTCTGGCATCCTGAGGCTGCCTCTGGCCTTTTGGGAAGACAAGGTTCAGACTGGTTTTTCTCAAACATGTCAAGTACACAAATACTCTCATTTTTTTATTAAGTGAACTTCGTTTGATTTCATAAAAACTGGAGGAAGGTGGTGAGCAGAGAAAGTAAGATTGCAGTCACAAATTCAGATGAATGTGTTCCTTCGTATGTGATGCAGTTTAACACCTGACAGACGGTTGCAATGAAATGTTGCTGTTGAGTTCAGCCTTTGCAATCACAGTTGTAATTTGTCTTGGTAAATATAATAACTTGTGCTGCAGCAACAGAACTCTGGATTATGTTTTCATCTTCTCCCTTTTCACCCAGTGAAAATTGGTCTACGTCATCCTGACCCAGTAGTGGAAACCAGCTCGTTATCCAGTGTGACTCCTCCTGATGTGTGGTACCAGACATCAATATCAGAAGAAACAATTGATAGTGGCTGGTTGTCAGCTTTGCAGCTCGAAGCAATCACTTATGCAGCCCAGGTATGCCAGACATCAGTGTAGCTTAAAAGCTAACAGAGAATTTAAGAAGAAAAACTACTGTCTGACAAGCACAGCTATGTCAGTTTTACAAGGAGATAAAATAGTAAGAGCTTAAAGGTTTCAGTTGCATTAGAAGGTGGCAGGTGAGCTTCATTTCAGATAAATGGGAGGTAGTGCAGTAGGAAAGCTTTTTCTAAACCACTGCCATGATGCTGATCTCCAAGTGTCTTAAAACTCAGGAAGAGCATGTGAGTCGTTTTTATGTCTCTGAAATAATGGCTGCAGTAGCAGCAGGCTGACAAAGCCAGTCCTGTTTGACATCATTGGGAAGGGTATGGAGGACAAGACTGGGTGTTACTTTGCTGCTGGTTTAAACTTCAGTGGGCCCACACCAGGTGTGTGTGCAGCACTCTGTGCTGGGGAGGAAGGGCTGTGAAGTTAAACTAAAATTGTCAAAAGAGGGAAGAAATTGAAAAAGAGACCAATGCGGGCATCTGGAGCTGGAGAGGAGACAAATTAATGGGAATGAAATCTAGGTTTACACAATCAAGAAGTCAGTGATAGCCCACAAAACCAAGAATTAAATAGAACTTGGTGAAAAGAGATTGGTTTAAAATGGGTAGAACAACAGTGCTTTCCATGGGCTGTGGAAGTGCTTATTGGTGCGTTAGGAAAGGCACTGCAAGAATTACACAGACAGGTAGAGCAGCTGTAGGTGCTGAGGGAAGAAAGGGGAGAATGGCTCACTTCAAGCAGTTAAGCACTCCCTGAATAAAATCCCCTCTTCCTGCTGCCAGGAGTTTGCTTGGACCACTGGTCTCCTGCAATAGGATGTTTCTTATGTTTGCTCATTTCTGACAATCCCCAGTGATGTGTTCTGGAGAATGGGTACAAGTTTTTTGTTCTTTCTCCTACAGCAACATGAAACATTCCTGCCCAATGGAGACAGAGCTGGATTCTTGATAGGTGATGGTGCTGGTGTAGGAAAAGGAAGGACCATAGCTGGAATAATCTATGAAAATTACTTGTTAGGCAGAAAAAGAGCAGTCTGGTAAGTGTGTCAGGATTTGTTAGAGCAGACACTGTAGTGACTGTATGACTTCAATTCAGGGTCATCTGTCTTCTGACAAAAGTTCTTAGCAGCTGCTTTTTGAGCTTCTGCTGTAACTTACAGAACACGCTTTGTTTTCTGTCCTCAGGTTTAGCGTGTCAAACGATCTGAAATACGATGCTGAGAGAGATTTGAGAGATATTGGAGCAAAAAACATATTGGTTCATTCCTTAAACAAGGTGTGGAAACTTTTTACTATGTACAGTTGAGGCAAAGCCTTAGGTACGCTTGTGTGACGAGTTGTGCATGTTGACTTTTAAGAGCAAGAATGTACTAATTTCAATAAATGTGCTGTCTAGGTCTTGTTTGACAGACCTTAATCTTACAAAGACCCACACAGAGCTTAAAGTTAATCATGTAAATAGGCCCCTTGTAGGATTAAATCTTAGCATGTGCTTTTTTGTTTTTCTTTAATTACTCTTCAAGCGACTACTGATACTACTAGTATTTTCTAAAGTTGAAATATTCCTTAAATCCTTACAGCTTTGTGGCATTTGAATTTTTTCCTTTCTATCTCTCAACACACATTTTAGATGTAATACATTTTGTGTGTAATACTTGAATAATGGAGTTGCTCAGTGATTTATTAAACCAGCAGTGGTGTGTGCAGTTATTTTTGGAGACTGAGCCTTTGCTCAGGATTAGCCACTAAATTGTGAAGTGTGATTACTGGTTGATTTCACTGAATCTAAAGTTTGGTTTAAGTTAGTATTTTTGCTTTGTGAGTTCTTAATTTCTAAATTAAAACTTTAGAAATCATCGCTTACAGTAGCAGCAGTAAATACACTGTGAGGTATTGGCTCTAAAGAGATAAATTGAAACTAAATTCTCAATTGTATTTAAATTAAGGAAAGTGTGTAGCCAAAGAATGTCTCTGGTAAACTTTTGAAGCCTCAGCTCTAGGCCTGCCTGAGTGTCTATTTCAGTAAGGCCCTGTGTAACCTCTTAGCTGTGTTGCCCTGTGCCAGCTCTGCCCTCATCAGGGTATCCCTTAACCTTCTGGTAGGTGGGATTGAGGAGGCATCTCTCTTGATTATTTCTGTAATTTCTTTTTATTGCAGTTCAAGTATGGGAAAATTTCTTCCAAACACAATGGAAGTGTGAAGAAAGGTGTCATCTTTGCTACCTACTCGTCTCTGATTGGGGAAAGTCAGTCTGGTGGTAAATACAAGACCAGATTAAAGCAGCTTCTTCACTGGTGTGGGGAAGACTTTGATGGAGTTGTATCCTTTGTCTGGAGTTCAGTTGATGGCAACCAAACTGCTGTTGACCTTAAACCTTTACAGATAATCTTGTATTTGTAGGTATTGTTCTTTATTTGTGTTGGCAATCAATTGTGTGTGTGCTCTGACATTAGACTGGGAGTTTTACAGACTTTGTGCCACAAGTATTACCATCATCTTGTTGCCACACAACTCGGGTACAAGAGGAAAGCTTCTGCAAGTTTTTTCCTTAATTACAGTTCAGATTGTATTTGATGAGTGTCATAAAGCAAAGAATCTGTGTCCTGTTGGTTCATCAAAACCAACAAAGACAGGTCTGGCCGTATTGGAACTTCAGAATAAACTTCCCAAAGCCAGGGTTGTTTATGCCAGTGCCACAGGTATGTACTGCTGGGTTTGCACTCAGAGTGTCTGTGTGTTTTTGCTGGCCCTGGTACAGACTCTGTTCTTCTCCTCAGGTGCATCTGAGCCAAGAAACATGGCATATATGAACCGTCTTGGAATATGGGGCGAAGGAACTCCCTTTAGGGAATTCAGTGATTTTATTCAGGCTGTTGAAAGAAGGTAATTTTTCAAAGACCTACAGCAAGAACATGCATAGTTGTGGCTGACTGCTTTCCAGTTCCTTGTCTTCACTCACTCAGTCCTCTGCAAACATCTCCTGTCACACCAAGAAATCTCTAACTCTGGCTGCTAAATCTAGTAGAAATGTATTTTATCTTAGATTGTGAAAAATAGAATGTTGCCCTTGCTCACAGAAAACTTTGGGGGCTTTAGAAGCTTGCTGAGAAAAGAGCCCTCTTAAATGTGGGTGTTTGGAAAGGGAAACTTTGCTGCTCCCCATGAGGACAGCCAGTGTGTGCTGAGTTTGCTCAGTGTAGTTGGTAGCTCACTGTTTGCAGAAGGCCTCTAATGTTTATGCATCAGCTCAGGTGGTTTAGCAGGAGGAAATCTTGGTCTTGTGCTTATTGGCATAAGAACCCAGTTCAGAGGAACCCTCTCTGCTACTGCAAAGTACTTCATGTTTCAGAATGTGTCAATATAACTAAATGTGAGAGGTCAGAAAACACCACTGGTGCGTTCTCTGGTAGGTAAGCATGATAATATAATGTGTTTTGCCTACTTAAGAAGAATTTTGAACACTTCAGAATGCCACAGTAGGGCTTAGTAAGCATTTTGTTTACCATCTGCATGATGCATAACTTTTCTAGACTGTGCAAGTGCAGTCTCACTTCATTACTGGGTATGGATCAAATGAGCAATAATGAAATTACAGCCCCAAGCCTTATGAGTGGGAAAGCTTTGCAGGTGACTTCTGTGCTCTTAAGGTATTGCTGAAGGTGTGTTGCTGTTGAAGAGAACTGAACTCACCTACTAATTAAATAATTTTCATACCAGCATAAACCTGAACAGCTTACTACATTTTATGTTAATTATTTTAAATCTTCAGTGGAATCTATTAAATCACAATATGATTCTGTTAACATTTGGACCAACTTCATTATCCAATTAGTTTTTAAGGTGCTGTCTCCTAATGCTTCCTAGGTCATTTGGGAAAGAAATAATTGAGTTTTACCTCTTGGGATACACTTAATACTCACAAGGCAGGGATACAGTTTTATGCAAGGGCTAGATTTCAAGGCCCTGATTGGATGTGTTTAACAAAACAGTACTAATGATTTTAAAAACATATTCCTTCACATTTGTAAACATGCTGTTTTCTTTTGGATCACTTGAGGTTGTGGGTTTGGGTTTTCTTAACACATTCTTGCTCTTGAAAATTCTAATGTGGACTTCATGTGTTCCTTTATTTTAGAGGTGTTGGTGCCATGGAAATCGTTGCTATGGATATGAAGCTGAGAGGAATGTACATTGCAAGGCAGCTGAGCTTTTCAGGTGTAACTTTCAAAATCGATGAAGTTCTGCTTTCACAGGAATATGTTAAAATGTACAATAAATCTGTGAGACTGGTAAGAAACACTTTGTAATTTGCTTTCTGTGTTACATTCTGAGAGGTTGAAGTTGGTTGAAACTTGCATGCTCCTGAAATATCCTGTTAAGAGATGGGAATGGCATCTCCTTGTCTTGTTTAATGTAAAGATTTCTCCATTTAACACTTGGCAAAAGCTGTTAATTCTTGTTCTGAGTCATAGCAGTGCAGTTTTGGCTGCATCTTCCAGTACCTGCCAAATCTGCTGCCTTCCAGCAGCACTTCAGAGACTTTGGTCTCTTGCCCAAGATGAAGCTGTTCTGTTGGTCCTACTTTTGTGCTCCACTGCCTCCATTTAGGCAAAAAAAGGCAGGGGGGTTTTCCTGGGATGGTGTTTAATAATTAATTATGGGCAGCGTTCTTTGCATTCTTACCTGAATGTATTACTGTGTGTGTTTGCTTTGCTAGTAATGCAAATGTGTCTGCTTTTTATGAAGAGAGTAACTGTCTGCTGAATTTACCCACCACAGCTGGTTCCTTTTCTGTGAGCTTTGCTGCCTGAGTTTCCTTAAAAGTGCAGTTTCGTAATACTGTGAACTCTTCTGTCTGTATTTAGCTATCAAACAATGTATCTCTGAGCCTTGAAATACGACATGTAAAACCATTTCTCCTGCAGTGGGTCAGTGCTCGGGAGAGGTTCCAGCAGGCGGCCGATCTCATCGATGCAGAGCAGCGGATGAAGAAGTCCATGTGGGGCCAGTTCTGGTCAGCACACCAGAGGTTCTTCAAGTACCTTTGCATAGCATCCAAGGTGAAGAGGGTGGTGCAGCTTGCTAGGGAGGAAATCAAGAACGGCAAGGTAAGTTGATCAATACTTATTTTTAAATATTTTCTTAATTGTAAAGCTATTAGATAATTTCTTATATATAACACGAATCTTTTCAGCCATAGTAGTAACATGATTTTGTGCTTTATGGTCTTGAAGCTATTTAATAAGCAGAAATTCTGACAAAGTAAACTCACAGCTCAGTCTTGGTGACAGTGTGTCGTGCTCTTTGTCCTTCAGTGTGTTGTCATCGGCCTGCAGTCCACAGGAGAAGCGAGAACGTTGGAAGCTCTGGAGGAAGGTGGTGGTGAACTCAACGACTTTGTTTCTACAGCAAAGTAAGACTGAAGTTTTAGAACTATTCTTTGCAAAATTAATGTTCGTCCAGCTTTTCGTGTGTCTGATTTGCCCTTCTATGCGTCAAAGGTACATCAATGCACAGAAATGTGGGAATCCTTTAGTACTGATGTTCTCTACTGCAGCTGCCTCTACCTGAAATCTGGCAGTATTGCTCAGCTGAGCCATTGGTTAGTTCCTGGTTCCCCTGGCATTCCAGAATGTTTTCAGGTGTGAAAAACTTGTCCTGTTCCACTCAGACTGGGAAGAGGGCAATGCTTTGAGTGTGCATTGCATTTATACCAGGGCAGGTTACAAACCATGACTCCCCTCTTTGAGATGAGCCAGAGCCAATCCCGAGGCTGCGTTGCTGAAAATCTTAATTTGTTAAATTAATCTGTGACGTAAACAGACCAATAAAAAAAATGGCGGTAGCAATACCAAAACCAAATTGAACAACTTGTAAGTAACAGTGCTGTAAAATAAATCTCCTGCTTTTAAGGTGACAAATCCAGTAATGGGGATGATAATACTCAAAGTGCTCATGTGCACTCACAAGGAATCATTCTTCAGAGCACTCGTGCAAGCTGTTAAAATGTTACAGGTTTGTACTTTAAATGCAAATTGCACTGAAGAACCCTTTTTTCTTACACAGAGGAGTATTCCAGTCTCTTATTGAAAAGCACTTTCCAGCTCCTGACAGGAAGAAGCTGTTTAGCTTGTTGGGAATTGACTTGACTGCTCAAAGTAACAACAATTCACCCCGAGACAGCCCTTGCAAGGAGAGCAAAATAAAGAAACGAAAAGGTAATGCTTAAGTTCTTACACTAAGGCCATGGTGAAAATGGCAATTTCAGAGCTGCCTAGGAGGGAACTTTGGGAAAAATACGGGAATATCTGTACAGTCACCTATGAAAGGGCATGTATTGCAGGTCTTTTAATACTGTTATTAGGCATTGCCATTCATAGATGTTAAAGCAGCTGCTGCAGCAATATATCCTGTACAGTTGGGTACTTCTTGCTCAAAATTGGATTGATCTGTTGTGGGCCCAAAATGGCTTGCACAGACCACTTCCTGATGCAGTCACACAAATAATTGCTTTCTTTTTCTTGAGACTCAATAAAGAGAAGCCTAATACCACCTCCTTCTCAAACTAATTGTCTTCTTATGCAAAAGTAGGTGAGGATAAAAAACTTGGGAGAGAGGTCTTGCTTAAAATGTAGATTGTTTCAGACAGTTCTGTTTTTAGAAGTTCAATATTTCTCTAGCTTGTGTGCAGCAGTGGTAAAACAAACCTCCAAGTGTAGACTACAAGGTTTAAACTGACTTCTTTTTCTGCTGGGGTGATGGATTAGGTGAAGAGATAAGCAGAGAAGCCAAAAAAGCTCGCAAGAGTGGGGGCCTTGCAGGCAGCAGCTCTGATGAGAGTGAGAGCGAGTCTGATGCTTCAGACAATGAAGAGAGTGACAATGAGAGCTCCAAATTTTTGAGTTCTGGAGATGACGATGATTTCAACCCCTTCAGAGATGAATCCAGTGAAGATGATGAAGATGGTAAGACTGTTTTAAGTGTTTGATCAAGATGTATGTGCAGATAAGAAGCAGAAAGTCTTTCCTAACCGTTTCAACGAGCAACAAGTGTTTGCTAAGCATGTAGTTGAGTTTGAAACTGGAATTAGCACTAGACTGTCAATCTTCAATTAGATTTTACACACTGGAGTTCAGACTTCTGTAAGTCACTTTTTGCAGTGAGAATGTATTTTTTTCAAAGGGAAGGATGGCTGTTCAGTAAATGTTTGAAACTTTTATTTAACTTTAGATCCCTGGCTGATTAGGAAAGAGCATAAAAAAGTTAAAGAAAAGAAAAAGAAGAAAAGCATAGACCCAGATTCCATTCAAAGTGCCTTACTCGCCTCTGGTCTGGGATCCAAACGACCCAGCTGCTTCACTTCCACTGTTGGTTCCACCACCTCGAGTACCAACACATCTGGTAAGAAGTTTCTGTGATGTTGGTTCACTTTCTTAGCAGTTGGGCAATAAAATCCTAAATCTCAAAGAATCTCTCTTAAATTTCAGCAAACAGTAACACAAACAGCAGCTTTGTAACGAGTCAGGATGCTGTTGAAAGGGCCCAACAAATGAAAAAAGAACTGCTGGATAAACTGGAAAAGCTGGCTGAAGATCTTCCACCTAATACACTGGATGAGCTTATAGATGAACTGGGTGGTCCTGAAAATGTTGCAGAGGTAGGCTGCTGCTTTTTAAAGAGCTCATTTATCAGTTTTAGGCAGTAATCTCACAAGAATGAGAGTAGAGCTTGCTTTGTTGGATGGCTCTGAATTCAAGAGAAACTTGAAGATTATATTGGAGTACGGGGTAGAGCTCTGAATGGGTGAACAGTTTATTTCAGAGACTGAGAGTTTCTCCTTGGGTAGATCACACCAGTTTCTCATGCTTTATAGTACTCTATTTCTCTAACTAGCTGTAGGCAATTGAAGCTTTAGTTCATCCTCCAAGGCAGTGGAGATTAAGAACCTGTATGTGTTAATAAAAAGCCTGATTAATTATTCTCTTTTTCAGTAACTTCAGAAACATGTCTTCAAGCTGCCTGTCTGTATCAAGTAAACACATCACTGTGATTAAAAAGACCCTGTCAAAATCAGCGACAGCCTAAGCTGTCTGAGTTTATTTTTTTAGCACTGCTGGTAAATCCCATGTGAACTGTAGTGTAATACTACAGCATTTTTACATATATAGGCTTTGTCATGCTCTTGGTTCCCTGAGTTACCTCTAAATAAGTGTTCCACATAGCAGGTCATGGCATCAAACAAAAAACAAGCCAGGTTCTCTAATGTGCTTTTGCACTTGGAATAAGTTACACAAATAAACAGCAGCATCCCGTGGAGCTTCTTGTCATGGAGTAGTTTGGATATCACTCTCAGGAGCTCGTGTTCCCTTTTCTCTTGGAAGATGACAGGCCGCAAAGGCAGAGTCGTGAGCAACGATGACGGCAGCATTTCCTACGAGTCCAGATCCGAACTCGATGTGCCCGTGGAGATCCTGAACATCACAGAGAAGCAGAGGTTCATGGATGGAGATAAGGTAATCCTTAATGGGATACACTGGGCCAGGTGCCATAGTAACACTAAGCTGTTCAAGTTGTGGTGCTGCCTCTATCCCACAATGACTTGTGGGGACTCTTAAGTACTAGTTAATAAGCATTTTCTGCTCACTGCTGTGTGTTTTGTTTTTCAAATCAGTTGTTCCACTGTGCTTGAAAGGTCAAGCTGCAGTTTGGGTGACCTCAGAGGCCTGTCCTTGAGGTGTTCACCCATGTGCCAAACTGAAAGCTGGCACCTTTAAGCTGGTCTTATAGAACAACACAGGTTTAAAAGACAGTTTGTGATTTGTATCTTTGATTCATTGATCTGCATTACTGTGTACCTCTCCTTCCAAGAGAAAATAAATTGGGAAATGGGGAAAACCACTGACTTGGTATGAAAAAACTTTCAGGGAAAAGGATTGAGAAGTAATCCTGGGAAGAGTTATGGCATTTGTCCTTTACATTGCACTCTGAAAGAAAATCCTGACTGGAATAATGGTAGGATTGAAGCTGATAAAAGGAAGGGGGGGAAAAACCCTTCCTAGTGGTTCACTTGGGCCGTGCTGCCACAAGAGGGCAAATGGAGTGTCACTGTGTAGAACTTGTGTGGTCTGTTGTGACACTTGAGGGTAAGGACTTGGGTTCCTCTATGTGACTTGTGCAAAGTCTAAACATTTACATTCTTTGAAGGCAAATGCATTCAGGCACTAGAATGGCCGGATCCTCTTCCTTAGACAGCATTAGCAACAACTTTTTGTGTTGTCTGTGTTGCTGTTGGGCCAAGTCTCTGTGTTCCTGCCCTTTTCGGAAGTGCAGGCCAGTGTCCCAAAAAAACTGCCCCTGGGATGGCAAGTCTGCAGCATATACCACCTGTTTTCAGTTGCACAGAGATGTTGTTGAAAAGTAAGACAAAAAATTAATCAGCATTTCTAACTCTGATGAAAGTGAACCACACCTCTTCTCCCCTCCCTCCTCCTTGTGAGAGGAAGACCAAGTAACAGTAAAACCATTCCAGACTGATGTTTAGTAATGGTTGCAAAATGAGATGTTTTATTTAGAGACTGAAAGCTGAAGGTTGATCCTGGGTTTATTTTTCTGAATACAAGAACATTGCCATCATCTCGGAGGCTGCCAGCTCTGGGATATCGTTGCAAGCAGACCGGCGAGCCAAGAACCAGCGGCGGAGAGTTCACATGACCCTGGAGCTGCCCTGGAGTGCAGACAGGGCGATCCAGCAGTTTGGTAAATACCTCTTTTTGTATCCCTCCTTCCCCTGGCAACCTCAGTAGTACCGACTGCACTTACTGCTGACTCATGGGAGATCACACTGAGTAGGTGACCTCCTAAGGACCCCTCCAGTCTCCTTTAGCCGTGAGCAGAATCAGCTTTATCTACAGTCACAAGTAATTGTCCTGAAAGTTTTGAAAGGAACCTCACAAAGGAATCTACACTGCAGCTTTGGAGTTTTATTCGTGTACCAAGAGTTGTCACAAGTCTAGAGCATCTGTGTGCTGACTTCTGTTGGCTGTAATGCAGCAGGAACTCATTTTCAGCAGGATTAAGTTACAGCTTTTTTCCTTACTCTTAACAGTTCACAGTTTATTAGAGATTTTCCATGAAGTGGAATTCATTTAACATATGTGCTTCTACTTAATTATCCAGGAAGAACTCACAGATCCAACCAGGTGACTGCTCCAGAGTATGTGTTCCTCATTTCTGAGCTGGCAGGAGAGCAAAGATTTGCATCCATAGTTGCAAAAAGACTGGAGAGTTTGGTAAGATTGTTTCAGCATATCTGCGCTTTCATTTGAGAAACTACAACTTAGATTTCTTTTTTCTTAAAATTCTATTTAATGACAATGTTCTGTCTTAACAGGGAGCCCTCACCCATGGGGATAGAAGGGCCACAGAAACTCGAGACCTCAGCAGGTTCAATTTTGACAACAAGGTGATGGTTCTATTTCTGTTGGAAAACTGGTGCTGTGGTGCTTGTTCCACAAATGAGCTGTTGCAGAAGGATTTTTTCCATCTCATCTTTAACTGTATCACTTTCTTGTTCTGAGATAGCCAGTAAACATTCTTAATTCAGTTTGCAAAGCCATGAGGAACACAAGTGTGTGTAAATCACTTTTCTGCCCTTGCAGACAATCAAAGTCTTCACTAAGTGGTGTGTGTGTGTGTCCTTTCAGTCACAACTGAAAGACTGATGTGGCAGTTTTATTTAAAAATAGAGACTGGGCTGTTTTCTGATATTACCTTTATGCAGTGCAATTTATAACAATTCCCTTTAGTATTGCAGGGAAAAATGTTTTATTGGGAATTACTAATACTTGTTAAACTACGTGTGCTTGGTGCTCAGGCACAAACACTGGATCACACTGATAGAATAACTTTCTTTTTCTCACACAGTATGGCAGAAATGCTTTGGAAATTGTTATGAAATCCATTGTGAACTTGGACTCCCCCATGGTCTCTCCTCCTCCTGATTTTCCTGGAGACTTCTTCAAAGGCAAGATAATTCACTGGCTGCTGCAATAGCTTCCTTTTGATCCTTCTCCAGTAGGAGATTTGAACTGATCAGCTGGCACAGATGGGAATAACACCCAGGGAGAGTCTGTGCACGTTGCTTGAATGTTGAAGTTCACATATGAAATAAGATATGGGAACTCTCAATATAAGGAATGTTCTGTATCTGCTTGGCCAAAATATTAGATAGAGTTCTTTAGCTTCCTTTTCTCATTATCCATGGTAATATCTCGTCCTCATCCATGGTGCCATTGGTGGTTTTCCCTGCTTGTGCTTCCTGGAGGGACAGAAGGCAGAGTTCTGTCTTGCTTATTGATGTATTAGGTAGAAATTGCAAGTAATGGAATTGAGGGGTGTCAGTTCTGGAATGGGATCCTATTGCTAAACAAGCTGTTACCTCAGTGGGTTATTTTTAGGTGGCAAAGCAGCTCTGATTGAACTTCCTTGTCTTTCCTTCCTAGATGTCCGTCAGGGATTGATTGGTGTGGGCTTGATAAATGTGGAAGACAGATCCGGAATACTGACACTTGATAAAGGTACCTGTGTGTGCAGTGGATCCTTGGGATGCTGCTGGGAATATCCTGTCATGGCAGTGGATTCCTAGCAACAGGACTGAGCTTGTAACTATCTAAAAAGTGACTTCTTTGAAGAACTTAAGGTTTTCTTCATTGCTGAAAGAATGGATTTAAACAGTCTGAGACTCTGAGTACTGATGAGAGGTTGTTGTTGTCAAACTTAATCTTTGTTGACCCAGTACGTGTATTTATTTTTTCTTTAAGATTATAACAATATAGGGAAATTTCTGAATCGAATTCTGGGCATGGAAGTCCATCAGCAGAATGCTTTGTTCCAGTACTTCTCTGACACATTAAATGCAGTTATTCAAAATGCTAAAAAGAATGGGAGATACGACATGGGCATCTTGGGTGAGTAAATCACTTCTCAGTACTCTGGGACTTGGGTTAGAACAGAGGAACAGAATAACTCTGTGCTCTCCTTTTCAGACTTGGGCTCTGGGGATGAGAAAGTAAGGAAGGCAGATGTTAAGAAGTTTTTAACTCCTGGATATTCTACCTCTGGACATGTAGAGCTGTACACAGTAAGTTAATTCTGTACCATCTTTCTATGAACTAACAAAACTTGCATGCAAGAGGTTTGTACAACACATTCAGGTCCTCTGTGTGTTGTTTTAAAGTCTGTTCCCATTCCAATACCCCTGCATGGCTCTCTTGTAGATCAGTGTGGAGAGAGGAATGTCTTGGGATGAAGCAACAAAACTCTGGGCTGAACAGACAGGTCCAGATGATGGATTTTATTTATCACTACAGGTGAGATTCTTCTGTCTCTTGGTTTATGTTCAGGGAAGTTTAGCCTGAAAAATTTACCGTTCAGAATAATTACTGTTCAGTTTTGCAAAATACTTTGAGTCTTACAAATCAGTTTTAAATTTGTTTATAATGCTGAGTATGAAGTGCTCCTTTTTTAGCTGCTCAGGATATTTTCTGATAGAAATATGAGCCCAAAATAATAGCTTTTATTTAAACCTGCATCAAGATGCGTTCACTGTGAGGTTAATGTGGATCACTGTGTTCAAAAGGTGTATTATTATTCCTGGTTGTATTATTGCACACTCTTACTGCCCTGTAAAGAACACAGCACGGAATCACTTAGGGTACATACTGTCATCATGCTTAAATATAGGAAGTTTTTGGCTTGTCTTTCTTTTTCCAGATAAGAAATAACAAGAAAACAGCAATTCTAGTAAAAGAAGTGAATCCTAAAAAGAAGCTTTTTTTAGTATACAGACCAAATACTGGGAAACAACTCAAACTAGAAACATGTGCAGACCTGAAAAAGAAATATAAGAAGGTAACCATTAAAATTATGCTTGTTTTAAACTTTTGAAAATAAATAAGGGCTTTCTTTTTCTGGTATTTTTATTTAATTCTGGTAAATCAAAAACTAAGCTTCTTTCTCCAGAGCAGAGCTTGTCTTTGGGTCTTTTTAAGCAGCTCCACGTGGCTTTGGCATTCCTATATCAAAACTTTCTGAATATAAATAATCTGTGGTGTGGCAATACAAGGTGAGGTTCTTTAGGTCTCACAAGTGTTGAATTTGTAAAGGCTTGAGGCAAATCAGTTCAGGTGGATTATTGCAAGAGCTCTGAGGCTCCGCTGTGTGTAAGCATTTTGCTTGTCCTCTGGGATGGATAGTTGGAATTTGCAGTGTGGGGTGCTGTACCCCCCCACAGCACCACAGTGTTGGTGCTCTCCCCTCTCTCACAGCAATGACCAAATGGGTTTTATTCAGTGTAAGTGTTGATGTGTTTTCCTTTATTCCCACTCTTCCAGGTACCTTCTGAGGATGCTCTGCCACACTGGTTGGAGCAGTACAATTCCTCTGCAGACACCTGCACCCACGCCTACTGGTCAGTGTTTGTGTGCACACCAGTGCTTTCACTCAAACTGGTTCATCACTTTGTTACTCTTGTGAAATCTTTCTTGCTTAAGAGGATTTGTCCCATGACCACTCAAGTGACCCCACTTTTGAATGAAAACATGAAGCTTTGCACTTGCCATGAAGTCTAACATACGAGATGAATGCTCATGTATAAGTCACTCTCAGTAGAAGTGTAATGACCCAGGATGTGCTTGAAGTGTCTTGATCTGAACTGGTAGTGTCATCTGATAGTTAAATGTTTTTGGGGGTGGAGGGAATGTTTGTATTTCATGTAGAGATGAGGTGGCTGTGAGAAACAGCTGCCCCTGCTGCCTCTTGTGTATCTGAGCTCAGCTGTGGCTGAATTCCTGAGGAACAGCACAACTGGTTGAAGTTTCAGACTGATACTGGAGCTTCTGAAATGGCCTGATCAGATCCCACCTTTGTTCCACATACTCTCACTCTCAGCTGACCTAAATGGTGATATCTGTACATTTTGAAGAGCACTTCCCCAAGCTTTACCCTCGGAGCCCTGCAGACCCTTGGCATGTCTTACAGCCCTCTCTTGACTCTGAATATGTGTTAAATAACTTTGTCTCATTTTTAATGAAATTGGATGCTTTCTGTTTGCAGAATCCTTTTGAAAGCTTTTTTTCCCCTCTGTCTGCAGGAGAGGCAATTGCAAGAAGGCAGGCCTGGGGCTGGTGTGCGAGGTGGGGCTGCGCTGCCGCACCTACTACGTGCTGTGTGGCTCCGTGCTGAGCGTGTGGACAAAGGTGGAAGGAGTTCTGGCCTCTGTGAGTGGGACAAACGTGAAGATGCAAATAGTTCGTCTGAGGACAGAGGACGGGCAGAGGATCGTAGGTGAGTGCACTGCTGCCCCTCCAGTGCCACCTTGGAGGGGAGGGAGGTTGTAAATTAAAGTCCCATAACAGGTTCTGTACAAAGGTGTTCCCAAGAGAACAGGGTGTCTGTTGGGGAGGGGCACAAGTATAGCTCTGGACATCTGTATTTCAACGACACAATACAAATACTCTTTTGAGGCAGGTTAAAGAATGAAGAATTTATTTTTTCCAGACAGGCTTTGGGACACTTATTGTCTCGTTTCTTTTGATTTACAAGCAACAAAAGCATTACACTTGGCCTGTTCCAGCCAAGGTGAATTGAAATCATAATGGCTCCACTTTTCCGCCCCAATCTCTTGGAAAAGAATAGTAGGCCCTTGAAATAATAGTTTTCATAGTTTTTGTGCTACTGACGGTGTGTAGAATGTCTTTTCTCAGTGAACCTCTTAGTGAAGCCCTCAGAGCCTGAGCTCTCCATATGTTTTGTAAATGTGAATTTCCTGTGGATATGCAGCATCATGGCAGCTCCTCCTCTAGGAACAGTTTTCTGGATGTTGGAACTAGATTTAAACTTTCTGGGTGGAGTAAATTCTATGAGACTAGAAAGGCCAAATTAGCTGATTTCTCGTTTCGTGTGACAGTGAGGTAAGAAAATTTGTCACTGGGGCCCGAAACAGCAACTGTTTCAGGTCATGAAGCAGGAGAAAGGCTGCAGTGGCCTGAACCTCCAAGAGGCAGAACTTGTGGCTGTGCTGATTAGACTCAACACTGGAAATGCTCACTGTTGCATAAATTAAATGGTGGAATCACGAGCCTGAGGGTTTAATTGACAGGTTGTCTATGAAAGAACTGACTTGCTGCTGTTCTCAGGTTTGATCATTCCTGCAAATTGTGTGTCACCCCTCGTGAACCTCCTGTCGACGTCGGACCAGTCGCAGCAGCTGGCGGTGCAGCAGCAGCAGATCTGGCAGCAGCACCACCCCCAGAGCATCACCAACCTCGGCAATGCATAGGAGGAGGACAAGCTACAGGTGTTTGACTCTGGTGTTTGAGGAAAAGGCTGTAAAAGCATATCACTTGCATAAAAATCAGGGACAGATTCCAAAGAAATATAACTTTTTCAGTTCAGTTGTGTGCTCTCAAATACTTTGGGAATAAAGAGATCTAAAAAGGTTGGTAGAACTGAAAGCCAGCAGTTGTTTATGGTGGTGCATCTGTCTTTCCTTATGCTCTCTGTAGTGCTTCCTGTTTGCTTTTACTTTTGGCCTTTTAAGCTACAAACCACAATTTGTTTGAAAACGCTTGAAAATCCCCAAGCAGGCTTTATTTTTATCTTGTCATACAGTGCTCAGGGTTTAACGCAGTGCATCGATGCCATTGCTGTGGGAGATCTCGAATGCATGTATTGAGTATATATATAGAAAATATATATTGGGTTTTTCTCTTCAATTTGAGTTTATAAAAGCATGAAACCTAGAGACTGCACATCATGCATTCAGGTTCCTTCCCAGTTTCTGTTTGACAGTGCATGTCTTTGGAAATGGGCATGGACAGGATGAACACACGAGGCAGGAATTCAGAGAGAAACACAATCTTAGTTGTACAGCATTGGTTATTGCATTTTTATAGTGTTTATACCCAGGTGTTGCATTTTTTCTGGTTCTCTCCTGGGGGTTATATATTTGAGTCTACAACATGTTCTTTTTGTGATAAACATCTTAAATTAAAATTAGTTCATTTTTAATGTATTAATGGTATTCCTAATGTGTACTGCAAAGATGGCTGGATGCCTGTTTTCCTTAAATTGAAACATTTCCTTAATCTGAGGTGGTTATGGAAACCTAAGTGCAAATTCACTTCCATCTCGCATACAATCTTCTATTTTTTACTTCATTAACGTAATTTAATTTGTCACTTGTAAGATGAAACCTTACTTGAGCTGTAAATTAGAGAATGGGAAACACTTGAGGGTTCCGCTGTATGTGCTGTTTCTGTTACCCAGTAACTTGAATACTGTTTAATATGTTGTAAGACATTGTAGAGTTTATCTGGAGCTGTTTAAAAGAAATTGTAATGTACAAATGTGAATAGTCACTTATCTATAATATGGGTAAGTTTTGTTTTGCCTATAATAGTAGATGTTTATAAGAAAGTGAAGGACAATGTTTGTCATTTCTTGCTTGCACAGGTTGCACTATTGAAAATTTGAGATTGTATAAACCTGTCCAAAAAAACTACAAGATAATGATCTTGTAGATGTCAAATAAAAGTTATTGTACTAACAAGAAGTGGAGTCTTGTTTAGGCAATCACTGTATTCCAAAAAAAACTAACAAGTCTGTACAATTGGAATTTGACAGGACTTGGCATGTTCCAGGCTGCTCTAACCAGGCTTCTGTCTTGCAGCCCAAATCTCTCAGCTGAACTCGCTAATGAGGCAAGAACTAAACTCTGTTTTAAGCTCTGTGTGTGTTTTAAGGAAGGCTCAGCTGCCAGAGCAGGATCACTGCAGGTGTGGCACCTCCGGGAGCCACTCCAGGGTCAGAAGGTGCTTCTCTGTAAGTTCCACAGGTTGAGGCTGGAGGGTCTTTCCTTATGGAATTGTTTCTCCAGTCTGGGGCTGGAGTGTGTTCCCTTATGGAATTGTTTCTTTTGAGGCTCAGTTAACTCTGCCTGTGCTCACAGAGCCCCTGCTTGTGCCACTTCCCTCAGCTCCCAGCCTGAGCTGATCGAGGGGATGAATCCCCTGCTCGTGCCTGGGACCAGCTGGGAATACACGTGTGGAGTAAATCCTCTGCTCCCTGTTGCTGAAGCACCTGCTTGCACCCCTGTAAACCCCTGGGGTGTGCAGGTGCTGGGTGTTGGGAGCGAGGGCAGTGTGCTCTGCTGAGGGGGCTGATGGCAAACTGCAGCCCAGGGCCTGGGGGAGGATGTCCCTGTGTTCTGTACCAGGGCATGGATGTGGCATCCATTCCAGTGGCAGGGATGGAATTTTGAGGAGTGTGTTGACAGATTATAACCCAGCAGACAGGGAACCAAACTGCAGTGAGGGCAGACTGGGTGCGGGCTGCCCTGCCTCTGTCTCCCAATTGGTCTTTGGTGTAAAAACTTCTGGGATCTGAGATGGTAACAGCGTTTTAGGTCTTGATCCCTCCGTGAGATAGTTCTAGAAGTGGCAGGTTCACAATTAGTGATATTTGTTTGGTTTTGGTTTTTTTTTTTTAACCTTTTTAAAATAATGATTTAAACACATTCACTTCCTTAGGGCTCCTCTCAGCCTGGTGTGCTCACTTTGGTGGTCTGAGATGAGCAAATGCCGGATATTCCATGTATTGATAACCAAACCACACTGTTTTGTTTCAGCCTCTTAAACTTCCCATAGACTTGTGTCCCTCAGAGGGTAAAAAGGCTGGCAGTACTTCCAGGATCCTTAAGAACTGTTCCCCTTCTTCCACTTGCTCTCCTTTGCCTGCTCTCTGCTCGTTGCCACCATCACTGCCTTGGCTTTGCCACCCACTTACTAACACAGCTGCAGCCATGGCTGGGGACTGTTAAACGTCTTAAAGCAAAAAAAAAAAGGAAAAAATATCCTTCATGCTACAGCAGCATTTTCTCTCCTGACAATTCCTGCTCAGGTGGTTTGGGTGGGGGTTTTGGTGGCAGTTTGTTCCCTGCATGAGCTGCTGATACAGCTTGGGGAGAAAAGGAACATAAATAGCACTGGCTGGGGTGAGGAACAGTGAGTGGTGTCCCTTTGCAGCACAGCCACGAGACAAACATCCTCCTGGGCAGGAAAAGAGACCAATTGTCACATCATAGAAATTACCAGACAAGGATGGTCTCCATTTCCTGCCTGTGGGGTATTGATCTGCTTTGTACAAAATGAAGTACAAAATGTTTGGTACATCTGAAGTGGGTATAACATTTACAAAGGGCGGGTGTCTCTGGTAACAGGGGCAAAGCCACTTGTGAAATGGTATTAACTTCTGTACCATGGGAATTTTGGAATTGTGCTGCAGAAGGGAAAGGAACAAACTCAAATTTTGGGGTTTCTTCTCTAAACTGTCCCTTGACAGCAACTAAATTATGACTTGTTTACTAGTTTCATACTTAATGTCTGACACATTAAATCCAATTGTAACCTCCCAAAAGCCTCCTCCCACAGCAAGTGTTCCACTGTTTCCAGTGGTTTGTTGGGAACACACACCTCTCGTAAGGACTTCAAGTTCCTGGAAGATGCAAGTTGTCTACTCCACGTGTGGTATTTTCTTTGTAAATGAAGAAATCTCTGCAACCTGTAAATGCTTGTCAAGTGAATTATCCAGGGGACTTGTATTTTCCTTTTGCATTTGGAATAACTTCCCTCTGCTCCAGCGCAGTCTGTACATATATAGAGTCTGTATGTATATAGAGGTGTTAAAGGCTACTGAATATTGAATGTAAATAACTCTGTGGGTTTTTTTTTCCTTCATTCCCTTCCCAAGATGTATCCCTATTTTCTCAACCTGCCACATGGGCAGTTTGTGTGTACTTTGAAATATATATAGAGCATATATAAACCTCCCAAGGTTGTGTGTGTGCATTGGGGATGTCATGTGTTGTCATCACTTTTTTCAAAACTGTGTCCATGTTCCATGATCCTGTTGAGATGCTTTGTGGTTTTATTCTATATTTTTAGTGTGTTATGCATTTTTTGAGAGAAATGGATCCCTGATGCCTTTTAGTGACACAGTGCCTGTATCAGAGAAACAAATATTTGAGGTTTTATGGAGTTTGTTTCCTTTAGTCTTTTCAGTTCTTGAGCTTTAATCCTAGAAACATTTCCCCTTTCTCACACTCATATCTCCAGCTGAGCATTCAAGAGGCTCCTACAATTAAATTCTGCCCTGTCCTCACATGTCAAAGTGTATTACTCCATTCAGATTAAATGTGAACTGTGTCTTAAAAGTGCTCCAGAGAGGTGGGGATTTCACAGAATTACAGAATGTTAAGGGATTGGAAGGAACATTAAAGACCATCTACTCCCAACCCCCTCTGCTCCTAGACCAGGTTTTTAGTAGAGAGTTTGCTCTCATTGCTAGTATGAGCTTGGAATTTTCTGTCATGGAATTTGCCCCCATAGAGATGCTGTAACATTTTTCAGCAAAACATCTGCATACATTGAACATACTCCTTGTCATTCCATTTTAGGGTCCTCCAGACCAGCAGAAGGCACCTTATAATGATCCAAACAGCTTTTCTTTCCAACCCCTTGAATCTCCAGCACTTAACCTGGTTAATGCCACTGCTTAATTAAGCTGCCTTTATTAGTAGTTAAGAGCAAATCCACAGCATTCTCTGAATGTTAATTACAATGATCTTAAAAAGGGAGGAGAGTTTATAAAAACTGTATCGAGATTGGAAAGTATCAACTTCTTCATATTTTATGCAGAGCATGCAAATACCTTTCCTGTATCCAAAGAGTGAGTTTGGGATAAACAGACTAATCCAATCTTATATTTGTACATCATCTTATATTGACTTTTGTTCTCACTTTCCCCAAATCTGGAAAAGTGATGATGCCAAGTTCTCAGCAATAAGTGAAGATGCCCAGTCCTCAGAATTTAATTATTCATTTTCACAAAGCAGCAGACTTTGTTCTGTCAGTAAGGGAGAAATGTCTTAAGAGAGGTTTTGGTTGGCTCCTCTCCAGTATGTAAATAGTATACCTTAAAAATGCCAGCGAGGCAGCTCGTGAGCTGATGGTGTCTTCCTTTGGAAGTCCAGGTCTGGTTTGTAAATTCCTTCCAGCCTTATAAAGTGAAAAGAACTGACTGTGTCTGGTAAAATGCACAGTGACTTGCAGGGCAGGAAACAAAGATTTGTATTGGCTTAGCCAGAGAGCTAAATCTTAAACCGGGGTGCAAGTGGTTTAACTCCTGCATGAGGTCTCCCCCAAAGTCACTGGGAGGGAACACAAATGTGGGTGGGAGTGATGGAGTGGTGAAGATGTGGGAGTACAGCTGGGCTTCACAATCCCGGTGTTACCTCCCCCTGGGGGCTTTGGGAGAGGGCAGAGCTTGGGATGGGTATTTTCCCGGGACAGCTCCTGCCTGTTTTTGGGATGGGCCCCCCAGTTCTGCCATCCCCAGCCCAGGCTCCTGAGCCTCATGCACCCCATGGGCGGACTCAGCAAAGTGCTGGTGTTTCCTCCCTTCCCTGGCAGGAAGAAAGCCCATCCCAAGCCCCTGGAGAGGGGAGGATGCCCCGGCCTGCCCTGCAGCCCCTTTGGGGAGGAGGTCAGGCCTTAGTGCTCTTCCTTTGGCTTGGGCCTCCCTGTGCTTTATCCAAGCCTAGCGAGTCTTGGCCTTAGACTGCGCTGCGCCCATGAGGAGCATCTGCCAGGGCTGTAAATCCTTCACATCCGGGACTGTCCCCCCCTGTCTGTGCACACACACACTGTGGCACAGAGGGACAGCGAGGCAGCTGCCAGGCCACAGCATCTGCCGGGGGAGCTGCCTGTCCATGGCTCTGTGGGGAAAACCCACAGTGTGTCCATTCCACAGAGACCTGGGGGGAAACCACGGCCTCCTCTCTTTGCTTTGGGAAGGGAAGGAGCGGTTCGTAGGCACTGCTCCAGGGCAGGAGGCTGCTGTCATTCCTCAGGTAGATGTTTAAGCATGGTTTGATTATTTGGTTGCTAAAAATATTTGGTGTTTCCAAGCCCTGGTTCTGTGGGATCACCCAGTCCCACTGCTGCTGCTGGGAGAGAGAATCAGCAGTGCAAGAGTCTGCACCCACACAGAGCTGGACCAGCGATCCTCATGCACTGACACCGGTTTGGCAAGAGGCGTCAGGGCTCTCCCTTCTGCTCCAGGCGGTGTCCTGGGGCAGGAGCTCAGCAGGCGTGTTAGACTCAGCCTGGCAAAGCCTGTGTCTGGGCTCTGGGCTGGCTGAGGCAAGGAAGTGCTGTGCCTGGCAGTGCCACACAGAGCTGCACAGCACTGATCAGGGACCACCCGTGCCACCCACAGCACTCCAGAGACTGTGCTGCATCACTGTCTTTACCTCCAACTTTTCCTCAGTCCCCTTTCTCCCTGCTCATCTTCCCCCCCACTCTGAATTGTTGTGAAGCTCCGCATTCCTTTCCTCACAGTCATTTCCATTTTCAAGCCCTGGGCTTTGCTTTCCATTCTCTCCTCCACTTTGCTCAAATGACCAGTAAGGAAACCATTAGGGATGCTCCCATCGGGCTCCACAGTTGGTGTTGCAAGAGGCTCTGAGGGGCAGCAGTGTTTGTGCTGCTAATTATTTGTTTCAGGAACATATCACTGGTCTGGAGACACTTGGCTTGCTCTTGGAAAGTTTTTTGTGAGGCTCAGCCCCAGTGTGTGTCCCTGCACATTGTGATGTGGAGCAGGTGCCGCATGGATGACTGTTTCACAGGGGCACTGGGTGTTTGACACCAGCCTGCCTTCGGGAGTCACTTCAGGTGAGCCAGCACTCAGCTTTGCTGTGGATTCCTGCAATCCCAGACGCAGAGCAGGTTCAGGAGCTTTCCCAGACAGGGCTGGGATGAAAGCAAGTCTCCAAGGCTCCTCTGCCCCAGCCAAAGGGTGGGGTATTCCCTGCCCCGGGCCCGCAGCCGTGCTGGGGAGGCAGAGGCAGGGCCGTGCCACTGCCCAGCAGTGCCAGCTCACGCCTTGGCATGGCCTTCAAGGGCTCAGGAGTGGGAGGGAAACGAGAGTCCAGCCTGCAGGGCAGCAAGGGAGAGTCGAGGGAATCGGGCAGGGCGGAGCACTCGTTTGTCTGGAAAGATGATGAAGGGAAGCCCTGTAATGTGGGGATAACAGGATAATCCATCCCTGCAAGCAGCAGCAAGGCAGGAGGAGACCCTTGGCCCAAGCCCCCATCCTCTCCTCTCCTCTGCTCTCCTCTCTTCTCTGCTGTCCTCTCCTCTCCTCTCTCAGGACAGCTCTGTAGCTTTATTTCCCCGTTCTTACCAAGCAAAATGAAGTGGTTTCCTTTCTGCTCTTATTTTTTTTTGCTGGTTTTCATTGGAATCTGGGCTGGTTTTGATGTTGGTGCCTGGTGCTTGTTTGCCTGGCAAACTGCAAAGAGGAAAACTCTCATTAGAGAGATTCCAGGCCTGTGCTTTTGTGGCTGAGGGCTTGGAAACTTCTCATTCCTGCTCTGTGGTCCTCCAGGGAGACCTCCAGCCAGAGCAGGAGAGAACAGGCTTGCTACTCACGCTGTCTCAAAGGTAAACCCAGTGCAGCACTAAGGCCTCTTTATCTTAAACATTTTCCAGTCTCTTCTGACAGCTTTACAGGTGCTATTTGCTTTTTCCCCTCCTGCCACACGACATCCCTAAGGCAGAACATCCCCCTCGGAGATGGAATGGGCCTGGAACGGGCCCTGGAGCCACGGGGCAGCGCCCGCACGATGCGGAGCAGCTGTCGGCCTGGCAGGGCTGCTCCACTTGGCAGCCAGACAAAGGACTCAGGAGCAGGAGGAAAACAAGGCTGGGAGGGAAAGGCGCTCCAGATAATATGGCATCTGGCCTGGGAGGAACCATCTCAAAGTGGGGAGCAAGGCCAGGCTGGGAGAAAGTTTGTTTCGGAGAATTAAGGAGAAAGCCTGTCCAGAATAGGCATCCGAGCTTTGACTTGAAATTGTTGCAAGGCTGGCTGGAGATGTGGGCCAGGAACTGGGAGAGGATGATGGCCTCGGCACTCTGTATCACAGCGCCCCTCGCAGAGGGTCTCAGAGGGCTCTTTCCTGTGGAAGGGGGAGCAATCCAGAGCTTCCAGAGGGATCCTGAGGTCTGAGAAGGCACCAGAGTGGAGCTGCAGAATCTGCATTTTTATTCAGGACTGGGTGTTTCTCGTGTGTTTTGGTGAGGACGGGGCAGTGCCCAGCAAGCATCAGCCAAATCAGATCACAGAGGAGGGACACCAAGGGCTGCCGGCTTTCTCTTGGCAACAAAAAGAGCAGGAGGGAAACCTCGTGCCATCAGCAGGAAGCAGTTGTGGGGAACAGAGACAGGAATGTAAGGAGCTGCAGCAAGGTGATAAGAAAGGAGCAACAATGATGCCAAAAAAGCATAAAATGTACAATTTTCCGTCTGTGCCAGTGTCCCAGACTGCCCCAGGGGTGTGCTAGGTGTCCCTGGAGCAGGACCTGGGGAAGGTGTTCTGCTGCCTCCCTACAATTCCAGTGAGAAAGGTACTCAGCTCTGTAAAGCATCCTTCAAAATGGTATTTGTTAGAGCCACTTGCCTCTACCACTTGTGCTCTTCACAGAGGTTAAACCTGGATTCACCCAAGGCTTAAAAAGCGTTATTTTCAGCCTAGGCCTACCAGAGACTTTTCACTTCATTTTGGTTGATCACCTTAGTTTTAGCAGTTTGGAGACTTGCAGATTAAATTAGTGCTCAGAAACTTGTAGGAGCATCTGTGATTATTTCACGTATGATGCTGGATTCCCCAGAAATCTGGGGAGGAGTATTTGAATATAAACTCCCTGCAGAAAAAGGAACAAACTTCCCATCTCCCTGCCCTTGCTGCTACACGGGTCCCTGTCGTGGGGAAGGGACAGTTTGAACCTCCCCAAGTCACTCAATTCATTAAGCCTGACAACAATTAATTACATTGAAATTAATGCACAAATGTAATGTTTTACACACATCAATGGCATGCCAGGAAAGAAGAGGGTCTTGCTGTGCCACCTTTAATTCTTCTCATTGTTGATTTAACCCAAGATGATAAGGAACAAGCCTGGTTTGTGCTCTCCATTTGCAGGTCCCCAGGAGTGTTAGAGCACAGCTCTGCAATGACTAAATCACTTTTTTTCCAGATAAAAGGGGACAAATAAATTTGTTTAAAGCATGGCCCAAGGCCCCTAGCTCCGTGGCATAGCCATCCTACAACCAGCTGCCAGCACCTTCCAACACCCCACTTTGCATGTGTATTCCTTACACCCTCGCCCGAGGGACACAGCACCGACTCCGCAGAGCTTTGGGAAGGGAAAACCTCCTTCAGATCCAGAGCTCTGGATAAGCAGGGTCTGGAGGCAAACTCTGTGGAAAGACTGCCTGCTGAGTATTCCCAGTGGTTTGGGAGAGGCAGAGGTGAGGAAGTCAAACCCGGAGAGGGAACAGAAAAAATACCAAGAAAAGAAGAGAGAAGGTGAATGTTGGAGATCTCACACAACTGAGAAGAGGCAGCTGCACTTGGAAAATACATCAATGCTGAACGACAGAACTGAACGGACAGAAAACTGATTTCACATAATCAGGATTTCCCAGAATATTCTGAGTTGGGAGGGACCCACAAGGATCATCGAGTCCAACTCTGAAGTGAATGGCCCATATGGGGATTCAGACACACAACTTTGGTTCTTAGAACCACATTCTAACCAACTGAGCTCTTCCTGTCCATCCTCCCTTGCTGAAAAACAAGCACACACATTTATTTTCAAATTACCTCTTACTGTGGAGAAGGCTTGAAAATGTCACCTGCGTGATAAAATGACTCTGCTGTATTTCCTGCTCTATGAGTTGGTCACTTGGTGATGAAGAGCTGCTTTTGCTGTCAGCAAACACCAGTGAGCCGTGAGCCTGCAGAGCAGGGACCTGCCACTTGCTGCACAAGCCTGGGGCGTGTGGGCTCTGGGAGATGGAGCTGCTACACTCAGGGCAGGGTTTGCACATGCAGACCTCAACTCCAGCAGTCCCTGGAACATCAAACAAGTCAAAACCACAGGCAGGCCCTCTGAGGGAGCTCAGTTTGTGGTCACCCTGCTGAACAGTCAGCCCAGGGCATGAGCACGGCAGTGGTTTTGTTCTTGTGGCCATACCTGGTTCAGAACGGCTGAAGTGAACCCCCAGAGCACATGGCAGATGGGGAGAACTTGCAGGTACTTCCTACCCAAGCCAACTCCTGCAATGGCTGAAAAAAACCCAAGAGTAAAGTCAGTTGAAGAATAAATAGTTTCTGAGGCCAAGCAGTGAGGTTGTCGCAGGGTCTTGTGTCTATGCCACCCCTGCTCCTTGTGCCCACAGAACTGCAGAGTAAATGTCAAATAGCCAGATATTTGGGTATTCTGGATTCCTGGGTTGTCCTCTACGCTGGGTTCCTGCTCACAGAATAAATAATCCTGCTCTACAAGCCTGACCATCTCATCAAGCCTGACCCCATGGTTTGCTCCAAAGCTTGCAAAGCCTTGTGCTGAAGAAAGGATAATCTTTACAGGACTCTTTCCTTATCCTCCCTTCCCTCCTGGAATATTGTATATTTTGAAGCTGTCGTTACAGAACCCGAGCAAAACACAAGGGATCTTGTTCTTCACAGCGTTGCTCTGAGAGCAGTTTTGTAGAGTTGGTGCAAAGCCGTGAAAAACACGGCGAGCTCGGAACGCTCCCATTTCGCACTCACTTGGTGTGACTGTAAACAACCACACAGCCACGGAAAATCCCAGAGCAGCCTGCAGGACTTTGCTGCCCTTCCAGGGATTCAGCAGAAAGGCTGTTATTTACAAATCTGGAAGTGGAGCTTTAGCAGTACAAAGTTCTCACTCACTCAGCGCTGGACAGGGGGGTTTACCAGTGCAATTTTTCAGGCCTCTAAGAAGAATTACACAGTTATAGTTGTGAGCACCAGGGTAAAAATACCATCACCGAGCATGTAATTCTGTGCCTGGGGCTCTCAGGACCTGTCTCTAACAGACTGGAGCGTGGAGCAGCCGTAAGGAAGAGCCTCTAGCACTGTGGACTTCACCAGGATGGCTGGAGTCGTGCACTTGGACCAGAGATAAAACAGAGCTGGTGTTTCATCTGGTACTAGTCGGAATTTTCAGATACTCCTCTCATGCGGCGTGCAGTCACCAGAGCATGAGGCGGGGGCTTTTCACATTCTCCCTCAATTTTCCTTTATCCAGAAGAAATCACCTGATTGCTCCATGACTCCTTCCATGTCCCCGTGATGGAGACGTTACCTGCTTCCCTCTGCAGGGCCATCCACCATGGGCCCAAATCATTCTCACTTAAAAGGAATGTGCCTCGGCTTCCCAAGGAGCAGGATCAGGCTCTTGGTGTTTGCTGCCACCAGCACTAAGAGCAGAAAAAAGGCTTGGACAGACATTAATCAGCACATACAATAAAACCACCAGCTCTCGGAGTGGCCGCTGGTAGAACAAGCGTGGGGCTGATCCAGTGGGTCTCAGGCTGAGCAGTGCACCGAGGAGAGCTTGTCCAGCTCCCAAGCAGTTTTGTTGGTATAAATCTGGAGTAATTTATCAATTATACAGTGCATTCGAGATTAATTGACAGAAGGAGCAAACCTGAGTGTCTTGTAGAGAAAACGATGAGTTCTGAAGCAGCAGATGCGCGCTGGAAAGAGTCATCACTTAACCTGAAAATTAATATTTTTTTTAAAATTTTTTGTGGGGAAGTTTTGCTGCTGCTTGCAGGCAGAAAACGTGTCAACTATCAGCGAGATCCGTATTTATTTTTTTAAGCCCCTCAGAAGCCGCCGTCTCCATCAACCTCTCACTATCGAGTGGAGAGAAATAGTGGTTTGGAAAAAAAAAAAAAAAACAGGAAAAAGAGGCAGATTTTTTTCTTGGCGGCGTCTAAGGGGGGGTGAAAATGTTAAAAAAAAAAAAA
>VWZG01012117.1:90472-108433 GCA_013396735.1 Grallaria varia
CGCCTCCTCCTCCTCCTGCGGGGCTCCGGCCGCCGGCTTTCCTCCATGCTCGGCTCCCCGGGGCGGCTGATTGATCTGGATCAGGAATATTCCGGCGGCGCCTCAGCGAGGACCGCTGCTGGCGGGACGCCGCAAGTGCGGCCGCTCGCCCCGCGCCTCCTCCGCCCCGCACGGCGCTGCCCGGCCGTGGGGAGGGGGGGGGGTGGCCGCGGACCCCCGCGCTGTGCCCCTCGGGGGGCACCGGCAGCGCCTCGGGGACACCCCCGGCCCCGCTGCCCCCTCGGGGTGTCCCCGCGCCCCGGGCGGAGCAGCCCCGTCCGCTCGCCGGAGGTGTTTTGGAGATGGGGATGCGGGGCGGGCGAGCCCGCAGGAATCGCGCGATTCCCTTGTAAAACCCTCTCCTTTTTAAGAATCGCTCCCTCACGCTTGGATCTGCACTTTCCAACTTTTCCTCTCTCGAAAGTTTCCTTGCCGGCGTTAACTTTATAAAATACTTAATTTCCCCCCTCCATCCCTCGGCGTGCCCATCGCCTCCCTCCGCGGGTTCGCGGCGCCGGGGGTGCTGCCGTGCCCCGGTGCAGCCCCGGCAGAGCCGCAGCGGCGATCGCTTCGCTGCGGGATATTCGGAGGGGATCTCGCTCATTTCTGCGCCTCGGCTGCTGCTGGAAATGGAGAAGTTGCTCCTTGACTTAAAACGTATCCCCCTTCTCCCATCCCCGCAGCCCAGCCTGCACGGCTGGCATCGGACCATCCCCAGCCACAGATCGGACTGATTTTTTGCATTTATTTTTATTTTCCCCCCGAGAAAAAGTTTTGGAGACGGGTTTAGGAGGGAGGGAAACCTGCCAGGGTGATTTTTCCAGCCCCGTTAAGTGGCTGTAATGCCGGGGAGGTTGACGAGCGGCAGGGATCGCCGAGATGCACCTCTGTTCTAGCCACCGGCAGAGCCACGATCTTGTTTTCCTGCAGGGGATCGTCGGCAGGCGGTGGATGAGCCGAGGTGCCCGTGCCTCGGGCACTTCGATCCCGCTCGGTGGGGCTGCGAGCGTGTCAAGGCTCCCTGTGCCGGGGTCGTGGGTGGGGGGCACCCGGCGCTGCTCTGCGGAGGGCTCCGGGAGCAGGGGATGTGCCCAGGAGCTCTGACAAAAAGCAGAAGTGTCACCGGAGGAGGAGGGAAGAAAAAAAAAAAAAAAGAAACAAAAAAAAGCCCAGCAAGGGAAACCGTTCTCCTGTCGGCTCCCACGAGAACCTGTGCCTTGCTCTCCGGAACAACCGTAAAATTGCAGGGAAAACAAAGGTGGTATTTTGCGATGGTGGGTGAGGGGTGGGGATTAGGTCGTGCTGGGGTGGGGGGGATCGGAGTGTGGCTGCTCTGCGAGCGGGGACTGCGAAATCCCGGCTCAGACACGCCGCGCACAATGCGAGCCGAGCGGGGAAGTTTCCGTCTCCAGCCCTGTCGCTGCCGTGCCGGTGCTTTCCAGCGCTCCGGCTGCGATCGGGGCTTTAGGTTCTTTCATGCAGTTTTACCGTCCCCTTCTCCCCTCACCCTCCTTTTTGCCTCGGAACGGCAAGTTAGCAGCAGTTCGCTGTCATGCTGGAACTATTCCTGTCTAAGTTGTCCTCTCTTCTGAGTTCGGATCATCCTCAACACCCCCAGAATCTTTTCAATGAAAGAACGTCCTCCTCTGAATCCAAAATGGGCTCTCTCTTCCCTCCCTGTCTTCTGCCATTATCCTCACGCACCAGCTCTTCCTCTAGCTGGTGGTATTGCCAGCACCGTGGCCTAAGGCCAAGGGACTTAGACAAAGCAGTCCTTGCAGTTGCACATATCGCATTCAGAGTGATACGACTGCAAATGGCCCCCTCCTTTCTGGAGCTTAATTCTGATTTGGAGGAGATTGCTTCTCTATTGTGCTTAAATTAAATGCCCCCCCCAGCCAGGAGGAGAAATCCTAGGTCTGCTTCCAAACGTGGGGTGAAGGACCCCCCCGCCCCGTCCTGCGGAGGAGAGGAAAACAGGAAATCTGTCCCTTTTGGCCTGAAATCAGCCCTGCAGAAGCCTCTCTGTATGAATGCTGAATATTTTGGTCTCGGCCGACGGAGGGCTCTGGGCAGCTGTGGATCTCACAGGGATTTTCCTCTGGGAGGTAATGCTGCTTCCCTGCAGTGCAGGGCTCCTGGTGCAGGAGTATTTGGGAAGGCAGTGTCGGCTCAGCTCCCGGAGCTGTGTCCTTGCTGCAGAGCAAACTCCTTTCAAGTTTAGGCTGAGAGTGGCCACTCTGCAAAATTGTGTTTAAACTGCACATTGCTGAGATGAAGCAGTTGTGGTTGGTGGGTGACTGGGCTCTGTTCTTGCATGGGAGCATGTTTTGGGAATCCAGTCGTGGACTGAAGTCCAGAGGGAGAGGAGCTGTGTGTGGGAGCAAATACGGGGAGGAAGCCTCCGTGGGCTGTCGGCAGATCTGGGGATGACTGTGGGTGAGGAAAACGCAGCTGCTCCACAAGTGACTCAGGTTGCTGGAAGCATCCGTGTGCTGACTCCTCTGCCTTGCGCCAGGCTGAGGGAACGGGGATGCATTGCCACAGCAGAATTGGGTGCCTCTTCCTCTTCCCCATTGCCCAGGTCACTGCTGACGCTTGGCCCAGGGTGGCTGCACCAGGCTGGTGGTGTTTTGTCTGAATTACCAGTCCCCTTCCTGGAGGGTCTGTGCTCAGGGAGTCGGGCCCCTGTGTAGCACCCCAGGCTGTCAGATCCAAGCTGCCAGTGCTTGGGGAGCCCCATTTAATCTCCTGCACAAGCACCTTCTCTGCCTGGGCTGTAAAAGGTTGTTCTGGTAGGGACCTGCATTGCTGTGGCTCTACCTTCCCAGCCTCACCTGATGTCCCAGGGGAACCTGTTACCTTTTCTAACAACCACGTTTTGATTTGTTTCTAGTCTCTTCCTTATCCTACTGAATCCTAGGAAGTGCTGTTTCCTCCTCATCTATCTTGTGTTTCATTCTCTTTGACTGTTTCTCTGTAAGGGACCAGCTGCTGAGGTAGAGCATCTCCATTGATTTAAGTGGAAGAGAGACATTTACACCAGCTGTGAACCGGTCTGTAGTTTGTTTTTCCCCTTGTTTCCATGTGTTTTCTGTCCCGGTGGATATCCAGCATTCCTATTTTGTTCAGAGTATGCAAAGGAGTTTTAAGATACAGAAGCTAGCAGAAACTACTTGGGATTTTCCTTTAGTTTTATTGTCACTCTTGCAGAAAAGGCAGGTTTTGAGATAAAATCCTGTTCGTGTAGTAAAGCCTGTTGTCTGTAGGGTCTGGAAGCACAGATTCCAGCAGGCTGTGGCAAGGGAAGGAGCTGTGTCTTGGCTCCACAGGAGCAAATGCTGACCTGTCCAACAGGTGCTGCTGGGGCTGAGGACCAGCGGGGCTGTGGGTGCACCTGCCACGCCTCAAAGCAACCAGGAGCTTCTTGGGAAAAGTGCAGATTCTCACTGAGAGGTGAAACAAAACAATTCCCCAGGCTGGGGCTGTGGGTTACAACTGGAGAGACCAGTTGAATTCAGTCCTGAGAAAACGATACCAGCCCACGAGGCCAGTCCTTGTGTTATTACACTGCAGTGCAGACTTGCATGAGCACATGGCTTGCTTGTTGCCTTTTACAGAGACAGCTTCTGTTTGATATTGTTGTCCATATTGAGAGGTTGTTTTTGAAGTGGGAGTACTGGAAAGAATACTCTTTGTAGGCAGAACAGAGAGCAAAGTGTTCATGCCTTAGCAGAGGTGATAATTTCTAGGAAATACACTCCACCCCTCTGATTGGAACTGAAATTCATTGGATCCCTGATCTCTTGAAGTCCACGTGAAGTTAAAAATCAGCTGAAAAGAAGCTCACTAAATGTGTTTCAGAATTAGCAATTTTCAAGTGGACTTGTTTGGGCATTTAGAAAAATGACATTTTTGGCTTTGTCTACCTGAGTGTTTCACTTCAGAGCAATGGTGTGGTTTTCACAGTCAGCAAATCTCCATGTGTTCCCCGCCCATCACATGTTGGTTGAGTTGCAGAGTGGTTTTGGTTCATGCTAACTTGGTTCTTTTTGGATAAAAATGATCCAGAAGCTCTCCTCCAGTTGTGCGGTGCTGATGCTCCATCCCTTTTAATGGGAACACAGGGATCCAAAGCCAAGACTGGACAGCTTTAAACCATACCCCCATAGTCTGGGGAACCAGACTAAAATCTAACCTTAAGTCATACCCCCTCAGGCCAACTACATGTGGTGTACACATACCAAATCCTTTCATCTTTTGATCTGTTCCTTGTTGTGCCAAATAACTTGCTCGTATAGAAATAGCTTAGGCTAGAAAAGAAGAATGGTGAGGAGTACAAGGGACTGGCTTTTGTTTTTCTAATTAAAAAAAAGAAGATGGAGGAAGAGGAGACAAAAAACATGACCATTATCCACATGGAAAGATTAAGTAGCACAAGAGTACCAGAGGAAAGGCCCAGAGTGTGACAGATCAAAAGAGCAAGGCCTCTGGCTGTTCTGATAAAGAATGTCCTAGTTCTTGAAAACATATTTATGTGTCTGTGCACTGCGTTTTTTTAGAAGGAAATAGTTTTATTCAAAGAAAGGTCTGTTTCTTCCACAAGGGCTGCTTAAGGGAAAAATAGTGGGTGAAAATACAATTTTCGCAGCCAGTGCTATAAGGAATGTTTTGTGCAAATGAGAACAGGGTCCATTATTTAAAATTAAAAAATTTATGGGAAGCTTGGGGGAAATGGGGGCCGTCTGTTTGCACTCTGGGTTGGCAGCTCCTGTTAGAATTCTGTGTGTGGCTTGGCTGTGCAGTGGGTCTGCTTGTGTAGACATGCATGTGGTGTCCCGTGGATGGCAAGGAGCTCTTGTTGAACTTACACCAAAGTGCGTGGAGGGCTCAGGAATAAAATATTCCTGTAGTCAGCCAAAACTCTACAGCTGTGCTGAGATCTGCACTGCAGAAATGGCTGTGCTGGTTGAGGCTCTTACCTCTCCCCTGGTGCCCGAGGATGCCTCGCAGTGTGCATCGTCAGAGCAGATTATAGGAACATTTCTCATGTGTTGCAAAGTTGTCCAGTTTAAGACAGACCAGTTTATATCCTCTCGGTTAAACTATTCCAGCCTCGTTGTCTTGTACCCCCATGGGGTCAGGAGTCCAGCTGCCATCACCCGAAGCACATACGAAGTCCCCCAGGTGTGTGGCAGAGGCAGTGACCCCCAGCACTGGGCTATACGGGATTGATGACCGTGAGCCAACGAAATGGCAACAGCCTTGATGTTGCAAACAACCTCAGCTTGAAGGGTCTGTGAAATACAGGGCGACGTGTTGAGATGGCACAGACTCTGCCATGTACCTTGGATAGACTCCAGGCTGCAGGTATCTCTTCTTACACGCTGTCATCTTCATGTGTAGGAAGAGTCTGTAAAATGACAGTTTGCCTTTGCAGTTTTGTAGGACCTTACGAAGTACAGGGTGGCAGAGAAACACAATCCGGTGGGATTGGCCCTTGGCTTGTCCCAGTCAGTTCCATATGAGTAACTCCGTGAGCTGGGTAACTATTCCTGGTTTTCCCTTGCTGTCTGTCAAACAGGGTGGCATCTGAGCTGTGTAGGTGCACCTGAGGGAAGTGGACCAGGTGAGCATATCCTGGTGTTCCTGCTGCTTCCTGACAGAGTGCTCAGCAGGCTGCCTTCCCAGTTATTTTTCTGGCAAGCTGCAGTAAGAGAATTAGGAATTAAAACTTGGGTCAGCAAATCGGTCATCCTTGCTCAGGCTTAGAGGAGCTGAAGGGATCCCTATAAACCTATCAGGAATTAGTGACAAGGTTCCTGGTCAGTGGGAGTTTAGGTAAACAAAGATTGATTCGAGATCCTTTGTCTCTCAGGGTGTTAATTTGGGCTCAGAGAGACTGCTGGAAGGAAGAGATTTTGATACCAAAATCTCATTTCTGTTTGCTGTACCTCCCCTCAATTAATAAAGATTAATATTGGTTAACAAGAAAATCACTATATTTTTCTGGGGAAAAATGCTTGTGGCAGTCTTCTGCTTGAATAGAGAAATAAAAGACGTTGTTGGTACAAGAATAAATGAGGGTTTGTGTACATTTAATTAGGAAAGTGGAGGGAGGAAAGTGTGTGTATTAATTTAGGTTTTAAACAACAGCGAGCACTAAGACAATTAGGGATGTGATGCAGGGTGTCAGTGAAATTCAGTACCAAGCACACTCCCTTTTCGGTTCTGTCAGTTCTTAACTGGCTCCATTGTCATTTTAACGTGAGAGAGCAAACCTCGATTTAGATCCCCCCTCCTTTTTTTCTCTCCAGCGAATACCTAATCATCACACTGATTTTTGACTGGGTATTGACTGTGAGACTTCCTGGCCTAATTTTTCTTTCTAACTATAATAGCAATATCTGGTGATTTTTTTGTTGTTGTTGTTTAATCCGAGATATACAAGGTGTTCAGACATGCAGCTGAATTTTAGGTTAATTGAGTAATAGTCAAGACCCAGGGCTTCTCCTCGAGGTTAACATACAAAGTGATGGGTCAGAAAGCTCAAGGTCTCTTACCCTGCGAGATACTAATACCCCTCCCCCCCCAATTAATTTCATTTTCATGATCGCATCATCTTCCATTGAGGTGAAATCAAGGATTTTTCATTCCCCCCCCTCCAGCCGAGTTTGACTGGCACAACTTCTGACACGGCTGTGTGGAGGCTGGTGCTGCGGCCAAGCCAAATCCTCTCCTTTGTTCTCAGGGCCTGCTGCTGCTGCTGATAAAGTGGTCGGCGCATGGCATTATGTCTTATTACATTTTTGATGCAGACTGCAAAGAAACGGGTAAACTCACCATGGTTACCACGCTCTGTCACTTGGCAGGGCACGGCGCACTCCGCGATGGCCTCTAGTGTCTGCGGCGCAGCTCTGCACGGCACAGCCCCGCTGCGGGGCTGCTCCTGGGCCCCCACCGGGGGCACGGCCAGCCCCGGCCCCGGCTCCCTGCTCAGCCTCCCGCGTGCCTCTTTGGTTTTGTCCCTCCGTGTTGGCTGGCTCAGTGCTTGATTCAGGCTCCGGTGCTGAGACCAGCCCGGCTTCCACATCCCTGACACTTCCTTGGGCAGCCCCTGATCTGTGACACTTCCTTGGGCAGCCCCTGGATCCTTGGGCAGCCCCTGATCTGTGACACTTCCTTGGGCAGCCCCTGGATCCCTGGGCAGCCCCTGGATCCTTGGGCAGCCCCTGGATCCCTGGGCAGCCCCTGGATCCTTGGGCAGCCCCTGGATCCTTGGGCAGCCCCTGGATCTTTGGGCAGCCCCTGGATTCTTGGGCAGCCCCTGGATTCTTGGGCAGCCCCTGGATCCTTGGGCAGCCCCTGATCTGTGACACTTCCTTGGGCAGCCCCTGCATCCTTGGGTAGCTCCTGATCTGTGACACTTCCTTGGGCAGCTCCTGATCTGTGACACTTCCTTGGGCAGCCCCTGGATCCACTCGCTGCTTCATTGTGGCGTGTCACATTTCTAGCAGAGTTTCTCTCTAACCCACGCTTACCCTGCTGTGTTGTGTCCTACAGACCAAACTCATGTCATCTGAAACAGTCACTAAATTATCTGGACAATGTTATCATAAAGTCATGGAGTAGGCTGAGTTGGATCCATTGGGATCACTGAGTCCAACACAGGCAGCCTCCCAGCTCAGCTTCCACCCTGTTTCACAGGCAGCAAAGGAAAACCAGGAATAGTCACAGAGCTCACCCCCAGCATCCCCCCGTGTGCCTGAGAGCGTTGCCCAAACGCTTGTTGAGTTCAAACAGCCCTGGTGCTGTGACCACTGCCCTGGGGAGCCTGTTCCAGTGCTGAGCCACCCTCTGGGGGAAAAACCTTTTCCTGATACCATCAACCAATATGTTATCATTAACCAATACGGGATCAATAAATGGCTCTTTGTTTTGCATGGGCTGCAGCTCGGCTTTGCTTGGTGGGATTCCTGAGCCTGGTCATTGGAGTCCTTGCCTTCTTCTGAACCAGTCTAGAGCTCCCAGGTCTTGGATGTGGCTGCTTCCAACAGCAGTTTGGGAACAAGTCTTTGCAGGATGGGCCTTTTGTTTTACTGTACACGAGGAAAAATCGCTTAAGCTTTTCTCTGCTTAATTGAGGTAATTAAACCTCCTTACCTTGCAGCACAAGGGGCTCATTAATGTTTTTGAAGCATTTTGAAGTCCTAGGAAGAAAGATGCGGTTTGCTGTTGGGCCATGCTTGGGAACTGCTGAAGTTCAGTCATCAGGACTTGAAATACGAGTTGCACACACAGATCTTGCAGTGGTGTGTGTATTGAGCTGATAATGTGGAGAACTGAGAGAGTGGCTGCCAGCTGTGGTGTTCCTTCGCAGTGCCCTACTCTGGGGCTGTGGTGTTTAGTTTTTTAGGGGGTTTACTGTGCTTTAGCAAAATCAGCTCCACGTGAAACCTCAGGAATGAAAATGCAGGTTTGTAATGCCATAGAATTTAGAATTTTCTCTTGGTTAAAGACAGAAACCTTGCTTCTTTAGGGTGACTTAGTGACCAGCCCAACTTGCCTTTTTTTGGGGGGGAGGGGGTCATTTCACATCTGGTTAACAGTGAAAATTAGGAACACTCTCTCTTCTCGTTATGAAGAAAACACTCAGTGATATCCTGCGACAATTCTGAAGCGGAAAGAGACTTCCCAGCTGAGGACAAGAGTCTGTTCTATTGTGATCAGAGCTTTTTACAGAGTAACTGCTGGCCCTTTCTTTTTGTAGCAAGAGGAAAATCACTTGCAACTTTAAAACAAAGCTAGAGATTTACATAGTACTGAGCCCCAGTGACTTTTAGCATCAATTTAATTTAGATTTAAATGAAGGCTGGTAAATGAGATCTGTTCCTCTTATGAAAGACAGTTGGGAATTTTCAACAAAGGAGTTTGTAAAGGGGGGAGATTTTTCCAGACAGCAGGCAGTCTGTGTCTGTGCCTACAGGCAAAGGCAGCAGCGTCCATGGATGCAAGGGCACTGGAACTGCAGGAGGAAGAAGTTCAGTGCTGTGGTGCTCCCTTGCTTCTGAGTGTAGGTCCGTGACCAGCAGGCCCTCCAGCACAATTGTGATGTGGGCAGCATAATTAAGCCCCCTAAGAAAAACCTCGAAGTTGTTTCTCAAACCCAAATTCTTCCCGTTTGCAGGGCAAGGGGGAGGAAGTGTTTTGATTGTCAGTGTCTGTTTCTGGAACTCCTGACTCAAAACTCATTAGATGTGAATATAATCTATTATAACGTTACAAGAAGTAACCCAAAGTGATGATATTTTCCCTTTGATTTACTTATATAGCACAGTTTGACTGGTTTGATACCACACAATGATGGCAGCACTCCTCGGCTCCAGTGTCACACAATGAGCAGCAGATACACCTCAACTGTCTGTTCCCTGGGAATGGTTTTGGCACTGGCTGAAAATAGTACTCAGGGTAACTTACTTCGACCATGTGATGACACTTTGAGTTGCAAAATTACTTTCAGATAACTTGCGCTGAAAAAGTAAAAATAGCACAGCACATCAGACTCATCTGTGTGGAATGTATATATGCAAAAATAGGGCTCCTTAATATTTACAGTTTGTCTGGGCAGAACAAGCTGTCATGCTACACTCAGCTTCACTTCTAGGCAAACAATTTGCACTGATACTGTTGTAGGTTGTGCTGTTTCCGAGTGTGCAGCGAACATTAGAGAGGCATTAATTTAACCATTCTCCTCCTAGCAGTGACACTCAGAAACGTCATTAGCGATCATAGACAAAGGTGAGAGGTCACAGCTTTAGAAACAAGTGATTAAAACACGTCCCAACGTAACAGACTAATTAATCTTTAGATAATAACAGATTTTTTTCTCTTTTCTCTCTACAGCTGGGAGTGTTCACTCTCCCTCCACAAGCATGGCAACATCTGCACAATACAGACAGCTCATAAATGACTATGGACCCCCATCTCTAGGATATACGCAAGGGATGCAGGTACAGCTCTGCTTATTTTCCTTTAATCAGATCACTGACTCCATGTTTGCACAGTAGCACGGATTGTGGCCTGTAACCTGAGGTGTTCCTCCCTCCCACCAAGGTTTGAAATCAAACCCAAATGGCAGCACTGCTTCCTCACACATGTCTGGGGATCAAATTAGACTACGCAGAGTGCCGAGGGAGGTTGTTACTAATTAACTGTTAGTCCCATCCAGTCTGAGTCACAGAGAAACGTCTTGAATTATGTTCTGATGGGAAGGGCTCTGACATATTTTGAAGTTATCAGTTAAAAAATGAGTATTTCTATACAGTTTTGTTTCATCTGCTTCTCACTCTGTCTGCCTTGCTAACTTCTCCACAAAATATACACCTGAACACTGAAAAAGCAGGAACAGGGGTAAATAAGCAGTTCCCAGTTTGCTGTTTGTATAGGACTGTTTTAACTTCTGTTTCACCTAAAGTCCATGTTTTGCAGCTGCCTCTTCCCAGTTGATCCTGATTTTTGAGGGGCATTGTGTCCAACTATGGCAGCAATTCCAAAACGAAAATCACATTTGTATAATAAACCTGAAATTTTATTCTTTTAAGAAGTGGCATCCAGGGCTGTTTCTGGTCTTCCATGAACTTCCAGTTGCTGTTTGTTGTAATTGGTTTGTTCTTACAGTATTTGATTGAGATTAATCTACTTTTTCCTACAGGGTACCAGCAGCAGTCAAGTACCACAGAGCAAATACGCAGAACTTCTAGCTATCATAGAAGAATTAGGAAAAGAGATTAGACCCACGTATGCTGGGAGTAAAAGTGCTATGGAGAGGCTAAAAAGAGGTAACTTTTAAACTTATTTAAAACAGTAATCCTGTCCCATACCCTTTGGGCACTGACTGCTTGTGTCCAGCTTTGTGGCAACTGTGCCCTTTGAAAGGAGACAGCCTGAGCTCCTCACGGGAGTATTAACCAGCAGCTGAAACCTTGGGATGGTCTGTCCCTGCTGTACTTGAAAAGATAAACAATCACAAAATGTGTTTCATATGCACACAGGGAGTTTCAGTGAATAATTCAAACCCTATTGTAGAACTCTTAATGGATCCCTTCCTTCATGCTCCTGGAGACTTCCTTGCCCCCTCAATTCCCTTTTCTCCCCAGTCTCCAAACAGCATAGCCAAGCCTTGTTTATATCTCATACACATCTCCCATCTACTTGGCCCAGGAATCTTTACTGAAGTGCATTTTGCCTAAAGAAATACATCGTGGTAATTCACACTGGGGCTGGTGGAGAGAAGAGCTACAAAAAAACCCCAAAAAAGGTGTCAGGGACGGCTGTTCAGAGTGAGATGTTGAACATAAACTGCTGTCAAGTGGATGTGATGTCATTAAGAGTCCACTAGAAAGGGACAGGGAAGCTTTTAGGGCTGGCTGATGAGTCTCTGTGGCTTTGCTGTGTCAGCTAAAAGGGGTAATAAATGCCCTTTCCTTGCAGTGTAAAAGAAACCCCAGCATGCCCCACTGGTGACATCAGCCTGACATTGTCCCCTGCAGGGGACATGCAGGGATATTTCTGAAGGAGCAGTGGGACATTCCACTGCAGCAGCTGCTGAAATGACCCTGAAAGGCCACGGACAACAGTTGTGAGGACAGTTCAGTCCCTTGCCAGTGTAATGTGGTTACCTTTTCCTCCCTTCCCGTGGTCCTGGTGCTGAGATTGGCTCATGCATTTGACCCGGAATGGAAATGTTATTGTAACAGACTAACTTCACCACCTTGCAAATCCTCTTTACATTTACCCAAGACTACAAAGCTTTATTTAAGGCTCAACCATTATGGGAGAGTAATATATCTGCCGTGACATGCAATAAAATGACTAGTAGCTGTTCTGGGAAAGGATGCAATAAAGTCTGCTGATGAGTGGTAAGTGGAATCTGGCCCAGCTAAAATCAATGTTGCTGGAGTCTCTCTTTATTGCATTGCCTGAGTCAGTATTAATAGATCATGAATGGCAATAGGCTAATGGGGACAGCTTGAGAGAGACCGGGAGAGATGCAGACATCTCTGAACTCGATGGTTCAGTTTGGGGAGGAAAGTTTGTTTTGCTGCTGCTTAAGCAAGTATTTACTTTGTTGGCTAATGCAGGTTTAAGATCCAGTGCTGCCACTGTGACTTGCCAGTGTTGCAAAGAATCCCAAAAAAATACTTTTTGCTGCCATCTTTTGGTCACAAACGTACCTCTCTTTCCATTTTGGGAGCCTGATGGCTGAAGGAGCATGTGCAAGTGTGAGAGCAGAAGTGACTGGGGTAGCCACGTGACTGCCACCTCCATGGCCATGGAGCTTATTCCTGAATAAAGTCCCTGTCCCCAGCTCCACCTGCCCCCAAGCACTGCGGCTACTGACCTCTAAAACTGGCCAAATTCCCAGCGTTCTACATTATTCAGAGTAGTTCTGCTGCATAAACTGGGCGTCCTGCCACCCTGTCCAGGTCTAACTCACTGCTGGGAGTGGGGGTTTCTGCATCCCACAGCTGCAGCTTTACTTGCCTGTGGCAGTTTAACCCTCTGCAAAGCCTTGCACTCCTCAAGTCCCACGTGAGTCCTCCTTGGATGCAAAGGCAGGTGCTGTGACGTGGGCTAGCAGCCTTCTGGAAACAGAAGCCATTATCTCTAGAGATTAAACCCCACCTATTGTCTTGCTGCCCTTTCTCCACCGTGTTAAGGAGCATGATTGAGCAGAGAAATCACCTTCTATCTTGCCCTGTCAGCAAAATACAACCTCCTTTGTTGTAGAACAACCTGTCCATCTCTCATTTTAAAATCCATCTCAAGATCTGTTCTTTCAGCAACTCTGTGAACAGGAATCTATGTTTAGTTCCAGGATTAGGAAGCAAGGTCCAGATTGCTGGAACTTCGAGGCAATAGGACTTGGTAGTGGAAAATTCCACATTGTCTCTCAGATGAGAGTAGATCCAGCAGCATGTAAAGTGGTGATGATTTCCACTGGGAGCTGAGCCAGTGTTAGGAGGTAACTTTTTGCACACACCATAAAAAAATCCAAGACAAACACTTGTCTTTAAGCAGCATTGTGATGGCTTGGATTTTGATGCATCCTCAAAGAGAATTATCCCAAAGGCACTAAGACCTTCAGAGGTCTACACTGACTCCCCAAATAACTTCCTAATTTGTGCCACTCCACTGTAGCAAAATAAGTCACTGGTAGGTGAGATGTTTTTTTTTTCTTCAAGTCTTTGATTTTAAGTAGGCCCACACTGCACATGAAGATCTGCCTGTCAGTGCAGACCTACAGATCTCACTGTGCTCTGCTTTAGTCCATTTTCAGTTTATAATGCAAGTTTGGGAAAGCAAACTTGTTTAGGAGCAGCTGATGTTCAGGGCACGAGGGCTCTCTCCCTTTCCTGAGGCCTGCTCTGGTAGCCTTGGCAACTTGGGACAGAAATACATAAACCTTTCTGTGAGCTGTCAATGCAAGTGTGACCTGAATGGGATGATTTAAAACATGTCCAATTCTTTTGCAGGCATTATTCATGCCAGAGGATTAGTTCGGGAATGCCTGGCTGAGACGGAACGAAATGCACGATCTTAGCCCACTAATTCAGCTGCAAGATTTTCCATCTCTTCATGAAGAAAAAGTAACACTTATTCCTTTTGACTCTTGAAACATTCAGACAAATTCCTTTATTTTGAATGTTTTACGTTTCCTGTTTTGCCCTTGAAAAAATGTATAGTTAAGAATGAAAAACGAAAACTGAGGATTTTTCAGCTTACTGAGGGTTTGCATTTTGTAAAGACGTTAAAACTCCCTAAAATGTTTCTAAAACAGGAAAGTGAAGTGCATGCAGAGGAATGCTCTTTCTCTCCCAGGCTATATTTCAGTTCTCTCCTTATCCAGCCACAGGCTCATCCTGTTTTTTTCCTTTGACTATATTCACTTACCCCCAAACTGTCAATCTTTCAAAGTTTGACATAAGCTCTGAGGATTTTTTTAATAAATGCAGAATAGCATGCTGTACCTAGTAGTTCTGCTAAGTCACAATTTGTCATACAGCATAGACCCTGCTTAGAAATGACCTCCCCTTTCTCTTATTTTTCCTTTTTTGTTCATTTTGCATAAACATTTGCATGACTGTTAGTGCTTTGAAGTCCATTTAAAGTGCATGAGCTATATGGAAAATAGGGAAACCTATTAAATAATAACAAGGTCCTGGAAAGCTAATACCTACATTAAGGCTGGAGATTTCAGTTAAAAGTTTGCCAAAAAAAAAGGAAAATTCTGGATAAATTACTAAAACTGTTATTTGCATCTTTGTATGTATTTATTACTTGACGTAATAAAGCTTATTTTCATTAACAGTTTGTATTAAAACTCTGTACAGTCACTTTAATCAGATTCACTCTCCAGGAACAAGAGGTGGGAACAGATAAAAATGTAACCTTCGTGCAGGAGTTCAGGAAAGGACAAACGAAGGGGCTGCAGGGCCCTGCTGGCTCTCCATCCATGGCACAGCTGGGATGCAGTCAGAAGGAGGACGTGGAGCTCCAGCAGTCTCTGTTGCCTTCAAAATCCATACTCTGCCTTTGGGTCTTTGGTGGAGGCCAAACCTTGGTGGCAGCTGGTGAGGGTGCTGTCCAAAAAGCAAAGAGGTGTTCTGGTTAATCAGCTGGGAGTTTTGAACAGGATAAAACCAGGGAATTGTACTTCAGGAGTGATGTCAGAGTAGGTGACAAAGGAAACGCAGCTTCATTTGTTGGTAGAAAACGGGAAACTCAAAATGAGTGAAGAGACCAACATGCCCAAGCTGCAGCATGGCATAAACATAAGAAATTACTCTAATTCACTACTATAAAATCAAAAAAACCCTAAATCATAAGGAAGAACAAAATACAGTATTAAGAGCAAAGTTAATTAAGAATTAATTAATTCAGAGCTTGGATGAACTGGACTCTGTTGCCTTGGGAGACAGCTTCCAACACAGGTTCTTCTTTATCTGTAATGACCCAGGTTTACCTCTGAACTGAAAGGCCACGACTGCCCAGCCCTCACTTGCAGGGGGACCTTCCTTCCTTCCTGCACCCAGTGCTCAGCACCACTGCAGACAGAGCAGGACAGAGCTTTTGTGCAGGTGGTTCTGTGGTCTGAAGGAGGCAACCAGTGACTGGTCAGTCCACACCAAAACAACCAGCATCTAAACCTGCTTTAAAAAGGATTTATGTCACTGGAGACATTGCCTGAGTAAGGCTGGGGAGTGAGAACCTTCAGTGCTGTTTTCCTCATGTGCTGGAGCTCCTGTGGAACATCCCAAAGTGTCACCTGGGCAGAAGGAAATCCGTTGAAATTTTTTTGTCTCTCTTAACAACAGTGGCAAGTTTATAGTTCCTTTTTAACAAGGATTCTTTTATCTTCTGAGCTTGGCAGAAAACCTGCTTGCTGTGTGTGATGACTGAGATGAGGGCAGCCCGAAGCAGGACTTTGCAGCACCAGCAGGTCAGCACTGGGTGTTTCAGCTGTGCTTTTGAAGCCTCACATCATGTTAGTCTGAAAAGTGTTTTCAGGTCTAATAACAAACACTTCCCTTACCCTACATGGGCAAGTTAGTATTTCACATGTTTAATTCTTATCCAATTGCTGCATCTCTTTAAAAAGCTTCTTCCTTTCCAGGTTTTCCTTTGCTCTTCTTTTTTTCTCCTGCTTCTTCTTCTCTGATGCTTTTTTCTCTTTAAAAACATCACTGTCTTCACCTTTGTAGAAAAGATCAACCTTTTCCTGCAGGATTTCTCTGGCAATCTTTCTGTTCTTTTCCACTGATCTTGTTTGATGACACTGAAGAAACACAATAGGACATTTTTACTGGAACTTTAACTTCTTTATTCTTAAAGAATCTCCCCTCCTCCCCAAGCCAAGAGCATCCTATCCTACCAGTAACAGCTGGAACTTTTATATCCAGATGATACATTTTAATAATTATTTGCTGGTGTAACTTGTCAAACTGGCTTTTGCATTAATCTTTAATGCTTCACTTTACCTTGGAAAGCTGCTTGAGTTTAACTGAACTGTGTCTTCCCCTTGTGACAGGAAGCCAAGATTAATTTCAAGGTATTAATGCAAAAGAAGTAGGTAAGGGAAATGCTTAAAAAGAGTGTGATCAGCTTGTTAAGGAGATTGTCACTCCCACGAGGGACAGGAGTGTGACAGATACAACGAAGATCCATTTAACTGAAAACTACAAAGCAGTAAATTTGTGGAAGGCAGGAAGATCAGCTCTGCCCTACTGACAGCCAAAGCTGCTTCTTGCTGAGACTCTTTAACCAGAAATATAAACTTCCTCTCTGAAAGGAGACCTGGAAGTCACGATGCAATCTGTGACTTAATGAAAGAGAAATCATTACCTTCACTACAATCCCAGATGGAATGTGCTTCAGCACCACACAGTTGTTTGTCTTATTTGTGGCTTGACCACCCGGGCCATCACCTCTCACAAACTGCTCTTCCAGCTCTGCCTCACTGAGGCCCAGGAGATTCCGGGAGTTCCTCCTTCCCGCTGCCTGGAGCAAGGGAATGCTGGGCAGGGAAAGCTGCTGCTTCCTCCAAATCCACGGGCTCCATGCTGGGAATTCCCTCAGGAAGGACGTCAGGTGGAATAAACCTGGCACATTCATACAGGAACAGGGATGGGCTTCTCCAGGATGAAACCTGGAATGGAGGGTGGAGGTTACTGGGAGACTCCTTGTTTTCAGCTAATCCAGTTCAGCTGCACATCTCAGGCAATATTTTCATAACCAGACCCGTTTTCAAGGACATCAGAACTGTTTCACAGGCATTTGCCTTGAAATATTTGCCACTCTGGATGGAATTTTGGTTCTCAGTGTAATGAAGGTTCTTAAAATAGTCAGGGTTGTTATTTTTGAAAGGGATCTGGAAAACTGCAAATAAATGAGGAGTTCTACCAACACTTGGGAAATACTAAAGATATGGAAAAATTAAAGAGAGAGGAGTTATTTCTACTCTGGAGCCTGAACGTCCTCCCTGGGAACCTGCCTTGTCCCAGGTCAAGTTAGGACCAAAGGCACGAAAGTGGTGCTGGGACTGTGCACTGTCCTCCTCGATAACGAGGGATGGCAGGTCCTGCTGCTGGCAAATGTCGCTCTGCAACAAGGCATTAAAGAATCGACCGAAGCAGCACGTGCTGGGATGCTCAAAGTATTTTATTTGAATCAAAATGAAATACTTCAGCACGTGAAGAGATGCCACTTGGCAATAAATATCCACACAAAGTTGAACACAACTTGAAATATTTAAATCATAATAATTTAAAGCAGACCTTCATTGGCAGCCAATAAAGAAGTTGGTAACTTTTTAAATGAAAAATACAAGGAAAAAAAAACCGAGAATGAGCCTTTATTTAGGAGGTTTCACAGGGGTCTGCCCGTTTTGAAGCCAGGACTGACAGCTCTGCATAGCCAGGGTTAAAAGCCCGCGATCTCTCTCGGCCTGTTCCTGCTGTTGGATCCCACAGCTGGAAAACAGGAGAAAATACAGAAATCCCCGGGAATTCACTCACCCCCTCCGGGCCCGCCGCGCCCGAAATGCGCATGCGCACACCACAGGAGAGGGCGTCATCGCCGGAATGATTGGCACGGAAGACAGCCAATCGCTGCGCGCTGGGGGCGGAACTTACGAGCCCCTTCCATTACCCCAACCAATGGGGCTCCTCGGGAAACGGCGCGGCCGCGCGCGCCAAATCCGCCCCCCGCCTCCTTGCGGCGGCGCGCAGGCCCCGCGGCGGAGCCAATCAGCGCGCGAGGCGCGGGCCGGCGCGCGCTCGAGGCGGCCAATCAGCGCGCCGCGCTCCCTCCGGAGCGCCTTCAGCGCCCCCCCCTCCCTCCACACCCCCCCCCCCCCCCCCC
>VWZG01012117.1:108473-136597 GCA_013396735.1 Grallaria varia
GGGACGGGTCCGTGAGGGGCGGTGGGGAGCGGGAGGTCGCCGGAGCGGGGACGCGGGGCAGGTCCGGGGCACGGCGGGAGCGGCACACGGGACACGCACGGGGCACGGGCTGAAGGGAGGCGGCCCCGAGGGCGTGGACGTGGCGAGAGGGGTCCCCGTGGGGGCCGAGCCACTGGGGCCGCGCGCGGTTTCTGAGGGTCCCGGGGCAGTTTCTGAGGGTCCCGGGGCAGGTCCTGAGGGTGCCGGGGTGCTGCAGCCCAGGGGCTCCTTGTCCCTTCGCGGGGTCCCGCAGGAGGTCCCTGTGGCGACGGGGCCTGTCAGCCGTGAGGGACCCGCGTCTGGCTCAGGGGGCGATGCGGAACCTCCCGGCTTTTGCGGCCGTGCTGTCCCCGGCGCTGGTATTTCAGAGTTAAAACAGCTCGGGACTTGTTTTATTTTCCCAGCCTGGCCCTGTAAGCAGCGGCGTGGCGGTGTGAGGGCCGTGCTGTGCCGCGGGATCGGGGGATGGCGGCTCGGCGCTCCCGCAGCCCCGTTACAGCTCGCGAAATATTTTTTTTTTTTTTTTATTGCGAACAGACTCGTAATGAGGTTATGAAACGAGGCTGTGTCACAGCTAAGTCCCACCCATTGCTGTGCTGCTGAGATAGGCCCGTGGTTCCATCCGAGGGGGGACCGGTCTCCATCCAGCTGCTCCAGACGCGCTGCCAGCCTCAGCTTTAGCTGCCAGGTCTGGTAACCTCCAAGTTTGCCAGACTTCTGACCGCTAGGAAAAGAAGAAAGGCTTCGTTTTTTTCCTTCTCCCTTCCTTTATCCCAAGAAGCTCTGCCAAAGGGATATGTGTGTCTGTGATAACTTCCTTCCAGTTCTGGTGTTTTCAGCCCTACCCAGAGGAGATGGTGTGAGTGAGTACCTGCAAAACATTTCTGCTGAAGCCAAACAGGCTCCAGGAAAACAGGGGAAAATTGGACCATTGCCCATCAGTTTCCTTCTGGGGGAAATAATTTATACTTCTGAAACTGTCTATTAGAGATACATGTCTATGCACTTACAAATTATGCAAACATGAGTCTGTAAAACCCATCAGCATGCCTTTGTGCGCCCTGTAAGGAGGAATGGCTGTGCTTTGGAGGTGTTGTGCTTCTTTAAGGCAGCAGGAATTTATTCTTGGCAATATCACAGATTACCAGGATATTTCCTAATATCTCTTTTTGCTCTCCATCTGTGAAATGGTCATAAGGTTTTTCTTCAGTGTTAGAACATGGAATGAATTCACTAGGGTGCAGAACATGCTGAAATAAGCACTATATAAGAACTGACTAATTAATATATTTCAAGTATTTTCTTAGTGAAAGTAGAAAAATATTTTAGTCTCTTTACAGCCATCCTACTTTGAGTGCTGTAAGACTATGGCACAAGTATTGTGTATTTATTTATTTATGATGCTTTCAGTTAACCAGCTGCTGTTTTGAACTGCTGTGGGATTCCTGGTTGACTGCTCTTTTTGTTGTTTTATTAATCGGTAAGAAATGGAGCTCAGAACAGTTTCAAAGCTTTCTGAATTAATGTTATATAATAACAGTGAAGGAAGTGATCTGTGAAAAAAAATAAGCGAGATATTACGCACAGAAATGGCAAAATTGGTCAACTGCAGTTCAACTCAGTGGGTCTTGTGTTTAGTGTTTTTGGTGCTCGTGTTTCTTCAGTGAAGGTGCAGATCCTTGGTCACATTTAAATATAATAGGTGCTTTCACAGAAGTCTTGACAATGCTCTGTAAAGCCTCAGATTTAAAAAACACAAGCAATAAAACCCCAACAACACTATTTTACCTGGAACATTTTGCACTCAGGCGCCCTTTGCAGCCCAGTGCAGGTGTGTGATGCACAGTTAGGAATGTCTGTGACTTGCAGGAGTCCCAGCAGTTGTGAGGTTGACTCAGGGGCACCTGTTTGCAGGTGGAGCACAGGAGAAGGGAGAGAGGCTGGTCGTGAAATATTTGCACTTTCTGGGGTGTTTTGGCTGAAAAAACTGTCTCAAAATTCGAATTTGTTTCTTCAAACAACAAAGTCAAATGGTTTTTTAAAGTAAGAAGGTGATGCTTATTTCTGCCTGTTCTCAGGGTAACTTCCTACTTGGGACTAAGATATGGAAAACTGGGATGTGCTGAATTCTGGACAAGAAATCCCTTCTTCTTCTGCAGACACTGATGTCAGAAACACCCACAGCTCTGTCTGTAACTTGAATTGTAACAGGTAATGTGCTGAAGGAACTTTTGTTACTTTAGTTTTGCTTAGTTCGCATGTTTTTACAGTAATACTGTTATTAAGGTGAAATAATATGTAATATTGCAATATATTTCAGGGTTCTTTTTTTTACTTTCAGCTTTAGAAAGATTTCCTTTTATAGAACAGAAAGAACTATTAAGTCTGCCTTAAAATCTTAGCTCCTATGAGGGAGAGATGGGGGAGAAAGGGAGGAACATGTCTTGGACAGATTGTAAGAGAGAATTTTTTGGAAAACTCATTCATTGTGTGAAGTTATTTGCGGAGAGCAGCGACTTAGGAAAACCGAGTTGTTTTTCTGCTCAGTGCCTGAGATATTCCCAATGAATAAGAAATGCAAATACGGACTTACGGCTGAAGTCTGAGGTGGTTCTTGACTCCCCTGTTAAGATAAGAGTTAGAAGTCCCTCCTGTCCATGTCACTTCTCAAAGAGGCAGCATTCCTGCCCTTCATAAGTTATTGCTACACAGAAGCTTGGCTCAGTGAGCTTCTGAGCTCAGGCTCTCTGAGGAAGCACATGGGTTTGACACAAAGCTGCATTTGTTGATGTTTGTACCAGGGAGCAGCAATATCTGTGCTGATTATCCTGTCCTTCTCCTTGGAAAGCCACTGCATTTTCATAGTGTGTAAGGTGAGGGTGAAGCACACTGTGGATTCTTTGACATTGGCTTGAAAAATATCCTTGTGAATGTGGCATTTTTTTGTTTCAAGATCATGAGAGTCTCAGTGCAAATGAAGTATATAGTTCTTTTCCAGCTGCCCAGCATATGTAGTGTATTGTTTTGGCCACTGACACAATAAATAATAGAGCTGTTTTTCCTCATGTTTCACTAGAAGTCCTTCATCCAATCCCAGTGGAGTTTCTGGTTACTCAGGGAATACCAGGTCTTCATTAAAGGCTTGTTCTGTTGAGCTGTTTGCCTCCTTTATGCAAGACATCCAGGACATTGGAAATACTGACACGGAAATTGTGAAGAACTGCGAGGTATTTGATGTTGAGGTTTGTTGAGAAAAAATTGTATTAATGTATTTGCTTTGCATCTTGGAAGACACATCTAACGATGTATTTCAGCAGCAAGACCCATATATGGATTTACATGTACACATGTATGTGTTTGTTCTTCTTGATGGGACAGAATCTTTTACAATGTATGAACTAATTGTGGTTGGATCTTATTGCAATTTAGTGTTTTACAGTACAGGTGTGAATATTTCCCCCCCAGAGTTACAATACTTAATGATTGCAAGTTTTTGAACTGAAAAATGATGTCGTTTCAATGAACTAATTCTCCCAGACACTTTTCTGAAAGTTTTTGTCCTTTTGTATTTTACATTTTATCATTATTTTTAGCCATCATAAGGAACATTAGTTTTCCACACCATGGGCTTGTTTCTGCAGAAAGTTTGAGCTTTCTGGCTGTGATCCATCCCAGTGTCTCTTGACAGATGCTTAATTTGGGTTCTCTTTAACACCTCCAGGAACAGAATATTGATGCCTGTGTCCCGTGTCCTGTGCTTCAAGTACCAGGCTCCATAAACATTAGCATAAAATAGTGGATAAGCATCAGATTCTGCCATGTTCTACGAATGTTGTATATTTGATTTTTTTTAAATAATTTTTTTTTGTTTTAATTGTGTATTTAACCATCATGGCCTTTAGCTGGATTGCTGGAGAGTTTCTTATTGAAGTGAATGGTTCACTGGACAGAGGGATGTTTAATTCTCAATTTTAAAACGGCCTTTAATTAGTTGAACTGGATCAACCTTTCCAAAATGTGACTGTGCTTTCCTGCCAGCTGTTTCTACTTTTAGTTTCCAGTGATTGACATGTTGGGGGCTGCAGGGATTGTGGGGTGGGCAACCACTGTGCTGTTACTCAGCTTTGCATTATGTCAACACCGAAGTGTAGGACTGCAAAGCTATTAGTAGCTGGTAGTGAGAGATGCAATATGACTGTGCTTTAATTATTTTACTTTGTGATTTAATAGACAAGGTGGCTGCAGCTACTGAGGCTGGTAGAAAAACAATGTCAGGATCAAATAGTTGCCCAGCAAGAGCAGTTCCACCATCAAATCCAAGTAAGTAATGATTTGTTCACATAGGTTGATAAGGCTGAATGTTTCTTTTCTCCCCTAGCCCCACACCCCTCCAAAACAATGCAGAGAGGCAGTTAATGGAAGTGGATGAGTGGAATGCTCTTTACTGGGTGCATGTTTGAGATAGCCTTGGCCACTTAACAAAGTAATGGTATGAACTGTTTCAGAAGGGATTTGTTGATTATTTGTTTTCAGTTGTTTTGTTTTCACGATCATTTGGTTCAGAATGCCCACAGGATAACTGGATTTTGCAAGTGATTAGTTTATTAACTGTTAGACTGGTTAATTTCTAGTTTTGAGACATTGTAGCTTTCTTTTCATTAGAAAATGTTATGCAACTTGTCATTCCTTCATCCAGACAGTATAGTGTGGGAAAACCACCACTGTAACAGCTGAACACTTATTTCACCCTTCAGTTGAACAGCTTCCTTTCTAACAATGAAAAATGCCCCATGTGAAGGTCCACATTTTTGCTGAACCACATTTAACCATTAGAACAGGAGAAATGTCTTTGTATGTATAAGAGACAGTAGTACTGTAAATATACAATGCTTAATATCCTCATCCTTTTGGTTGCTGTTTTTCCCTTCCCTTTCCTGGTGCCCTCCACACTAGTAGTAATCAGCAGTTCCTGAGCTGAATTAACAAGAGGTACTGTCCTTTTATCCTGTCTCTTGTTTCTCCTGCCTCCCCTCCTTCCCCTGCCTCCCATCTTGGCATTTTTGTCCCACCACTGTTTTGTTACCTGTGTATTTCCTTCCTCTTCCTGTAGTGGTTTGATTCACTTGTTGCTGGTCATAGTCTTTACTAATCCATTGTGTTGGCTTGGCTGGATTTTGTCTTCTCCAATAGGAAAGGCTACCTCTGGAAGAGCTGAGGGTGTGGTGTCAGTAGGACTTACTAACTGCATGAACTGCCACACTAAATATCAAATCAACAGCTGTAACTTAGTTCTGTGAGTGCATTGGATAACATAAACAGAGCTGTTCCAGACTTTAACTGTGTGCCAGTGACCTGCTGAAAGCACAGGCAACTCACCACATTCCAGTAGGAATAATCAAAAGACAAAAGGAATAATCTACTATTTGGTGTAGAAAAGCAAGATGCTGCATCAGCATTGACATGCCTGAGATAAGGCTTGCTCTGTGCTGGGTTTCAAGACAAGCTGTGCTTGTAAAAATACATATTAATCCATGTGAAAATATGGATGCAAAGACCTTGAGTTCCTTTTGGAATCAGTGGGGTCAGTCCTTGGCTTGTGTGATCTATACAGTAAAAGACAAGCTGTCATCATCTGGGGGGTCATCCTAAGATCAGACTTTGTTGAAGAGGATTTAAAACCAAAGTTCCTACAATCCCAAAACTTCTTCAGAAAGCTCATCTTATTTTCCACAGGTTTTTTCATCTCTTGCAATTATTTGTGATTATCGAAAGAGAAGTAAAAATGTGATTTAATTGGAATTGTAGCCTTCCACTTTTCCAACACAGAGTATTAATGACAGAGATTAAATATCTGGAGGGAATCTGATCTTCCCCCCACTCCCAATTGTTTTTTCCCTTTTGTTTTCCCTTCCCTACCTTCCTGACAGAGTTCAATCACAGAATCAAAATGCAAACAATTGCTGCACTCATGATTGAAATCATTGGCAGAACAAAAAACTTTGTTATGGACGAAAACTTCATCCCAAGTTTTTTGTTAGTTTGTTGGTTTTGGCATGGAAAGACTGAGCTGAAATTCGATTGTTAATTCTACTGTAAGTTAATAAAGCACCTGAGGCTTGGTCCTGACTAGAGTTACATGTAGATTCCTCTGAAATTGTCATACTTTTTATTTCTCACTTTAAGAGAACAAATGATTTTTGTTCAATTTGTGGTTTCCAGTTGCTGCTCACCTGTGAATAATGTCCTGTAGCTCTCTGAAAAATCAGGAGTTCCGTGTTCTCAAAATTATTGCAAGGTCTTTTTTTTTCCTCCTTTCCTGAGGGAATTAGTTTGAAATATGTTATTGAAAACAACTCTAGACCCTGGTCTTGTCATGTATAAGAAGAGCTGTGTGCTCCTGCAGCTCAGTAATCTCAATATAACTCTGCAGGAGTCCTGCCCATGGGCCCTGATGTGAAATCTTTTCACAGCCTTTGGCAAAGGCATCAGTTATTTCTCAGAGCTGTCCCAATCCTTCCAACCCAAAACTTTAAAAAAAGTACTTATCTAATACACTGAAATAACTCTTTGCAGATATTGGAGAGTGAAGAGTAAGTAACCTGTTAAATGGAGTGATCCAGTCCTGGGTTTGCTCCACTCTATCAGACACCAAAACAATCAAATTGTAGATCTTTGTATTACCCCGTGATATCTAAATTGGGTATCTTAAAGTCAAGTTTTATGCAAATAATCTTGCAGAGGTACATTATTCCTATTAGCATAATAAAGGAATGGTTAATAATTCCAGTAACGCATCCTTGCAATCTCTCAAAATGCATATCCAAGTTAAAGATCATTTGAGACCTAAATTTAGCAAAGCACTTATGTCCCTATTTGTGGATAGTTTGTGTTTCTTCAGCTGCCTGGGAGGTAACTGTAGTTCTGAAGGCAATCAGTGAATACATTCATGCATGTTTTTTACATGGATAAATGATTGATTCACTGCATGGAATGAAGGATTGTTCCCATGGACATTTAACTGTTATGCACAGTGTGTACGGACCTACTTCATGCATGAGGTGTCTGCACATGGAAACTTGGAGTTAAACAAGTGCTCTAATTCTGTCACTAACAACGTGAAGCATCGAAATATAAACGGTTTGTGGCAGAGTCTCATGGGAATTTTGCCTTTCCCTTTGTGCAGCTGATTCAGGATGAGATCAGGCAGCTGGTGAAGTTTCGGAGCAGTGGCTGGGCCGGTGAGAGCCGCAGTTTGCCCGCCACACTTCCAGACGCTTTTCCACCACTAACAATTCCAATGGGGATGCGATCTGAGCTCTTGGAGGAACACGAGAGCATTGCCCATCAGCTCAGGTCTCACGAAGCAGAAGGTCAGCCCAGTGCATCTGACCTGCACCAGGAATGTTCCGGGAGCGAGGCGTCCATGAACAGTGGGTATGGAACGCTCTCCACCTCCGAGCTGAACCCTGGCACGGCCAACAGCACCAGCAGGGCCCCAGACCACATGGAGAAAGCTTCCCCAGGACGCAGGGATGGAGCAGGGTTGCACAGTGAGGCAGCTGTAGCCAGTGTTCGAAGTAAAACAGAGCTTTTACCCAAAAAAATAGAGGAAAATTGTTCATCAGGAAGGAACAACGTTTTAGTTTTTCCTGCTGAATTTGAACATAAAGCTGATGAAGCTCCATGTGGGAAAAAACCCAGGTAAGTGATAAACTTTACAAATATGTTAATTTATATTAAATATTTGTAGACATCTGTATTTATATACACTTCCCATTGAGTAAACAGCTGTGGGTCACTGAGAACATGCAAGAATTGAATGGAACTTCTTGACTGTAAAAAAAAATGAGGTGCCTGATATATAAATATATTTTGCTTTGCTTCTGCAGTGTTTATCTGGTGTGGATATGTTGGGGGAAATACGTTATATGTCTGTGTTTCTTACCATCCAGTAAATCTTTAACATCATGGGCACTAAAGTTGAAACAGAACCAACCAAAAAGGGTAACTGCAGATGAAGTGTGTGTGAACTCTATGCAAGAAAAGGAGAAAGTGAAGAAGTTATCACCAGACAATGTAAGCCTGTTTCTGTTTGGTTTCGCTAATGTTATTCTTGTCACTGGTATTTTTGCAGGGTTACAGTATGTTCGTATTCACCACATCCTTTCACATTTAGCTTTAAGCATTTGAGTTCCCATTCATGTATCTAAAGCTCATGTGGGCAAAGTTTACTTCTTGGCCGTACTTGGGTGCATAGCACTTTTGGCTTATTTTATTCATTGCCTAATCTTTGTCTCAACACCTCCCTAAGTGGCACTTGTTCTTTCCTTGTGGAGACAATGAAGCTTCAGGTCAGGGCAGTTTATTGTGCCCTACAATTTTTTGAAGGATCTCTGCTTTCAACTGGTGATGCCTCTTTTGGCACACAGAATTCTCTGTGTGTTAAAGCATTAACCACTTTGCCCAGGACAAACATTCTTCCAGTTTGGCATTTTAAGGTGCAGGGATTTTTTCTTTTAGTTTGTTTTGGACTTTTTTAGTGTTCTTAGCAGTCTCAAGCTAAAATCCAAACAGTTTTTCTTTTTTATTCTTGTTTGTGTAAAAATAATCATGCAAAAGCATAAAAGAATGTATTATGATTTGGTTAAATAACATTTAGGAGATCTAACTGGCCCTTTAGAACCATTTGTAGTAACATCTATTGCTGTGATTGCTGAATCAGCTCAAAATACTTCTTTTGAGCAGAGTTTGGGTTCTCCCTCTCTCATACTTTTGAGTTAATAATTGTGTATCTCTACAAATCTGATAATTTTGAGGAGGGAAGTTTAATCACATATAATATTTCTGATCCAAAAGTACGTTATGCAACATGATTATGTGAGTAATCATCATCCATCCAACTAGGAAGTTCGAGAATTACTTCCAGCATATTAATTGTCACAAACCTCTCTCCTCATGCCGTCTCTAAGGAAATAATTCCTGTATTCTCTGTGGTGGCTTCTACAAGAGAACAGAATTAGCAAATAGGAATCACTTGATTCAAGGCAGGGTGTGTTTGGTCTTTCCTGTGGTCACTTTGAGGGTCACCAGAAGGGGTGAGAGCAGCTCTTTGGCTTTGCTCTCTTTAGTCTTCTACTGTCAGTGGAAACAAGATGTTCCTCTAAGGGGATTTTTCAACCCAGAAGTCAAATTCATCTGCTGTGGATGATTTTCTTTTCTCTCTCTGCTGCAGGAGGGTGCCTAAGGAAATTAGTGCCACAAACTCAGATTTTGAAAAGAGCTTTATCTTTCTGTTCCTTTATAAGAGTTCAGTTGCTACTCTTTCATTTTCCTTTCTTCCTCCTTAGGCAAAGGAGAATACCTAAATAAAAACATTAAGAGGGACAAAATAGCCTTGAGGTGAGATGGCAATTCATGCAAAAACTTGAACAGCTTTAGTTCTAATTTTTTCTTTCTTACTTTTGTTAACTCAGTGGTTACTGTCCTGGTACAGTCCTCACTTGTATGAGGTGTGTACAATTGTTGAGCTGCAGGGATGGAACAAAAAGCCCCAGGAAGAGCAGAAAAGAGCAATGTGAGATGACCATTTTTGAGCCAGCTGCTCTTACTCAGTTGCTGTTGTGTTTTATCAATGCTCCTTCTTCCTCTGAGTTGTGGCAGATCTTTAAGAACGTTATTTTTTTTCCCCCCTGTGTTGATCCCACCCTTTTCAAAGTTTTTGATATAATTGGCTGGGGATGTTTGACAAGTTGAGAGTGCTGACCAGAAGGATGTGGAGTATCTTGTCTGTTTGAGATGACAGACAGTGGTACCTCCAGATTTGGGGTAGTTGGAGTGTAACATTGAATATACGAAATACCAATCTGAGGATGAGGAAGGAAGGAACTCTTTATTGTTAAGTCATCTTTCTATGGACTTGCCACCTCTTAAGGAGATGACTGTACAAAATGTGGTTTTTTTGTAACAGTTAATCTTAAAAGCACTCCACAAGCACACAGGCACTTTATATCTATAGAAAATACAAATATGTGTGTGTATATATAAACTATGAGGCACATCTTAGTTCCCCGTGATTGCCTTTAATATAAATGGTATAGATTTGGGTCATGCTGTATAATTACATTTCATCTCTTTGCTTAAAAAGAGTAATAACAATTATGTGCAATTAAAAAAAATTATACCCTTGATTTTTTTTTTCCTTGCCTTACAAATTTGGTTTTCCGCTGTAATTTTAGACAAACCTTACTGATGCTGCTTTGCCACCTTACACTTTTTACCTCAACCAACCAAAGGAAAGTCCCAGTTCCTTGGTGTCCGAAGCTTCAGGTAGAGTTAATTTCTTGTACTTAAATCTCCCTTTCTTTGGAATTCTCATTTTTAAAAACTCTTAGTACTGGAATGCATCTCTGAGAACTGACAAGCTTTGATTTAGCATAATTCTGCTTTTCTTGCTCCTGTTTCCAGTGATGCAGCTCTTCTGTGTCACTGCTGGCAGATGTAGGACATGCAGCAGTTGGGGGTTTTTTTCCCCAACATTTCAAAGCTGAGCTTTGTGTTTGAAACTGTTTCATAATAGAATTACTATTAAAATCCTGGTAGGGTATCAAATGAGCTTTCAAATATAAGCATCATTGATCTGGTAATGTGATGATTCTTAACTTGCTTTTTTGTGTTCATGGTTTGTCTTTGTTGTTTTGGGGGCTGTATGTGAGGGCTGGGTGGTGCTGGTTTGTTGTGGATTTGGGGGTCGTGGGGTTTTTTTTGATGAAAGCCAAACAACTAATTCCTATATTTTGACTGTAACAGGGTGGATTCATGTCAGTAACAAGCAGGGGCACAGAGATGCAGCCCTGCAGGCTGTGTCTAATTATTGCTGCTTCACAAGCCACTGAGAGAGGGACACATATGAGAGAGTGAAGTGGGACTGAGGCTGTGTCTGTTCCTCTTGTGCCATCCCTTAGTCCTGGTATTCTGTCCTGCATGTTACAAAAGTGCTGTGAAATACCCAACTGAGGAGTTTGTAGTATCCCATGGCTGCCTGGCATTACCCGTTGGGTAGCACCAGTTTTAAGTGCTACCCTGGAATTATTAGAAATGTAAAAGTTTGTGATAAATGAGGATTTTTCCCCTCAACACCAAACAGTAAATGTGGTGCTGTGTGATGTGATCCTGATGATGTTGCCTGCGCCTTGCATTGAGATTTTTGTCACTCCTGGTAACAAATGTTCTAATAAGATCCTTAAACAATCATTGCAAGTAACTAACACAGCATTCTTATTAGCTGACAAAATAACATTTTACTACTGGATTTTGGCATTCCTGTTCTATAGCCCTGAGCTTGAAATTTGTAGTTTTTTTTTTTTTTGTATTTACTTTTGATGTTTCTTCGTGTCAGGATTTTCATACTGGAAGTTAGATGAAAAGGAGATGTATCACGCTTTACCAGAGAATTTCAGAATTGAGTTTGCTGATGTTTTCTCCACAAAAATCTCATCAGATCAGGTAAACTTTGTATATGGTTAGAAGCTGTCATGTAGTTCCTTGTTGTCTTTGCTTTTTTTCCTACGATGGAAAGAACCAGCCCTCCAGAAATTAACCTCTCTGGGCAAACTCCTTTGTTAACTCAGTCTCTCCCATTCTGCTCCTTCACTAGTGCTGTACCCTCACTAACCTCATTTGGAATTTATTGTCCTTCTTTTGTCATTCAAAAGAAACTATGTAGGACATGAAAAGTGGCTCACTAGCACGTTAAAGGTGCCTCCTTAAAGACCCCTTTTTAAACTGGATGCATTGAATAAAGCTGCCTTCTGTTCTGAACTGCTTTCTTAGCTAAACCCACCCCAAAACTCGGTTTTTTTGTTTATTTTGGGGATGGAGAATTGTGTTCAGAAAAAGTAATGTAGCAATTTTGCCTGTTGAAGTTGCCTTCTGCTGGTGAAAGGAAGTTGTCATCACTGAAGGACATTTATCATAAAAGACAAAGGGAAAACAAGCAGATGCCAGACCAGAATGCTATGCCTTCTTCCCAGTCAAGCCACCCACCAGAGGTAACACGAATTTCTTTCCTTCACATCTTGGTTGAGGCTATGTTGGACACAGGCTGGTTTCCCACAAGCTGGCCCCTGCTGCCACCTCCAGTGGTGCACTGGAACAGCAGTTTGAGCGGCCGAGGGATGATCCAGCTCGGGAAAGGATCCAGCTGAGAAGAACCTCTAAGAACACGCTGAGTAAAGAGGCACCTTTGCAGCACAACCTTGAGGATGGTGCAGGGACAGCTCTGCCTGTGCTGAGGCTGCAGCTTGTGGAATGCACTGGAACTGCAGTGGCACGGGCAGGGTTTTTGAGTGCTGCCCACAGGACAAGTTCCTTCCACCCGTGAAACAGGACAGGCACAGGTTGTGGAAATGATTCTTTATCGTATCTCTTTTTTGTATACAGCTTTCAGTCCTGTTCATAATCCAGTAATGATGGCTAATATGTGATTATATTGTTTAGATAATTCATTAAGTGCTTTTGTAACCTACAAAATTGTTGTTTCAACATGCAAACAGACATCATAGGCCTTTGTTTACAGAACTGAAATTTCAGAGGTTTTTTAAACAGCTACAGATGTTGGATATGTTCTTTATCAATGGAAACTTAGAAACTTGGGAATGTGTATTGTCATTTAAGCATTACAGGCACCTTCATCTTGCTTGTCACTACTAAATGACTGCAGTAATATTCAATGTCATGCCTGCAGTATGTTACATGGATTGCTGATGTCTTCAGATCAACTCTATTTACAAGAACAAAAGTTAAATCACAAGTGTTTTAGCATTATAACTTATTTCCTAGGTCTTGACGTTGGACCCAACCCTGCACATGAAACCAGGTCAGCAGAACCAGGATCGCTGTTTTTTCAATATTCCTGAAGCATCTACTCCCTTTTCTCCAGACTCTATGGCAGAGCCAGGATTTTCAAGTCATTGTGACACAGACTCTTTTTCACAGACAAGTCATTGCTCTCAGTTAGATGATTCTCCCAAACACCCTGGCAGCAGCAGAGCTGTGCATTTGGACCTCTGGAGAAATCCCCCATTCCAAAGTGAACGCAGGAGCAGCTCTCCCTTTCCCATGGCACGAAGGGATGCTGACCCTGACAGCTCAGTCAGCACTGAGCAGGAAGAAACACTGACTCTGACTCCATCCTCTGTTACTCACTGTGCTGACAGCACTTTGCCAGATTATAGGCTTTCAGTGGCACCTGTGGAAGATCCTGTGGTAATGTCAAAGTAAGTAATTCTTTTTTTAAAAGCAATAGAGTTGTTACATTCATGAAAGAACTGAAACAACAATAGTAGCAAACCAAAGAATATACATGAGTTCTGTTTGCTTAGAACAGTGCTGGACACTGCTGCTTTTTCTCCCGTTTTTTCTTCTTTTTTCCCTCCTGAAGTCCAGCTGGGGTATAAATAGAACAGTCAGTTTCCACTTCTTACAATTGTATTTCTTTATCCATACTATTAATTTTCTTTAGTCCAGGATATTTAGTCTTCTTTAGACCATACTATTTATTTCAAGGCACAATATTTGTGCTTTATCTTCCTTGGATGTCAAAGGCTTAACTGGAAGGCAAAACAGTTTTCTAGGTTTTATTTTGTTGTTTCTCTTTATACATAAAAATAAAAATGCATCCTTCCTTCACAGGCTATGTGAGTGGGATCGTTCAGGGAGAGAATTTCAAAGTTCTGGGGGGGTTCTGTTGTCCTCTTTAGAGTCAAATGGTGGGAGAAGCACAGAGTTACTTTGGAAAAATAAATATCCTCCATTCACTATTGAAATTCCCATGCTTTGCACATGGACAAGCAGACAGGGTGTATATTGTGTGTGAGGGCTTGTAAAAAAAAATTAAGATTTGTATTGTGTTTGTGTGTATTATTTGTATATAATAACCATAATTTCTGTTTGTATTAATGTGAAGATTCTCTGCCTTAGATGACAAAGCTTTCTTTGCTTTAATTTGAATGCAGGAAGGTCGTGTAAGAGATTTGTACGCAGAGTTCATTCTGTGCAAGTGAATACATGTGGAGAGCTGGATCTTCTTTTATTTTTAATTCTTAATTTTAAAAATAGGATTAGGGAGAACTTGAGGGAAAAACACGCTCGACACATCTCTGATCTCCGAGCTTACTATGACTCTGAGATCCAGAGCCTAAAACAGCAGCTGGAGGCAAGTCAGAGAACTGCTTCTGCTGAGGACTTGAAGAAAATCAATCAGAGCCTTGCTGACAGGTACTGGCTGTCCTTGCTTCTTGTCTTCCTCTTTTCATGCTGTTCTTTACACTTTAAAAACTCAGTATCCTTGTTTAGATTGCCTTGTAAAGTTTGTCACCCTTCAATGCTGAAGATTTCATGCATCTTTGGTGCTGATACTTCCCTGCATTATTTAATGCAGCTGTTTAAGCTGTCTCTGTGCCATTCCTGGAAGTGTCCAAGGCCAGGTTGGATGGGACTTGGAGCGACCTGGACTAGTGGAAGGTGTCCCTGCCCATGGCAGGAGAGTGGAACTGGATGAGCTTTAGGGTCCCTTCCAACCCAAACCGTTCCACGATTCTGTGAAGATCAATTTGTTTGACCTGATTCTTGGTGGAGCCAGGCTTTCCTCAGGAATGTCTGGCAGGCAGGGGTATCCTGAGCAATTTGTCATGGAATGGTCTCTGCTGTCCCTCTTTACCTTGCATGTCAAAACCTCAGATGATACAGGACTGGGGCTGAATTCACTGGTGGCTTTGTCCTGCACTCCATGTGCCCCACCTGTGTTTTCCATTAGACAGAGCTTGAAGGTTTGTTATTTATAGGGAGTTCCATGTGATTTTTTTTTTTTTTTGGTGTAATTACTGCCAGGCAAAATACATATTGCAAATTTAGACAGCTAAAATACTTCACAAAGTTTATGTCCTTCAGAAGAATTGAGAAAGTACGTGGTGGTTGGGACTCTTTTGCACTTTCCTCTCAGCACTAATTACTGTTAAAACTGACTTCTGGGCAGCCACTTCCTGAGTTAAAGGAGGAGGAGGTCACAGGCTGGGCACCAAAATCTGAGGGGATGCTTGAGGAAGGAAAGAAGGCTATAAAAATGTAGATTTATCATTTGAATGTTTCCAGAATTGGGTGTATCTGTATGTTCCCAATAGGTGTGAGCAGTTGGATGCAGCTCTGAATGAAGCCAGTGCTCGCATAAAAGCCCTTGAAAATAAGAATAATCTGCTGGAAAAGCAAGTGGTAAGTGTATGTTCTTAAATCAAGTGACTTTTTAAGTAAAAGAGGAAAAACTTGTTCATAATTAAGCTGATTTGTGCTTCTATACTTTTCTCTTTTTATTTTCAACCTTTCTTTTAATATTTGGCATCAGCCAACATGTTATACCAGTGACTTTCCCACCTCAGTTTCTTTGGGCTCCCTACCTGAATCCTCATCACTTTTGCTCATGAACTTTTTTTCCAGGTTAGCAGGGACCAAACAGAGTTTAAGAGTGAAATATTGGGATGTGTTTGTCATGTTTTTATTTAAATTTTCTTTCTTTATTGATTTTAAATTACTTTCTTATTAGAGATGTGATAAAAGCAAATCTCACCTGTGCTGGGGCAAAAATACTCCCTAAGTTTATTTACACGGTGTTTCTGGCTAGGCCAGACCTCTCTGCTTGTGCATAAATAAATCCTGCATTTATTAGTCAATTAACAGGACATTTTGTCATGGAAGTTGGACCCCTGCAGAGACCAATTCCACCTTTCTTTGACATTTTTCAGTGCTGGGAAGCAATTCAATCATCTGGATATCTCAAGTCCTATAAAATGAACGTCTTTGGGGTTTTCAGTCTTCATTCTTGAAGCATCACAGAAAAGTGAAAAAAATCTTGTTTAATTGCCATCCAGGTGTACATCCTTGTGTTCTATTTAGGTGCTTTTAGATTCTGCTTTGCACTGAAATAAACAGTCTGCCAGGCAGGTGTTCCAAAGGGTGTTTTCTCTCCTCCAGGCAGAGTGGAGGGAGCGTTTCCACACCCTCAGCAACACTTCCAAGGTCCTGCAGGAGCGGATTGAGGAGATGAGGACAACCCACAAGGACAAGGACAACACCATCAGCCGCCTGCAGTCGAGGCTCAAGGAGCTGGAGGAAGCTTTTGAGAAGGCCTACAAGTTATCTGATAATAAAAACACACGGCTGGAGGAAGAAAACAAAATGTTTCAAAATGTGAGTAAGGGGATGGGCAACAAAAAGTCCCAGGTGTGGAAACTGCTCCACATTTACAACTGGAAAATCTTAATGCACAACTAACACAGCAGAAGCTGCTCAGCTGACAGGTTGGGTGTTGGGTGATACAAATAGGCACTTAAAAACAGCTATTTAAGGCAGCTTGACCCTTCCTCCCTTCAGTCACAGGTATTTTATGACTCTGAAGTGCTCTTAGTTAATTTTACTTTTGAAGATACTATAGGAAATTATTTTAGAAAATTAGTTTTTCCTCCCTCAGGTTTGCTGGAGATGGACTAAACTTTTCATACCTCATCACAACTTGCTGAAACTGTTCATTGTGTATGAGTTTAGGAATTGTTCCTCTGATTCTTCAGGAATAGCTTTATGGAATGTTTAAATGGATTGGCCAAATGGGTATTAGCTGGAAAAGCTATTTCACGCTTTAACTAATTAGAATTTCAAAATACAAAGTCAGTTTTAAAGTCACTGAGGAACTTTACTGCTTAGAATTTCAAAAGACGAAGTCAGTTTTAAAATCACTGAGGAATTTTACTGGTTCATTCATTGAGATTCTTTAGAGAGAAATAATTTGAAAATTAGAAATACATTCTGTAAGTAGCTCTGTCTCCTCTTGTCCCATCTATAACTTTTTGTTCCAATTAGAATATGATACAACAAAATGTACTTTAGTAGTATTTGTTATCCCCTGTAGTGCTTCTGCATGTGTTAGAGAGGCAGTTGAGGTGATTTTGCAGCAGCCAACAAAACTGTTACTGTGTATGGTCTCAGTGTGGGTTTGTGTGTTCTTTTGTTCTGTTACAGCTTTTAGGAGAATATGAGTCCCTTGGAAAAGAACATGAAAGAGTCAAGGTAGGTGCACTCTAGTTAATTAAAAAAACCAAACATGCGAACTGTGTGGTAATGTGCCCTGGAAGCAGCTGAATTAACTGAAGCATTTTGTAAAAGCTCAAATGGAATGATCCATGTTTCTTATACGGAGAGCTTCTTACTCCATCTCAAGAGCCCTGGAGGGAAAAGAGGGAATTTGGAATGTATTATTTTCCAATCGTAGAGAGCAAAACCACTGCAGAGTCAAAGCCAAAGAAATGTAATGGACCCTTTGAAATGGGAAAGTGTATTTAATGGAGTGTTTTCAAGACTGATGTGGAGTTACTTGTTTTTCTTTTAATGCACTTCTGGGCTTTTTACTTTCTTCTTTGCGTCCTTGCAGGATACATTAAATACAACTGAAAACAAATTGCTTGATGCAAACACGCAGATTTCTGATCTGAAAAGGTAACTGTGAAACTTAGTACTGTTCTAAGAACATGAAACACAGACTATGGCCTGAACATCCACTCCCAGATTAGGAAGGCTGTAGATCTTGGGAGTTTACTTAGGTTTTCTGAGGCATTTCGTGTTGTTTTATGTTAGTTGGACATGCTAAAAATCTCTTTATTGTAGGATATGTGGCGTTTTTCCTACTTCCTCTGCTTCCACAGCAGTATCTCCTGGTTCTGTCTTTCTAGCCAGGTTACCTGACTTATTTAATTTTGAATTAACTCGGAATTCAAATTCATATTTATTTCTGTATTTAGATAGGTAGAGATACACAGATAGAAATGTAGCAGTTGCTCTTGTTCTCCTGCTTTGTCCAGGATATCTGAATAAAAATGAGTAACCTAAGAAATATGATGTATGTTTTATGTCATTTAAATCATCTCATAATGCATCTTTACTGCTTCCCCCTTAGGACAGTTTTAAAACTTGAAGCTCAGCTCAAGCAGGTGGAACATGAAAATACGCTGAAACTTCGCCACATCACCGAAAGTCGTCTGAGAACCTCCTGTGCCAAGTAAGTGGATATCCAGCAGTGTGAGAGCAAGGCATGTTTTGGAATACTTTTTAACATGTTTTGGCTAAAAATGGCTCAAGGTGAGGTCAGTCCATAGGCTAGACTGGATTAAACACATGTAACATAATCCAGAGACTTCACATGCCAAGAAATTATTAAACCCAAATTAATACTTTGACTTGGCAGACTGTCTCCAGTCTTCCCAAATGAGTGTTAGACAGGTCTCAATTGCTCAACAAAGACCTCAGGAATAAAACCTAATAGTCAGTTGGACACTGGAGGTTTTCCTTGTGTGTCATTGAATTGAAAGGCTGATTACAATTTTTTATGGTTCTAAATGCGGTTTGTACAGGTAACCTGAGAGCAGAGTTGGAGGTCAGTGACAGTGCACACTCTGGTTTGAACTGGGAATCTGTGTTAAGGAAATTAAAGTTGATCTGCTTTTGTTTATTTGTTTCTTTTTTTCCCAGTGTTCTAAAGACCTGAAAAACTTTGGGTTTTATTATTCAGTTATGGTTTCTTCAGTGTCTCTCGCAGTTCAGCACTGATGCTGTGAAGCTCAAAATGATAATTAATGTGATTTGTGGATGTCCATTTGTATGCATTGAACAGCAGTATTTGGGGAGATCTGATTTTTGGTGATTATAAAAATTCAAGTAATTTTTGTATTAATATATTAAAGGGACAGATTTCTATTTAGAGCTGTTTTGGTATTTCTGAACCAGATCCCTCCACAATGAACAGGAAAAAGGCAGACCTGGGCAGGGCAAACCTTGTTCATCAGGGAGGGGATGTAAGAACCAATGTGGATTTAGAAGTTAATCTGTCTCTAACTGATCTCCGAGGCTCAGGGAAAGCCTCATTCCAACTGAGTGCCCAGCAGGATAGATTTACACAGTAGTGCTTAGGGTTCATAGCTTGAGTAAACAAGACCCTTTTTTTCTAATTATCTACTTTACTGTGTATAAAAATTACATTTTTCTTTGATATTTCAGGATAATAATATGCTAATTGATGCTTATTAGTTAATATTTATCACTCTCATGTCATCAGTGGTGGCTTTTTCTTGGTTTTGGGGTTTTTTTGGTTTTTTTCTTTTTTTTGATAATTGGTGTTCAAAGGAAAGCTGGGATCAGATGCTCTGAACTACTCAGTAATCTCCACCAAATGTTTTCATGTAATTAGTTGGGAACAACTCGTTACCCAGACTTTGGTCTGAGTAAGCAGCATTAAATTACAGGAAGATCTTTGTAGAGCTTTACATTCTGACCATATTGTGTAACTCAGACCAAAACCTCAACTATGATTTCTTTAAAAAATATTTTACTTTTAGTTTACAAACACGTTTTAAAAAGCAGTTATTTTCCCCAGAGTATTTACAAGTCTGTTGTGTATTTGTGTCTGTTTACTAGAATAAATAGCAAGTTTTTCTTTACGAAAAACCCCAACAAAAAAAAACCAACTCCAAAGCCTTTTATAATTTTGGAGCTTTTTGTTCCCACAGCAAGCTGGGAACTCCTGATGTCAGCAGGAGAAAGTGGCTGATACCGGGAGCTGAATATTCCATCTTCACTGGGCAGCCTTTGGAAGGCCAGGAGAGCCCCAAAGATAACAGACTGGAAGACACCTATGTTCCTTCCAGGTGAGTTGCCTTCCTTCAGTATCCACTGCGAGGGAAAGTGGAACACTTCTAAAAATAATTGAGTGAAACACTTTGAAGAACTTTTATTGACTAGATTCATATTTCTGGATTTTGTACTTGTTAAACAGAGTTTTAAAAACACTTCTCAGCGTTGTAGGTGCTGTACAATTCCTTGAAAACAAACCACCCCATTGAAAAATTAATCATTTTTTTCCCTCCACTGCCTCACATTCTTTAAGGTACCACTCTCCTCCTGAAAAAGATTCTTCACCGGAAGACTCTTCAGCCTACACAATAGAAAAGAAAGAAAATGAGATGTCAGAAGCACCAATTATAAAAGCCTTTAAAGAACTTGAAGAAGGAAAAGTATTTAAAGATTGGGGGACACAGACAGAAAAAGAAGATGCACCAACCAGTAACTCTTATTTTTATATTCCTGGACATGTTTTACTGGCTTTTCTTTGTTTGCATTTCTTTTGGGTTGGGTACTGTCAGCATTCAAGTCCATCAGGCTTCAGTGATGGGATAAAAACAGGGTTAGCATGCAAACTTGTGGAGTTCTCCTAAGAAATGCAAAATTAAATGGTTAAGTGACTTGTTTAAAATAGAGGGAAGGCAAAAGTTGCTGTTCTGTCTCAAGCTGGAGACTCCTTAGTGTCTCTTTTCTAAGAATATCTCAGTATTTATAAACAGTTAATGGAGCCCTAACAAAGCTCTGGCTGTACATCCATTGGAGTTTTGGTCTCACGGTGTTGTATTGGAATGTTATTAAGGGAGCTGGTGTGTACTGTGGGGTTTAGGAGCCTTGTCATGAGAAAACATTGAGTATTTCTTAAATGCTTCTATTCTTGGCTCAGGCAGGTACTCCAACCTTCTTTCTCAAAAGATGCTTCTGTCCTGGTTTCCACTGTTTCTCTATTAAACTTTTTTTGCAGCATTTCTTCCCCCACACTGCAAAGATCCTTTTCGTGGTGAGTAGGAAGAGAGTCTTGAGCAGAACAGCACAAATATGTTGATGTGAGGGAGACTTAAGTGCAGTAAAAGCTGAGCTCAGGAGAATATTTGTGAGTTCTTGTAGTGAAAAAGATTAACACGACAACTTTTTTCTTCTAATTAGAAACAGCAAATCGACGTCAGACTGTTGGGTTTGTTGAAACTTCTTTAGTTGCCACTCCAGAGAAAGGGAAGGACCAACACAGACCAAAAAGGTTCAGCTCTCCCTCCGGCCAGAGGTCATCATCTCTCCCTCCTTCCAACAGGAAACCAAACACACCAAGTCAGTGCTTTTCTCAAGTTTGCTTTTTGTTACTCAACAAGTAGAAGCAAATAATGACAGGCTGCTCTTAGGGGAAAGCAAAATATTCTGCATTATTCTGACAGTGTGGAAAAAAGCCTGTCTGTAATCACAGCAAAAGGCAGAGCTCGAAGTTTTTCGTTTTTCTGTGTTGTGATGCACTTTTCATCAAATGTAAATAAACATGTAGACAGCTTTGGAAAGCATTCTTTGAAAATACAAGCACATGAGTGGGAGGTACTGCACTGGGAGGTTTGAGGTAGATAAACACACTTTGTCTTTTGCAGCAAGAAGAGAGATAATGTTGGCACCAGTGTCTGTGACATACAGCCCAAAACGGTCTCCAAAGGAAAACCTCTCCCCTGGATTCAGCCATTTGCTTGGCAGAAGTGAAAACACAGTGACAAGGTACGACTCTGGTGAATCCAGCTGTGTTCTGATCATTGTTAGAGCAGGAGGGTGTTTATGGAGGCTTAATGCTGCTGATGCTTGTTCATTAAATGTCCTAGAAAATGAGCCTTGAGAAGGTTTCGGAATATAAAGCTAAATTTTTTTTAAATGTGGCAATGAAAATCTATAATGATCTCCTGTCTGTAGCTTTCACTAAGAAGGGATGTGGGGTTTGCTAGTGACACAGCACTGATCAGTGACAACTGGTTACAGAGTTTTTCTGTGGAGTAAGTGCAGATCAGGAGATGTAAATAAAAGTTGAAAGTAGGACCTACCTGCCAGTCATGGCCCCTACAAGCATGTTAAAATTTACATAAACTGACCCTTCTGCCAGCTGTCCTAAATACCCTGGTTTCTATGAAAACCTTGGCTTGGCAAAGCTTGCAGAGTTTGAGAACACACTTGGCTGGGAGATGAAAGTGCAGGAGGTGCATGAGGAGTAAGGAATGTCCAGCACCACTCAGAGCTCCTGAGGAGGGTGACACGGGAGCTCAGTGTGTCCAGGAGCAGCAGCTTGGCCTGGATCTGGGAGAAAGGCACACAAATGAGGTGTTTGGGTGCGTGCAGATGGGAGCACACTGGGGTGTGGTGCTGTGAACAGGAATCAGAAGTGCCCATGGGATTAAATAGTTCTGTTAAAAACAATGTTTAGTTAACCAAAAGGTGAAAAAGTAGAAAATACCATATTGCTTGATACATGATTTCTGACAAGTAATTTCTGTGTGTTCCCTGCTCTGTAGATTTGATATACTCCTGGATGACCTGGAAACTGGTCCCACATCTGCCTCACAGCACAATAATCCAAGGAAAAGGCTCCAGTTTCACTCCCTAGATGATACAGAAGGTAATCTGTCAAACTGGGGGGAAACTCTCCTATATTTTTGTACCACAGTGGTAACAGCTGCTTAACTGGAAGGTTGACCCTTCGCTCTGTCAAGCCCAACTTTTAAAAATCCCCTTCTAAAAATCTTGTCTTATTCCTGCAGCCAGAGGAATACCATTTATGCAGTATTTTGTATGTGTATGTGTACAAACACAGCAGAACAGGAAAAATAATTAAATGGAGGAAGAAGGGCAATACATTTCCCTGGAAACTCAGTTTAAAAGCATATCTTAGGGGGCTCTGTATTAAGATGTACCTCAGTCATACTAATGAAATTCCATTGCTAAACATTGCATTACACATGGCAAAGAGTAACTCTAATAAAACCAGTTCTTTCAGATTTTTAAATGATTGATTGAACTAAATCTTCTCTCACTTGCCTAATGCTTGTCACAATGTTCTGCTTTTGTTTTTATTGATGCGTTTATTGAGCCTGGTGTTTGCCTGACAACTGCTCTGCTCCGTGATATTTAGAAATGTACCAGTAAAAGTAATTCCTAATTAACACAATAGAGGAATCTGTTTGTTAGCCAGAAAATATGCTGTGCTACAAAGATCACTTGAAAGATGACCCCTCCAAATGTTTTGCATTCTTCTGGGAAGTTGTTTAAGGCAAGGGACTGAGGCTTTGCTAATCACCGTCCTCGGTTCACGTACCACCAGGAGCACGCTGCCTGTGCTGTTATTAGTTTCTTTTTCTGTCCTATGTAATACTTTCCCAGACAATGACAAACATAAAAATACAAAACCCCCCCTGTTTTGTTGCTAGGAAGGCAGCATTCTGGCGTCAGGCACAGCTCTTGTGCTGAACCCATCACGAATGGGATGAGGAAAGCGGCAGCGTGGGACGAGAGGAGCCCAGCGCAGAAACACGAGCCAGTGGTGTCACCTGGGGAGGAGGACTTCAGATACACAGCAAGGATCACCACTCTGGCTGAAACAGAGAGGCTTTTTGATGAGCTGACTCAAGAAAAGCAACAGGCAAAGATTCTTTTTGTTTTCAAGTTGTGACAAAACATAATTGTTGTACGAGAGGTGAGGGATGGAACTGGATGTCTGTGCAGCACGTGGCCAAAATTCATGTACAACTTTAGTGTCATTTTCCTTCCTTGCTCTATTCCCAGTCCTTCTTTGTCCCTAATTTCATTAAAGGAGAGTCACTGGAACACAAACACAGTGGGAGTGGGGATTGGCACAGTTTATGGTATGAGAAGTGAGCGTTAAAGGAGAAAAGTGTACCTGTATCACTAATTCATATACCTCACCTCCCTTTCTGTAAGAGGAGTTAGGAAGGCTCATATTGGCTCTTGAAACTAATTTACAGCTGAAGTGTTTTCTGTTATTAGATTGAAGCTGCATTGAGTCGAATACCTTGTTCTGGTGGAAGGATCACCTTGCAAGCAAGGCTAAATCAGGTGAAAGAGCTTCTACATCTGACTGTTCTGCTCAATTGTTCTTCCACAATTTGAGAATACATAGAGGAAAGTTCTACTGTGTAGTGTGATTACTGGGAGAATTTTTATATTTATTTTGGGGTTTATGTTATTGCTTTATATTGTTTATATCGTCTGGTTTTTTGTAAATGGGATGCATTTTGCTAAATCACTGCAAAAATAGTCTGTTCTTGTGATAACACCGAGAGGTAGATAAAGGCAATACATTAACAGTGACTATGGCATAGATCCCTGAAACTGCAGAGAGGATGTTGTGCTGCAGGAGAAATTGCAAAGTTTAGGCGATTTTTTTTTTTGGTCTCCTTGAAAGTATAAAGAAGAAAGTAAGAAGGTAAAAGTCAGTAATGTAGGTAGAATACACGAAAGTGCCTTCTTTGGGAAGCTCTGCAGACTTAATAAAAACAACTGTCTCAAAGTTGTGTTCTAGAGATCTCTGCAAAACCTTCAACTTCAGCATTTCCCGGATTGTAATCCCAGGGCTCGTTATCAATTTGTCAATTGGAAATCAAGAAATCCATACTGCCACTCACTGCAGTGATCAGCTGTTTTGCTAAATGTGTCTCCCTAATTACCAGCTCATCCTGATTCTTGTCAAGTTGATCTCATGCAGTTTCATAAGTCCCATGGCAAAAAAGCCAACCACCCACAAATACACACATAACAATAATATGGAAGGTTTGGAGGTCTGGCTCTACTTTTTGGGTGACAACAGTAGATTAGTAATGCCTCAAAAGGGAGACCAAGAATACAGGAATAACAGGACTTTCTTAATTTTAGAAGGATCATTGGATATTTTTATATTATTAATGTGGGGTTTTTTCTTTCTTGTCCTTAACTCTTCCTTTTAGGAAGCCCTGGAAGATCGCTTGGAAAGAATTAATAGGGAATTGGGATTGATACGAATGACTCTGAAAAGATTCCATGTCTTACGGACCTCTGCCAATCTCTGACAATTCTCTCCTGTCTGCAAATATAATCTTTTCTTTTTGTTTGGTTTTTTTTTTTTTTTTTTTTTGCACTAATGTGTAATTATGCACTCAGTAAATGCAAATTGTTTTGTATTTTTATAAACCCTCAAAAGTAGTTTTACAACCATATTACCCTTTACAAACAGCAATATTTTGTACTTGGAACAGCCACCTCTATTTTAAACATATTTTTATTATACCCGAGAGATCAATGTTTATCCTGTATTGTAATATTTTTAGAAATGTTAATTATTTTTAAATAGTGATATTCAATTTATAATAAGAAACTCAAAGGCAGCTTGTTTTCAGAAAATGATAGTGTTACCCTTTTGCACTTGGTTTTCCTCCACCGTTTTATAAATATTTAGGGTGTGATGTAAATATTAGCCAAGGGGAGATTTTGAACTTTAATACAAAACTAACCTGAGTTACCTGTGTTGAAGAGAACTGCTGTTCTGTGGTAAATCCTTTACACTGAACCCTTTAACATGGACTTTTTTCATTGTGACAGAACCAAGAGCAATACTTTCATTATGGCTGTGGTAGGACAATACTGCTCTGACTTCCCTGATGTCTCCAGCAGTCACAGTGAGTAGAGTTGGATACTGTGAGTCCCAGGATTCACCTGACAGCAGCCTCCCTGTCTCCCAGTGAACAGTTCAACTCCAGCTGACTCCAGGACTGGAACTACTTCCCTGAAGTTACTGGTGTCCTGTGCCAGACTGGGGTTCGTGCCAGTGTTCCCATCGTGGACATTTCTTGTATTTGTGAACAGAAATGCATTTTTCTTGGTGAAAAATCCAGATTTGCCAGTTGACATGTTGCTGCATTACTGTCCAACATTGATATTTTGGTTTGTATTTTAATATTAAATAAATGTTTAATTAGATTCTTTCCTCCTGCCCAAGTACAATAATAGGTTCTGGGATATTACATCAGCCATAATGCAGGTTTTAATCATATTGTGTGTTTCAAATTCTGTCCTTGTTCAAGATGTTTAGCCACCAATGATGTGATTACAGGGCCAGAATAGCTGTCATAAAGGAAGCTTGAGAAGGTCTGATTCTAAAATTAGAGTGCTGTGGTTTAAGATATTTCATGAACCACTGTCCTGCACATGCAGAGTCTTCTTGAAAATTCTGTGGTTTTTGCAACCCCTTGTGCCCTGTGGGTCCTTTCAGTACTAGATCAGACTTGGGGAGGTGTCAAGGCTTCAGTTACTCATTTCCCCTTTACTCTAAAACGTAGAAATTGGGTCTGCATGCATGGAGATGACTTCCTTAAATATATTTCCAATCTCCACAAAGAACTGTACAATTTTTATGTCATTCCATGTTCTTATGGGTAATTTTTACTTCAAAGGGGTGGAGAGAGGGAAAAAGAATCTTGACATCCCTGCTCAGCCCTATTTAGCTAAAGTTTTCCCAGCATTTTATTATTAACAGATACACTTTGAAAGTATTCTTCAGAAGTACCACTCAGCCAGCAGGATTTTTCCAAGGAATCCATCAGAGGAAAATTTCATGAGTCCACTAATGGCCTTGTTTTCTTTCATCAGCTCTGTAGCAAAACCAGAGAATTTTCCTGACAGACATTAGAGGCAAGTAGGTAAATCAGCTCAGCTCTTTCAGTGCCTTTCCCTCTCACCTCCCTTCATCTCCCCTCCATTCTTCCCAGCACTATTGATATTCATGGACTCTTTTTTTATTACAGCCAGAAAAACTGAATCGTGAGTCAGAATTTATTTTTTAATCAAAAGTCCTCCTCCATCTGTTGGAGCTCTTTAGGCTATTTCTGTTCTATTATAACACTGAAGAGGGGGGGGGAAAAGTGTTGCTTTTAGTAAACTTTTCGGACAACCTTCTGCACTACCTGTGTGGCAGGGGGGTGACCTGTTCAGTGTGGTGCCTTTGGCCTGATTCTTCAGAGGGGCAGAGGCTCTGCAGTTCCAGATTAGAACAGTGGGAGGCCTGAATGCTCACTGCTCCTGAAAATCACACCCGAAGCACCAAAAACTGGGACACAGGGAGCGTGTTTACTGTGGGAACCAGGACTGCGCCAGCCCTGCCCTTTGCTGGACACTGTCCTTTTTTAAAACCCCTTTTAAACTTCCCCTTAACCCCAGAAAATTGCCTTGTTCCCTGTTTGGGGACAAATAAGGACTTCAGAGAACGAGAGGAGCTGATGCCTCCTCTGTGAAGGACTTTAATGCTTTTCCTCTTGTGTTCTCACCTGACACCTCCCAGCTATGTTGGCATTTCTCCCTTTCCGTTTCTGCTGGGTCCTGCCCGGAGCCCCAGGCTCTGCTCTGCCTCTCACTGCCCTGGCGAGACACTCCCATGCATAGTTTGCTCTGTGTTAATAAACATTACACCTCCTTCAGCTCTGAGACTCAACCTTTGGAAAACAACATTTTTATTTGTTCACATCTCTAGAAATTAAATTAAAAAACTCAAAAGGTGTCTCGTTGTAGCAGGGGTAGGTTTCGGTATAATCTGCCTTGCCCTGGGAACTTTGTCCCCAAATAGAGCTGTGATGTAGAGTAGAATTCACAGTGGCAACGCAGGGAGCATTTACAAAACAAACCTGGGAGCATTTTGCATTAGCAGAGAGGGACAGAAGGAAAAAAACCCCAACCCAAACAGGACCAACTGCAGGAGCTTCCAAAGCAAAAATCTTTTTGAGGTTTCTCAATAAAGCGATAGCTAAACATTTTGAGATTTTAATTTCTCTTTTTTTGCCTTCCAGTCTTTGCAGGGAGTAAAGCCGGGGACTCACCAGTGGAGGCAGGTGAGCGCAGGGACCGGGCTGGGGCTTGGTACCCACCCAAAGGGCTCGGTACCCACCGGAGGGGCTCGGTACCCACCGGAGGGGCTCGGTACCCATCCAGGGAGCTCGGTACCCACCGGAGGGGCTCAGTACCCATCCAGGGAGCTCAGTACCCATCCAGGGAGCTCGGTACCCACCGGAGGGGCTCAGTACCCATCCAGGAAGCTCAGTACCCATCCAGGGANTCAGTCCCCACCGGGGTGGGGGGCGCGGTACCCAGCAGGGCTCAGTACCCACCGCCCTGGGGACAGCGGCTCCGGGCGCGGGGATGCGGCGCCGGCCCGCGGGGGACCCCCGCACGCCCCGGTCCCTCCGCACTCCCCGGCGTGCCCACCAGGCGGCGCTGCCGCCCCTCCCGCGCCGGTGCGGGAGTGCCGGGGGCGCGGGGAAGGAAGTGGCGGCTCTCGGCGCTCCCGGGGCGCTGGGCTCGGCTTGCGGAGAACGCCGCGGGGCCACGGCCCGCCGTGCCTG